>VZRH01003881.1:148933-176795 GCA_013397555.1 Urocynchramus pylzowi
TCCCCAGACCGGTGTGAAATCTTTCTTCTTCCCACTCAAATCAGATAGCAAATCCTGCCTTTTGCCAAGCAGATTTTATATTACTTCCAAGTCCCTGACACATTAAGACCTAAAGCTGTCTTGGTACAGGAGCGGAGGAGCATTTGATGTTGCCTTTTAATCTTAGTGAGTGCATAAATGATGTTAATGAGAGGTAAAAAACAAATTAGACTTGTCCCAAAGGAAGGGATTTGATTACAAATGCTTCAATTAGGTTGTGCACAACACCTAAGTCAGAGAACCAGACCTAAGTCAAGGGTGACCAAGGAGATGCTGACTGCCTAGAAATAAAGAATATGAGATGGAGCAAAGAGAGCTCTGCCCTCTGCAAAGCAACAGGTGCAGAGAGGTGATGTCTGTGGTGTCTTCTGCCCAAAAGGGTCTGGCAGGATCACCCTACAGCTTTTGACCATCTTTATCTCCTCAGCTCTATTGTTTTTTCAATGTGTTTGTAATCTGGGCTTGCAGCAGGTCCAGCCAGGTGGCAGAGCAGTGTAGTTCAGGGGGGTTCTCAGGGCTGGTGGGGCTGCTCAGGGTTGCTATAGCCTGTGAGTGCCTCAGAGCCCTGACACTTGCCTTTGGTGACCATGAGAGCCAAGGGGGTGGAAGAATGAACCCTGCAGAAAATGCTCCTGGACACCCCACTAGGTACCTGCCTGCAGCATTACTCACCTAAATAGCACTGAGAATGCAGTCAACATTTTGTCTCTCTGAATCTCCATGTGTGGCTTTTGAAGAGGAGGCAAGGACAGTGCAGAGCCAGAGGTGCTGTGAGCTCACCACCTCTTGGAGATGGGAAACCCTCTGTGCCCTGAAATAACCCAGCTCCACAGTCATTCGCTTGCTATTAGGCAGAAGACACAGAGTCAGTTGAATTTTTTCAAGGCTGAATTTGGACTAGTGATCATATATGCATAAATAAACACACATGTGTATCCATGATAAACGCTGGCCCACCCTGCTGCTTCCCACTAAGGAAATGGGAGGGCCCACAGCTCCCTCCATTCAGCACACAGATCAGGAGGGATGTACATTACTCTGCAGGGTTAAATTCTGCTCAGAAGGACAGTCCTGCCACCTCTGTATTTGCTCTTCAGAACACACTGAAGAGCTTGCTCAGCTCACCCAGCTTGATGCAGTCTATGTTTTTTTGGGAGTTTTAGCACATGGTGGGGGGTCCACAGAGCTAAATCTCGGTTGCCATATCCTCATGTACAGGCCAGTAGCAAGTGTGACGTGTGGTGTGACACACCACAGAGGGGAGGGCTTCAGTTGGGGGTCACCAGAGAGGCTGCAGGGGCTAATGGCCCATGGAGTGCCCCACTCGGTAACTCCCAGCCCAAGTGCTCCAGCCACACCCTCGAGCCTCTCTCAGTTAAAGCAGAGATGAGAGAAACTTGCACACATGATGGCTGCCAAAAACCTGAGGCAAAACAAGAAAAGACAAGCCTGAATTTCCATGATGGCAGATCAGTGTTAGGCTACATGCATAGCTAGTGAAGAAATACAATCTTCTAGGCTGATCCCAAGAGCAGGAGTGTGGTTTCTGGACTTTGAAGGACCCACAACACTTCTCCATTTCTCATGTTTCCATATCAGCTCCTGACACCTAACGTATTTGGTTTGGGTGGTGGAGCCAAATTAGCTAAGGGACAGGTATGGTTTCAGCCTCCCCTTTGCTGCCCATAGAGATGGTATGGAACTGAGTTAGGGTTTCTGATTTTCTGAGTAAGGTCTTAAACACAATTTAAGAGTCACCCCTTCCCTGTAGGGAGCAATACGTGATTGTCACTAGAACTGTGAAATGAGATGCGAGGATGAAGTTAGTTTCAATGCTGCTTTCTATAATGGGTCCCTAAAGATCTGTTTATGTATACAGCAAATACATGGGAAAAAGCCATCAAAAAGAAAAGAGAATGGAAAATACTTCAATGAAGCCCCAAAACAGGACAAGCAAGAATTGATTTGTCATCTGTCAGGATTAGAGGCCACTTAGTTGAAAAAAGAAATATGAAGTAGTTTTCTTACAGAAGGAGATCAGCTGGCAGTGTATATTTATCTATCCTATTCTGTCCAAGTCACTGCACACATTACTGCATTTTTTTCCCTGCTTGGTTAGATTCTTTTGCATATTGATTTTTAAGATTTATGCATTTTTTTTTCTCTTTGTCACATTCATGCATGCATTTTTATGATGATTAAATGTTATCTTGGAAGGTTTTCTCTCCCTTTCTTTCCTCTTTGACGTGCTGTTCAGTTCTTAAGGGAATAGATATAAGCCTTGTATTTTTGTGTCTGGAGAGATAAAACCTGCAGGAAGAAGCCTTTAGATCAAAGATCCTCTCAGTCCCTTTTCTTCCTTTTATTTTCAAAACGTTGTCCTTTGTGCCCTTTGACTCTGAAGTTCCCAGTGGTTTCTTGTGTTGGTTATTTTTCATTACTGCTCTCCAAATTTCTCTGACTGTCATAAGCATCTCTGTGGTTGGTGCATTATCACTGGCACGGATGAACATTTCCAGAGCCCCATGTGGATTTGAGGCTGCACCACAGCCAACTGAGTCATTCCCTCTGCCCCAGTTTCCTTATCAGTTGCTGCTTGCAGTTCAAGTTATGCATCTATTTCAGAGTCTCTCCATCTCATTGTCATTCAAAGCTGCAGGGAAAGCATTTAAACCAGTATTTCCTTACAGTCATATCCAAAAATTTGTTCCAAGTTATTGCCATGCTGTAGCTGAGATGATTATCCTTTATTCTGCCACCTTTAATGGAATTAATTGTCCCAGCTTGCAAGGGTGTTGATATCTGCACTCTTAGAAATGTAAATCACTGACATAACTTCAGTTTGGATACAACAAAAATGTGGGAGCAAACCTCTTAAGGCTTTCAAACAGGGAACCCATGAAAAATACAGCTACATCACCTTGCACACTTATTCTCAGCAGGCTGTGCACTTCTGGGAAGGTCTGGCTGTTAGGGTTGACAAAAGGGGGTGACTTTGGATTTTCTACTAAAGATGGCTTTCTGCAAAGTGGAGATCAGATGAAGTGCATCTTCAAAGTGTATTTCTCACTACTGTCTGTAAGGAGCCCTATAGTGATTTACATGGTTTAGTGGTGGACTTGACAGTGCTGGGTTAACAGTTAAACTTGATGATCTTCAAGTCTTTTTCCAAACGAAATGATTC
Source organism: Urocynchramus pylzowi (assembly GCA_013397555.1). Lineage (NCBI taxonomy): Eukaryota > Metazoa > Chordata > Aves > Passeriformes > Fringillidae > Urocynchramus > Urocynchramus pylzowi. The sequence continues at coordinate 152,157 of VZRH01003881.1, forward strand.
TCTGACACTGTGATTATTGGTGATGCAGTACATTTTCTCAGTGGTTTGATACTAGTGCAGAAAAACAAACAAACCTGGTATTGGTGTTCTTACTGCATGCAAATCCAGTAGTAATCTTACTAACATAGATTTTTCAGTTTGAGTTTGGTGTGCACAGCTGTGGGCCTTTTCCAATCTAAAGAAGACCTAACTCTTGCTATTATCTACACAAAAATACCCCAAACCTCAACTCTGGCAATTAAGGAGCAAGAGAGTGTGGCAATATTACTGAAAGACTTGTTGGAGGCCTTAGATAAGAGAGTCACTCAGAGACAGCTGTAAATGCAAGTCAGGAAGCCTGGGACAGACTCTCTGCTGCCCTGCAGTTTGGGTACTCTTTTTAATCCCAGAGAAGTGAGATCCAAGCATTACCAACTCAGTGTGATTATTGCCTTGCCATAAATAGCTAGTAACCCGCTGGGCAAGCCAAAATCCTGTCTACTGCATTGATCCCTGCAGCTCTATTGCAATTGCATTGGGTTTTGTCAGAAATTGGGTTTTTAGGCACCCCCCCTATCAGGCTACCAGTTTAGTGCTGATGAAGCTGTGGTAGAGGGTGGCAGGGCAAAAGCTTGCCCCAGATGCTGTCAGGTTGTAAGCACTTAAAAGGGGAACATCACAGCATCAAATAAGAAGAAAAATAAATGTTTGATTATATTAGTTCCATTTGATCTTTCCTCCAGTAACGCAAATAAAAGAATTGCAGCTCAACAGCCTCTTAATCTCAGTGCAGAACAGGTGCCAATAAAAGATAATTATTCCCAGTGTTTGGGCTAGGAAACAGTGCTGAATGTCACTGGAGGCATTTTTAGCACATACCAAAGTTCACAAGATCATTTAAGCATATCGACTGAGGCTTGTATTGGGACTTCTGCTCAGAAATGGGATCTCTACAACATATGTACTGTGGTGGCACTTTGCCATTCAATAACAGGGTGGGGGATGTTGTGTTTTTTTGGTCTTTTTAAACAGATGTTTCACCAATTTGCTTTGATAATAAATGACCTGCAGCTGCGCTGGACAACTTCCCTCCAAAACAGCCCTTCAGGAATAGTATCCATAGGTGAATGTGAAAAGGCAGTGCAGGCTGATTTTTCAAATATTGATTAGGCAAGTCCCTGGCCAGCCAGCCATGTACAGAGTCTTCATGCTCTTTAGAGAAGTCAGGCTGTATGAAAGAACTCAAAGCACTTGGAGGAATATGCATCCTCTAATTCAAGAAGATGAGGGTGATGTAGCAGTCAGTAAAGGTTGCACTGATAATCTAGTCTTATACAGACAAGCCAAAGTCAGGCATGAGGTCATCCCTTAACATTTCACCTTCAGATCATAGAATCATTTAGATTGGAAAAGACCTTTAAAATAATGAAGTCCAACTGTTACCCAGTGCTGCCAAATCCACCACTAAACCATGTCCCTAAGCACCACATCTACACATCTTTTAAATACCTCGAGGGAAGGTGACTCAGCTGCTTCCCTGGGCAGCCTGTTCCAATGCTTCACAACCTTTTCCATGAAGAAATTTTTCCTAATACTCAGTTTAAACTTCTTCTGTCACAATTTGCCAGCTTTATCACTGAAAATTCATGGAGGTTTGTTTGCACTTGTCTGTCTTTTCACTTGTGTCAGATTTTATGCTGATATCCAACATTGATGGTTTAGACTTGCATATATATAAGAAGATGACAAGGGCAGCTGTTTTTATCTAGCACTGTTCATAGCCACCTCACCATAAAGCAGACACGTGCCTCTCATAAATAGCTCTGTATTCAGAACACCTTTCATCTTTTCTGCTTCCTTGCCCTGTCTGGGCATCCCACAGGTTTACCTCTTTCCTCTACCTTTGCCTTTTCCTCTAGCTTCAGACTCAGAGCTGTATTTTAATTTCTTTTCTGTCCCATTCCAGAAATTAGGGTATTAGAGAAAATACTCTGTTAAACACAGCAGCGTTTGTTCAGGCCCCTTCTTGAGGGATGTAGAAAGGTGAGCAGCTGGGGCTTGATGCAAATCTGATGCATTAATTCATCCCGGAAGAGACTTGAACCTGGAGAAGGCGGGCATGACTCCTGCCTTAACAATGAGGAATGGCCTCATGAGAATCAAAACCAGCAGCACAAGCACCATCAAACTGTTAGTGAGGGGGAAAGCAGGCACTGCATCACTCTTCTTCCCCCACTCAAGCTGTGCCTTAAACACAGAATATTTCTGCCTGGTCAGCTGCCTGGTCTCTGGCCCCTCCACACACACTGGAGTCATTAAATCATCCATCAAGACACCATCCCTCATGCACAGTGGGACGGCTGTCTGCCTCCCTCACTCATTATTGGCCTTCCACAGTCCTTTTCAGCCAATTCAATGAAATATAAATAGCATTTCAGATAAATGTTCACTCTCTTATAATACCTTTCTGACATCTTTCTGCTCTTGCTCTGGATGCATAAAAAAGAGCTGTAATATATTTCAATGAGTTGTTGAATCCTTTTCAAACCTTGATACATCCTCAGTACAAGGTTATTTAAATATGAGGGGTATACACATAGGCTTTAGCAAAATCTACCCAACTAAATTGTTCAGAAAAAATGAGCAGGCAATTTTCTGTCTTGCAAATCTATCTGTCTTCCATGATGAAGGACTCCAGGCCTGGTGATGCTGGACCAACCTCCTTTTTCTGCACTGGAATGTCCACAGCCATGAAAAAAAGTATAGTTCAGGCTTTCCTGTCCCTTTTCCCTTTTAATTATTTTTTTAAAATTGTATTTAAATTAAGCTGGTGGACACCACACCAGGAATTCTCTTTTCTTTGCATAAATAATGTAGAATGAATGCTGTACAACCAAATGATAAAAAGAAAGAAGAGGACTCAGGAATGTTACCCAGGGTTTTACTAGAGTGTGACACAGAAGTAGTATCTCCCCCATCTTCCTGGTTTAGGAAACAAATTAACACTGGAGTATTTGTGTAATTTTTCTCCCTGTAACTTTTTTGCCACCATTCATCACTTAGCCTCAGCTAAATACTCAGTTTGCATATATTTAAAGCTACCAACATAAATTAGCAACAAAGCTTGAGGGTGTTAAATAACCTCCAATAAAACTCCTTCCCCTCACTGGAGTATTTTCTCAAAATGAAAATATCTGAGTAAACATCTTGTTCTAACACTATGCAAAGAAGATAACAAAGTGGGGACCGAGTGACTTTCACCCCCCAAACTACACCTCCTGAAGGAAAAGGGCACCTCTTCATCACTTCTGGAAGAATGAGTAAGTGGAAATGCATTTTGGGGACCAAACAACAAATGCAGCTCTCTCAGTCTCACAAAAAGGTGGCAGACAGGCACCCCAGCAGCAAGTCTCTCATTTTTAACTAGATCCCCATCAGAGGGAACAGGAATGAGAACAGCAGAGAACAGGGAACAGGTATGTTCTGGAGATCTCCGAGCTCTGATTTTACCACAAGCAACATGTCACCTTCACAGTCACTTTCAGCAATGACCAGATGCCAACAAATTATTTTCAAGATGCAGAAATGATAATAATTGTATATCTAAGTATGCCCAAGTCTAGTCCATGCATGCTGGAAACAGCTCTTTTTGCAGTCTCTGTGTGTGCTTCACTCTGTGCAGCAGAGAAGCTGCAGATCCCCAGCAGGAAGACTGAATAATCTTGCCTCCGAGCGATACAGCGATAGTGGTGTTGGGAAATGTCCAGATAAAAGATAAGGTACAAGATAGGGAATTCCATTTTGTACTAGGAGCTGGAATGGTAGTAGACCAAAGTTTCTTTTGGGCTGGGGCAGAGGTGAGTCACAGTGTATAAGGAGATGTCCCATCAGTGAGTCTTTGTTAACACCAAGTGGGGTAAGTCTCAGAGCTCAAGCCAGGCTAAAAAAGTGATTTATGCAGCTATGCAGTGACCTGGGGTATCTAGCACGCACCAGTGTTTTTCTTCTGCTCAACCCTTTCCCCTTTTCAGCCTTGTAGCCAAACTCCTTGAATGCTCTCCAGAAAGGAAGACCCCTGTCCCAAAGCTCTGATGTGGAAACCATGAAAGTTAAAATTCTTAACCATGAAAGCTGGTTAAGAAATTTTAATGATGCCACATTGCAAGTTTCTGGCATTTAGCAATGAGGAAATAAGAAGAGGTAGAAAAGATACAGAGAGTCATGCTTCTGCCCAAAAACCATGGGTTTTGTTGTCTCAGTTTTTAGTTCTCCATTTCCTTGATGACAGATGGGCTTTGGCAAATGCTTACCACCAACCTTCTGAAAATCAAATCCCAGGAAAGCCTTTCAAAATGAGCAGCCAAGACCCAAAAACATCACTGTGGCAAAATTTGTATAAAGAGTTTAGAAACTATTAGATGCCAAATAAGTAAAGGAAAGCTGCCCTTTTTTTTTTTTTTTTTTTTTTGGATAAAGAAACAAACTATTTCTTTTCCCTGAAGCTGGTGTCCTTTCCAGTCTTTCAAATCTAAAGAACACTTGCCCTAGATGTATTTAGTGCATCAGACTATTTTAGGCAATAATTCATGATGCAAAATTCATAATTCATGTGTCTAGATCATTCCTTTGCTTTAATCCTACATCCAGTTTCTTTTGATGATTAGCAAAAATAACTACAGTCACTGCAGATGAAGCTAAGCTATAACTTTTAACTAAAACTCTCTGCCCATATTTATCAGGTGTCTGCTTGTGTATTCAGGAAAGGAACTTGAAGCTGTTCCCACCAAGAATGCCAACTGCTCCATGGGCTCCCAAACGCCAACTTGGCCAGTACACAACACCTGGGATGGCATCCTTGGTGCTCCCTAGCATCCCTGAGGAGGATCCACCTCACTAAAGGGCTCCCTTAGCACTGTGGGTCTGTTTTCCTCAGAGGATGCCAAACAATTCTACCAAGGATGCAAGAGGGAGGATGCTTTGTACACAACAGCTCCTCCATGCTCCGCTGTAGCTCTCAGGAGAACAGCAGGAGACAAAGCCAGAGCATTCCCATGTCCTAGAGATGTGGGCTGTGTGGGTGTCTCCTGCACACTGCTGTTGAGCTGTCATTCAGGCTGTCTCAAGGTGGTTTTCACCCCCCCAGAGGAGAGGGTGAGCAAACAGGCCACAGAAAAGCTTATCTGATGTTGTGAGATTACAGTATGCAGGTAAAAATGAATCAGACCTTCCCTCTCACCAAGATAAAGAAGAACACAGGTGAATATGGGCTGTCTGAGGTGCTATTTTGGGTTTGCTTATAGGAAGAACAAGCCAACATGGTTTCCAGCTGTATGCCCCCAGAAAGATCTGGCAAATTTTAAAATACTGAATAGTTGGGATACCATGACCCAAGACTTAATTAAAATTTGACCTGCTAATTGACACCGCTTATAAAATCAGTATGTCATGGAATCTTTCCATTCTCACCTTAACTCTGTACCTTGCTCTTCTTGGCATAGTGTGGTCACTCAGATGTAACATTGGCCTTCAGGGCATGAGTGGTGGGTCTTCAGCCTTTTCTGTGGTGCTTTCTGCCTCTCCATTCCAGCCTTCTGGGAGCACACACGATTAGAGCTTCCCCTTGCATTGCAGCTCTCTCATAAGACATTTCTGAGAGAGAATAACCTCTCCAACAGAAGCCATATATTTATATTTACCCGAATGCTTCGTTTTCCTGCTACACGGGTAGCTGAGACTTTCACCATTCCTTAAAGCTGCTCACTTCTGCGTGGAACACTTGGGACACACCACCGAGTAATCCTACCGTAACATAAATATTTGATTTCAGCATTTTTAGAGATGGGCAGTGAGACAGGCAGAATTACTGTCTGTTTTTTTCCCCAAGGAAAATTCCACATGTACGCATGCGTGCACACACACCAGATACATCCTGGCAGACAAGACTCTGATCTGGAAAGACATTTCTTCTATCACATTTATGGGGAAAGGAAAAAAAAAAGGAAACACATTCTTTTTCCCTTTGACTAAAGAAAAATATCTCGGCAGGACAATTGCTCATTTTAAAATACTGCCCGATTGTTTGAGTACTTTTATTTCTTTGGTGATTCAGCTGCGAGTGGGAAAGGTGTTGTGACCCATTGAATGGCCTATCCATCACATCTACTGACCTGTCTGTCCAGGGACCACCAAACCCTGGCTGCTGGCTCCATTTGTGTGCCCACTGCTTGGCCTCCTAGCTTCCCAGGTAGAACCCCGTGCTGTGGTACTGTCTGAAAGAGAGGCATGAGACCACAATGTCAGCCTGCCCTTGAAGTGGGCATGCATGCACTTGCTAGGACTGTTCCCAGGACAAACTGTTTCCTGCATTAGAAGCAGGCTGGCCACTGCAGTGGAGCTGAGGACAGAGCACACCAAACTGAAAGAGCTGGTGAGGACCAGCTGAAGCCTTTGGCAAAAGACCACATCTCTATGAGAAGGATGATTCATCCCCTGCCTCCTTGAACAGCAAAATCCCCTTCTCCTCCTGACATCATTTTCTATTCTCTTCTTCCACATCATGCTGTCACCCATGGATGAAACCAAGCACACGTACATCCCTAGAAGGTGAATTTTGGCTGAGTTGTGGGTCTGTAGCACCAATGAGTAACAAATGCCATGTCTTAGCTACACTGGGGAAAAGCCAGCAGAGGTTTTCCAAATACTCTCGCTGCTTATGTTTCAGCATAAAATCCAGTAATTTTCCTCTGCTGGGTATTTGGAAAACGGGTATTTGCACCTCACCAAAGCAGTGCACCTCAGCTCTTGCCCGGCAGGATCAGACCCTAGTCTGAGTATAAATCAGTCACAGGTGCTTGAATTAAGAGAATTAATTAATAAGACATTCCCATCCCCTGGAGGTTCAGGGGACAATGAGGAAGGCATGGCACAGACCCACACAAACAACATATATTAATCCTGCATTTGTCCCAAGCGTGACAGTCTGCTGGGAGCTATTCTTTGTGCTCATACCAGGGGGAATTGATGGGACCTTATTCTCTGTTTGCAGGGAACGGTTCATGCAAGAAATTAAATTTCCCAATGTCATTACTAAATCCCAGGATCCTCTTCATGAGTTATTCAGCACCAGTTGCTCCAGTCTTGCACACCAGTTTTATCATCCTCACATCCATCTCTGTCTTTCAGAGATGAATATTAATTATCTTCATTCCAATGGTAGAATCCAATCCTCTCTTACCTTGCTAATGCAGTTCCTTTCTTGAAGATAAGCATGCCTATCTCCCAAAAAGAGATAGTGTGTGCTGGAAAAAGACAGAGCATTACCAAACAACCCTGGGAAAGAGGGATGGCTGCCCACATCTGTGGTAGGCTTCAGAAGTTGGAAAACTATAAAGAGGGCCAATGGAAATGGGCCTTCATTAGCATGTTCAAGATGCTGCAAAATGCCTTTTTAATGCACTGATCTGTCAGCAAGAGGATTATGAATCCATGAATAAATGGGGAACATCTAAAAGTTCTCATCTCACCATACCATAATTTTTTTCTTTTTCAATACATAGCATGAAATTGTGCTCCTTCAGCATTGTGGGTGCCCTGATTTGCTGCTAGTAAGACAAGGTGGTGTCAGGAGCACTAAGATACTAATTGCCATCAGGAACTTGGCCAACCAAGCAACTACAGACATGCCTTTCTTCTCTTCACAGTGTGGAAAGTGCAGCTTCAGCCCCATCCAGCAATGATGGGATGCAAAGGAGCCACCTTTAATCTCCTGAACCTGGCATGGGGTGTGAAGAGCTCACACACCACAGGGATGCTGGCAACATCAGGAACTACTTGCTCCCCCAAGATGACTTTCCTGGAGAGCTGTCCCACTCAGCAGCACCACTGGGGAGCCATCAAGTGCTTGGAGATGGCTCCCAAAGTCAAAGCCACATTTTTCAGCCCTCAAGGAGGAATTTGCATGCTGGGGTGAGGGTGCAAAGCCATGGAGACTGCCTCCTCTGGAGCACCCCTCCAGCAAGGCATCATGCCAAAATACCTGCCAGTGCCTCTGACTGGGGGGATCAGTTCTGAAAGGCCCTGCAGAGGTGCTGTAGCAGCACCTGGGTCAGTCCCTACAAAACTCAGCATCAAGGGTCTATCAAGATTCATCAAACCGTGAGAAGAAAGCAGTGCTCCTGCTACACCTCCTGCCTGCTTGACAGGCTTGCCTGTTATTGTGTAAACCTCTAGGAAGCTACATAGTGGGAACTGCTAGAAAACTGCAGGTGACAATTCCCTGCTGCCAAGGGCTTGCCTCGCAGTTCAGCCTATTGATGCCCATTCTGGGGTAGACAGGACTGCCTGCAGAGTATTTGTGCCCAGGTCCAGGCTGACCACAGTGCTGCTGCTGGCTGTGTTTAATTTCTTTGCTCTGCATGAACAAATTTATTAAATCCACACTTTCTTCTTTTTTTTTTTTTCCTCCAGACAGGGTGATTTGAAGGAATACGTGCTAGTCACTTGACTAATTAGCTTAATTCAAGAACATGTCTTCAGAAGCCCATTGCTGAGTAACCTCCTCAATTCTGGAAATTTAAAAGTGTCTTAGGTTTGATTAAAATTGAACCAAACCAATGAAGGCAATTGCTACTTGCTTTCCTGTTTTTTTCCCCCACACGAAGACAGCTTTGATTCATGGCTGCAGCTAGTCCTGTGGATGCCACAATAGTCAGGGGCTTGGACTGCTGTTTTCATATTAGAAATGTATTTATTTAGATGAAAATACTGCCATTCATTCTGTATGAATTGATGGAGCTGTTATGTGTCCCTTTCTGCCATGAATCATTTACAAGGCTAGGCGGGATGGTTTTCCTCAGGCCATGCAGGTTTCGTGATGGAGGTTCTGGTGCTGCACGAAGGCCAGAATTTCTGATCAAAGGAGAGTATCAAGAATGCTGCAGTTTGACTTGGGGAAAAAAAAAACCAAACAAACTTCTAATAAGATGTGAAAAAATAAAAATTAACATTTTGTTTCAATTCCAACTTTTTTCAGCACTTTTAATCTTAGAAATAAGAAAGGGCTCTGAAACACTAATTCTTTTCAGAAGAAACATGACCCAGTTGGGACACTCCAAAAGTCAGCTGAGCAGGAAATTTCAGTCACTCGAGCTTCTCAGTTTTCCTTACTGAATTAGTGATTCAGCTAAATTCACACAGTTCTTGTGTGTGTTAAGTCTTTTTTCAGTGGCATTTTCCAACAGAACCACTGCCACTTTCCTGGCTAGCTCAGCATTACTCCAGTGCTCCCCTTGCCCTTCTGCTGAGTGGAGCACCCACACTGGCACCGTGCTGCTTCTTCCAGTACACTCAAGGTGATGAAAACACAGTGATGCAGTTCACCCATCTAAACAGGGCACTTCCACAAGGCATAAAAGCCATGGTTCAAAATAATAATATTAAAAATCTAAAATAAGGTTGCTACCCTCTCATCACCTTTTGCCTGAGCATGGATGCAGGTATACAATATTTTTGGTGGGGAACTGGCGGGTTATTCATGTTGCTCCAACCTCCCCTCCTCACATCCAGTCCCATCCAGCCCCAACGCCAGCTGCCATCAGCACTGATATTCTCCATCCCCTCTCACCTGGATGCTGCCTCCTGGAACATCCAACACTGCCAAGCTGTAAATGAGCTTATTTCAGGCTTGTTTCCTGGGGAAAGGGAATTGAGGCATTTACCTCCTTCGTGTGTGTGTGCACACGTTTGTGTGCATGCATCCACCTGTGAGCTGCCACATTTGATGGGAAGCTGGAAGCTCAGAAGTGGTTTTATGAAGAGTTCTGTTGAGGACTCTGTAAAAGTCCTCACGGAAGGAAAAACTCTAGTTGAAAACAACTTTATGAGAAGCAGGAGAAGCCACCTGCACACCAGCCCATTTTAACACCTCAGTTTTCAATAGACCTCAGACAGTGCTGTAATGAAGAGAACCAAGAGTGTGAGATGACGGTTCATGAGAAAACCAGCTTGGCTGGATTGTACTTTGACTATTTGGGATAAAAAAAAGGGTGGACATGTGTAAGGTATCACTGCACACCCACTGGACTGGGGACAGAAAGGGGGAACCCAGGGCTTTGAGAAATGTCAAAGACTGACAGAGGGTATCGTGAGTGAAGGAACATGTGCAGGGGGACCTGTGCAGGTGAAAAACACCCGAAATAATTCCACTGGTGCTCTTTAAATGTCATACTCCTGGCAAAGAAACCTTTCCCATGTTTCTCTGCTCGCATCTCCAAGCCTTTTCAAATGTACCAGGCTTCTGCTGCTTGATGGGGGGGAAGAGGGAAGCTATGCCCTGGGAAAACCCTGTGGATGAGCCATTTCCCTCTGGGAAAGAAGTAAGCAGTCAGCAGCTTTGCACAATGTACTGCGCCCGCATCCCCACTGTCCTCATTTTAAGTTGATATATAGAAAACTTGTTTTGAAGCCTGGCAGATTCCTACATGGCTGCTCCTGACTTCTTCCAAAACTACCCTGACAATACAAACTCCCTTGTAAATTGGCAGGGAAGGAAATCCCACAGGCCCAGCCTCCCACATGTGTACGGCCTGCTGGTGGGACAGAAAAGATCTCCAGGGTGCATTTGTCCCTCAGGGAAGGTGGTTGGGAAGGGGATATTAAACCTGAGGCATTTCAAGAGAAACCAAGAAGATACAGACATACCTCATAAAAAATGCTGCCTCTTATTGAACAAAAGACAGCCAGCCTCCCTCTCCCTCACAATAACCACGAGGAATCCCAAAACATAATCAGTTTAAGCTGAACACCATATTGCTGACAAGATTAAAATTAGACTCATGAGGTTTCATCAAGGGAAAATTTAACTGTGGCACTCAATCAGGCTGCAGAATCCTCTAATGACAACTGAAATAAAGTCATCCAAGACAGATTCTTAAATGTCACAGGAAAGAAAGCCTGCCCTTGGCTTCATCCCTCGGCAAAATTTTATTAAACATCTCTTTTCCCTCCCCTCTTCTACATGCACTGCTGTCTTGTGGCCATACCCTCCCTGGGCTGAAATGACTGGCCAGCATCCTGCTTGGAACACACAGCACTGGGTTCCCCAGCTTTGTGGCTGTCCCACAGGTCACATCTTATAGGAAATGTCTATAAACAAGAGGCAAATAGGATGAGAGAGGATTTGCAAGAGCATCCCAACATGAAGAGGCTTGTTTGGCTCTTCCAAGAGAGTGTAAAACCACAACAGCTGCTGTTCTCCACATAGCACCTCCACTGAGGTGCCTACAGTAAAACAGAAACTCTCGGTTGAAAAAACACATCAGCTCAGAAAACTCTTCTACTTCCACCACCAACGTCTCTGCTTGGAGAGGGATGGCTTATGAGATGTTTCCTTTGCCCTATGTGTGTCCCTGCAAGCTATGCATCACCAGCTCTGCTCTTCAGTGATGTTCAAGGCCTCCCAGAAAGAAGTGAAAATAAAGAGTAAATACATGTCACTAAATAAGTTTGAAATGGTTCCCCTGATTTTTTAACCTTGCTCTCAGAAGGCTGCTGCAGGACAGCACTCCCTGACTCAGCACTTTGAAGTCACCTTACCATCAAAATTCATGGCTCTCCCAAAATCCATTTTATGCCTAGTCTTGCCCTAAAAATACTTGTGCTTTTAATGCCACTCTCATCTCAAGTTTCAGCCTGATTTCATCCAGAAAGGGTTCTCATTTCAATTTTTTAACTGCTGTTTTAAATCCCAAAGATGCATGAAGCAGCTGGAGTGATGTGGAATAATCAGACAGCATCCTGTTTAGTCTCTTGCAGTGACCAGAGGTACACAATCCAGTTACACATCAGACAGAAAAGTCTGATAGCCTCTGAGAATGTAGCAAAATCTCAGTGATAGGTAAAATTGCCTTCCTGCTTATACAGGCCCTGACCTAGCTTGGTCCATGAGCGCTCAACTAAATTTAGGTGCCGTTTATCAAACTGAAATCAAGTGTCTTTTGCTGCATAGGTAAGTGCTTTGTTAATCAGAGAATTTGCTTAAGCCATGTGGCTGTTTAATATTCAAATATAATTATCATCTAGGGAGGGAGGGAGCACTGAGCAAGTCTCATCCTGATTTATACAGCTGTGGGGAAAACAATGACAGCTCAGCCAGTAGTGTGACAAAAACTCTGTCCTATGAATGTCTTCCACAGTTTGCAGGGATTTTACCTTTACTTCTCTGAGGGTGCTCTAAGGGGAAGGGCTGTCATACACTTAGTATTCCAGACAGCTAAGATATTCCCAGGTCAGTAAGGGCTGGATTTATTTTTTTTTTAACTCTGAAGAAGAATGGAGCAAGAAGGGAGTAAAATCTCAGACTAATCTCATTGTATTCCTTAGATGAACGACTTTCACGTGACAGTGAAGCTAATTCCATTTACTTGTCAGTGAAGCAGCAACAAAACAGAGAGCAGGGGGGGATATGGGAGTACAAGAGTGTCCTCCTGCTCCCAGCATCTTCCTGGCTGGTCATTGCTCAGGATTAGCAGCTTGAATCACTACAGAGCTGGATGCATCAGAGTCCCCTCTGAGTCCAATGTAACGACAAACAACCGAAGAACAGATGCAATCAGGGGCACTTCATGCCCATGCTCCTCTCTCCATCTTCTCCTGACAGGAGTGTGTTTCTTTTCTTCTTTCATCCCTCCCTCTTTTGAGAGCTGGCCAGAGGCTGTGGGATTGCAGCTGGTGGCCTACAGGGTTGCTGAGGGGATGCAGGGCTCCCTTGCATTTCAGCTGTCTGCCAGAGAAGACAGAGATTTGTTCTGGGCAGTGGATCCCACCAGGTTTCCATGTAAGCCTTCACATTCTCATTGATGTGACACTGATGACAAGCACCCTAGGCAAGAAAAATGCAATTCTGGGTAGGGCATGAAGACACAAGAGGATTTCACAAATGAAGTAATTAGGATCTTGCACTGTCATTTTGCAACCCGAGAGAGTCAGCACCTACCTGCCTCTTGGCATGGGGATGTTATTTCTTCATGAAAGGTTTAATGAAATAGTTCTCCATACTGAAAAAAGAATGGCTTCTGAAAAATGGTAATAAAAGCCCTGTTTCTCTGACACACAGCTTGCTTTGTACAGGATTACTTAGAATTGCTGCTCTTCTCCTTGTCCTTACAAGTAGAGCAAGCAGTTGACTTAAGAAGATACGTATTTTTCTTGATTCAAGTTTTCTGGTAAAAGAATATATTAGCTTTCAAAAGCAAAGTCATTTCCAAAACAAGAGCTAAAATTAGACTGATTTTTTTTTTTTTTGTTCTCTCTCCCCTTTATGGCTTTTACAAGCAATTACCCACTTAATGTTTTGAAATTATACAAGAAACTTCAATAGCAGTTCTTTTTCCTGCTGCATCTCCTTGAATGCGAAGATTTAAAAGCTTTTCCGGAACACAACAGCATGAGCAAATGAATTTGCCATTTTCATCCTCAATTTCTTTTTTTTTTAAAGAATGGGAAGCAGCAGGATATTTCTTCATCATTTAACTTTTTTTTTGTTTTAAATTTCATAATGACAAAGTGAGCCTGTATGACAGCTCTAGAAACCAAAGGCAGGATTCTTCTTTTGCACCACAGCCTTTCAGGTTGCTGTGGGAGTGCTGCTAAAATAGCTGGAAGGGCTATTACGCCAACGCATCTCTTGAGCCTCTTCTTTCTTATGGCAGGGTGGTGGATACAAATTTAGCAATCCTGCTCATGTGACCATCCCACACTGTGCATAACCCCTACAAAGAGCCAGGCCATGTGGGGAGCTGGGGATCCTGCAAAGTAGGGCTGCAGGAAGCAGTGAGATAGAGCCACGCAGCAGTGCTGTGGTATCCATCTGGCCCTGGACCTGGATCCCCCTGAATCCCCCTGGTCCAGATCCTGGACCCTGACCAGGATCCCCCTGGTCAGGCTGCACCCACCCTGAGGGCTCCCTGGGCAGGACAGAGAGTCTCTGCTGTCACCTGCTGTGAAGGGAGAGGGCTCCCAGCTATTCATGCTTAAGAGCCCCACGCTGCCTGAGTGGTGTTGATGTGCCTCAGTGTCATGTGGATGGGCACAAGCTGTTGGTAAAAACAGAGGGCTGGGTTGCCAGCTCTCCTCTCACCTGGGTTCTTGGGGTGGAATTAGGGGCACTCACCTTAGTGGAGGAAGCAAGTCTAAAGCAACCTTTATCTCCTGCTCAAGTTGTCCCCTGGAGGAGGGATTTTGCTTGCTCCTCTCTGATTGTCACGCAGATGCCTGCCTGCTGAGACCACAGCATTGGAGTGCCGCTGAGCTGGCAGTGTGTTTGTCTCTTACAGCTAAGGAGGAAAAGGTGTTTCTTTTGCCAGCAGAGCAATACCCATCTGAAGCACCAAGTATAAAATCTGTAAGTAAAAAGCAAATCCAGCTGGGTCAGGGAAATTAAAACAACTCAGGCTCTCCGTTCTGCTCCAAGTTTTATCTGCATGAAGTTAAGAGGCAGCATCAGCGTCTTGTAAAGAAACATGTTCCTGCCTCCATCCCTCGCCCCTGGGACCCCTTAAAAAACTCCCCTGTAGCAGGCAGTGCCTTTGCTTCTACTATTTCCTGACTGTGACTACCTGTGCTATAGTCTGATAAAGCTTTGGAGAATAAACCATCTCAAACTCATGCAACTCATGTTGTACATCTCTGGTCTCATTAAGACCGAACCTCTTCTCAGGCCACACTTCACCATAACTTCTCCCTCCAGAGTTTAACTCAGTCTCTCTTATTAACTTACTTTATCATCCATTACCACCAAAACCAACTTATATCTTCTGTTACATTAAGGCATTCATAAAATACTGCATGCACAGCTTCAGGAAGGCACCTTCCTTGGGACCTGGATGCTTGCATTCATACAATGTTCTCATTATTATGCCTTTTTGTTGATCTGCAGGACATCATTTCTCCCCTCTACTGGTGTAAGGCCAGTCACGATGTTTTCCCCAGAGCCATCTGGATGGAGCAAAGGTCACCTCAGTTGAGAACTTCTATGATTGTCAGAACTGGAACCACCTTCTGCGTTTCTCACTAGCACAAGTTCTGGTAAAACCCCTTTACCGTCTTTTTCAGCTGTGTCTGAGCTGGAAAGAAACTTACACTGATAAACATCTGTCTTCAGTATGTGCAGTGGGAGGGAAAGAGCTGGCAGGTTCCTCTAGACTCAGATTTTTGCAATTGAACTTAGTGAAATACCTAGAAAAAACACGACGATAGAGGGAATCTATCCTGCAAAGCTCAAACCTTCCTAATACCAATTTGCTGCAGCCATAAACACTCTCAATGGAGAAAATGGAAATACAGGAAAACAGCTGCCCCAGCAAAACACAGGAAAGGCAGCAGCCTTGAACTGACCGTGAGCACATCAGTATGCTTGGATTATGAATTTCACAAGGGCCCTTCTCACAGGAAGGCTCATGTAACCATGGCAATGGAGATCTCTGGATGCATTTCATCCTTGTCACCACTAACAAACAAGTAAGTTAAATCAGATGCAGATAAGAAAAGTCTTCCCACTCCTCTTTTTACTAAACAGTTCAGAATTTCTAGGGAGCATAAGGAATAAAAGACAACTTCAGAAGAAAAACAAAGTCCCAAGAATCATCACAACTCAGATTTTTATTCAACAGTGAAGTTGAAGGAAATGGTGTTTCTTTCCCTTCAGGGCAAATGTTCCAAATGGAAATTAAGTAAAAATATTGTTCCCCAAAAGTACTTACAATGAAATTAGTTTTCATTAAATATATTTGTTTGGCAAAATAAAATAAAAAAATTAGAACCCGTACAAAAAAAATCCCTTGCAAATTTCTAACACTGTAGCAATGACAATGATGTAAACCTGGATGTTTGGCAGTTGTAATTAATTTGTGAAAATTACTGTTGAACTTTGGACCAAGGAAATAAAATTCACTTCAAATAGCAACAAGCCAATTTCAGAGGCAACTGAGGCTTAGGGAACGCTACAGGAATGGGACACACTAGTGGCTTCATACACGGTTTGTGCGAGTGATCTGCTAGTGTGGGGCTATTGTAAGAGCTGGGAGGAAAAGAAGTTAAAAGCTGTTGGCAGCATTGCAGCGTATGGTACAGCAAAAACCTGCAGACTTTCCATTCTGGGCGCCGACTGGTTGGGTGAAGGCTGAAGGCAAGAGTTGAGATGATGGTGGAGAGAATAATGACAGTGACAGATGGTGCAAGCACTGGGAAGCAGTTAACGAATTTCATCATCACCCTGGATTCAGTGGTGAGCAGACTCTTGTGAGTGTCTGGGGAAATCTTCTGCTTACAGTAGCTGCTTTTGCTCCCTACCTCCCTCCTCCTTCCAGTTAAAGCCTCTGCCCTGCCAAGTGGGTTTCACAGGCATGCAGTTTGATAACAACGTCCTTTAGTTAAGAATGTCTATTCCAGTATTAAAAATGTAAAAAAAGTCCTCAGGAGGGTGCTTCTTAGTGGCAGTCTTTGCCTTAAGCAAGGCCAATGGCCCGCAATTACAAGTTAATTAAAGCAACGTGGATTTCGATGAGCAATGGGGAAGATGGGAATGGGGAAGGAAGGGATGCAGGGAACAGGGAGGAATGCAAGTGTTTCTACATCCCTCCCCAAAGCCAAAATACAAGGTGCAAAAGTGGGTTTCTTTTTTTCCTCACACTCTTCTTTTGTTTGTGTTTTTTTTTGTTTGTTTGTTTTTGTTTTTTTTTTTAATATCTCAATATCTCTCCAGTTATAATGTATTTCCAGTTTCAGAGCAAGTTTCAGTGACTGCCTCAGTTACAGTCATAAACAAAGTCGTAGTTGCTGGGCTCCTTTGGGATAGGTGGGGGAGCATCTGGGATTTGTATATTTTCCAAGTCAAGGAGGCGTAGCTTTATCTCCATGCTGAGCAGCGTGTCTAGGTCGTTCCGTGTTAGGTCACTCAACATATCCTTTCCAAGGAGGGCATTCAAACCATCGGTCCATACACAATACTGCACAGGAAAAGGATAAAAACTCTCATTAATAGACTTTTCATGCACAAACTCCTTGTCTGGTCTGGTCCTCTACAGTTACTGCTCCCATGGGGACTTACAAAGAGTCCTAAAATTAGGTTGATGCATTTTATCAGCTCAGATGTTGAAGAAGGCTTTCACTGAGCTGCTCAGAGAAGGGAAAAACATTCCATAAAATGGGACTAAATGACAATGATTAGTTGTTTGACAATTTGGCATCTCCTCCAAACTTCTTGGTGAATGTTCTTCTGCAATCATTGGGGAAAGAAACAATGACTTAGGACAATGAACCTCTGGAGAAATCTCCTTCACTCCTCTCATTCTCCTCCCCCAGTACCTATTAAAAAAGCCTGATTATCTTACACTAACTAAACTTTTAATTCCAAGACAGTTAAGTTAGGTGAACTAAATCCCACCCTCAAATCCTTCTTGACTCTTAGTGTAAAAATCCTGTACTATCTGCTTTTATCATTGTTTGCTTTCCTGCATGTGAAGCTGTTGCAATTGATAGTCTCACATAACTATGCCTGCTTTACCACTATTTTACACAAAATAACATATTGTGAAAATTACAGTCAGTTAATGCTATGTCCTTCATGAAAATTAAATGCCAAGCTGCTTGGGTATAATACTAAATGCTGTAAATGCTGAACTGGCCTCTAAAACCTCTTCCTTACTGTTAGCTTTTTCCTAACAGGAGATGCCATCTTTCCCAACAGCTGACAGCTTGTGATAAACGTGGGCTGAATAACCATTTAAAATCATCAACAAATTCAAGGGAGATTGGTGATCTAGAGTCAACTTCTATTGAATAAGTCACTTTCATTTATTACTACAAGCCATTTATTCAACTATGAACAGAAGTACTCAAATTCTGTCATCTAAAAATAAAGATTTCAATCATGAACTTGTGTCCTAGTTTGCAGGAGAAAAATTTAATTAACCATAACTGCATTTTTATCTTACAAATACTTCTGCTGGATTTCATGCCAAAAAAAGGGTTTTAAATTTAGCTGACCATTTGCTACATGATGCCGCTGAGTTTAAAGATAGCCATGGTTGACTTCATCCCACAGCAGAAATGAGGATTATTTTTAAGGAAGAGAGAGAAGCCCCCCTCTTCATGCAGAAAAAGGGCATCTTTCAAAAATAGGATGGGTTAGCACACTTCAGCATCCGAAGTGAAATCCAACCCACTTAAGTCAGTAACAAAACAGTAGCAGAGGGAGCTTTTTCACTCGGGGTGTGGGCAAGCCAAGCCACAGCTTTAATACGAGATCAGCTATATAGAAGAGACTTTAGAGTTCAGGTTGTCCTGCTGACAAGTACTAAATAAACAACTTAGCCTGCCTATTCTAGGCTGTCAAAGTGTGCCACTGAAGACTTTTAAAGCATGCAAATTTTTTGGAGTGAATGCAAAATATCAGGAAAAGAAAGAAGCTATTCTAGAAAAATAATTATGTTTGAACAGACTATAATCTTTTATGATTTACTTGCAATCTTTCTCTGGGAGAGTTTTCTCTGAATTCACTATGAAGAAAGGAACAGAAAAGCAAAAGGCTCTGCTCAGGTTACAGGAGAGCAGAGAAACTTCTCAACAGATGCAGCCCCTGACGCAAATCGTCCATCACCTGTGCAGCGAGTGCAGCCAGCTCTTCCTCTGGGGAGGAATCCCAGAGAGCCAGAAAGCAGAAATGCAGTTCTCTCCTCTTCCAGATATAACTCATTCAGGGCCCACAGAAACCAAATTCTGGCCACAATTCTGATGAGTGCAATGGCCTGGAAAAGGGGCTTCCTCTCTAATCTCCATATTGGCAAATGCACCTAATTAAACTCCTGCACATGTTGAGCAGAGAGACATCCTAATGAGATGGTGGAAAAACAGAGGCATTCATTCAGAAGCTTTTTTCTTTTTAATATGCAAAAGAGACTAAGAGCCACTGAAAAATTAATTTACAAGATTCATTTTCATAAAACTCCAATGAAACCTAATTATGGCCTCCCTCATCAGTTTCTCTGTCAAAAATCATGGATAAGATTAATCCACCTTTTTTGCTGTGTAGTTGAAACCAGTTATTAGTATTTAAATGAAAAACAAATACAATGGAGTGATCTCATAGTACTGAATCCTCTGGCTAGCAGCAAGTTCCAACAGATGGCTAAGGGAATTCACAAACTTAAGTGAGCTAGAATGAGGTCCAAATCTCAATGATACTGGTTCAGTAATGAGATTTTATCAAAGAACTACTTTGGGAGACAAGAACTAGAAAGGTTGCACAGGCTTCATCCATCTGGATGCAGCCCTGAGCAACCTGGTCTGAGCTCATTGCTGACCTGCTTTGAGCAGGAGGTTGGACTCGAGTCACCTTCAGGGTTCCTTGCAGCCAAAATTATCCTAAGAGCCTCGTTCAATTTTTCTTTTTAGGACACACTCAACTCCCACATTTCAGCCTCACTCTACAATCACGAGGGCTGCACAAGTACTTAAAAAAAGCCCTGCAAATCTGACCTGAAATTGTCATGTACCAACATCATTCCTGGTGCTTCACACAAAGCTTTCAGAATCTTGAGATGTCACCACCAAATCTCCCAAACTGACAATGCTGCTAAACTAGCACTTCTATCGACAGGCACCCCAACTACTTTGATGAAGAGTCACGGGCTTCACAACACACTGCTTCCCTTTCCTTGTGAGTGCTTCCTCTGAGCACTTGTACTTTCTACTTTAATCACAACTCACTCTTCTGCAGGCCATGGAAAAATACAGAGGACGTGAGATGTCCTTTAAAAAACTTTCATTTGGGAACTGTCAAGTGTCAGCAGAGACTGTTGCCTCTGGCCATTTTTTTGAACATATTAATTTTGTTTCAAAGAAGCTGCACAATACCAAAAAGAGATATGAAGATAAAAGGTGTGTTAATACAATCATGAGCAATTGGTTTAGTGCATCTCACTGCTACTGCCTGTCAGTGGGATGCAGCAGCAGCTTTTGAACATTTGGACCATTAAAATCCACTTGTAGCTATAGGCTATATTTGAGATACAGTGGCTGAAAAAATTGTTGGTTTTCATGACCATTTGCACTTCTGAGCTGAAACAGTCTAGAATTCAGTTTCTGGAGAATTTATAACAGAAATCCTCGAACTTATGTTCACTTCAGAGGATGAAGACAACCATGTGTTGCTTAGAACTACAGCTCTAGTGGCACATTGTGCCTGGGATACTATTGGTCCTTTCTCTTACATGAAAACTGACCAGCAAATACTTCTCTGGAATGAACTTTCTTGGAAATGACACTCAAATATTAATCCACAGAAAGACCCAAATGGGCATAACTGTATCTCCTCTCCTAAAATTAACACTTAGTTGAAGGTTTTAGTCCAGAGCAACAAATTTTGAAGTGGCATAGCTAATACACTTTACTTGTAAAGCAATTTCACACACTTTTTTAACACTACAGTATAATCCAATTTAAAGCAATCTTCATCATAGCACAGGGTCCTGAACTGAGACCAAATGTGATCTCTAAAAATAAGTGTGCAGATGGAACACGACTCTTTTGCTTTAGAAACAAGAAGGATTTTTTTTTTTTAATGTTGTGCATTCTGCTAAGCCTTTACTTGAAATATCTTTGAGAGAAACACATTCAATGATTCAACACAATTAAGGTAAATTAATCCCATCACATTCCAGAAGGCGATGATGTCTTCAATTTCCTTGTGGCTTTTACTAAGAGAAGGGAGCAGGGAAGGGGCTATCAGTCATCCTTGCTATTGGTATTTACATTGTCTTTATACAAGTGAAAGCCAGTGCAAAACACTCTCACGTGGAGATGGAATGAATACGGGGGGCCTTCTATGATCACCTGTCATGAATAGTCTTAAGCAATGTGAAAATAAGAAAAAGGGGATATGCCATTCTGAGAGCACAAGCCTTTGGCTGAAATTGAGACCCAATAATGCTGTAACCACCCCTGACTATGCTAACATTGTCAAAATGAACTAAGGCTGGCAGTGATTCTTTGAAAGCTTAGCTGTACAAATTCTCAGTGTTGAAAGTTGACACAGCAAAGTTCTCTTGTGTCTGAAGTACAGCAGACCACAAGAAATCAGGAAATGGTGAGCAAGGT
The DNA here is from genome assembly GCA_013397555.1 of Urocynchramus pylzowi. NCBI lineage: Eukaryota > Metazoa > Chordata > Aves > Passeriformes > Fringillidae > Urocynchramus > Urocynchramus pylzowi. Next base: position 173,286 of record VZRH01003881.1, read on the forward strand.
CTGTAGAACTTCAAGGTCAGCCCAAGCTCTCTTATTTTCTTTCTTATGGCTCGTATTTTGGGAGGACTTTTGGAGTTTCACATGCTCTGTGATGTAGGAGTACAAAACATGTTTCTTCTGTGGCTCAGATATGCAAGAAAATTGCAAGAAAGTCTTGTTCCTGTACTGCTCCCATGAATTTGTCAATTTGTTTTGAGACATGACACTGATTTAGATGGACCTACACCATGGGCCAAGATGCCCATTCTTATGTTCCTACAAAGCCATCTGGTGCCTTAAAGCAACTAAGATAACTTCAAATAAATTTCTGTACTCTGAACATGACTTACCTCATGCTTGTCTGGAGCAATGAAATTCAACTGGCCACTTGAGTCATACAATATAGAGAAAGCAAGCTCTAGCACCTCCTGGAACAATACAAAGAAACACATATTAATGCTGCATGAGAGAGGCATCCTTACATTCAGGTCTGTCTTTCTTTCCTATCCATTAGCTCCCAAAACAAGTTGAAAAATAGTTTATGGTAGTCTCCTGTCTGGCCAAAGCTGCAGCTGTACCAGACCACTGCAAGAGACAGGCACAACAAGAATACCACCTCGCTTGCTTCAGTCAAAACAAACTCACTCACCTCAGTGCTTACTGTGGCCCACTGCATCATGAATTACTTTACCACTTGAGTTTAAATTTGAGCTAGGCAATGGTGAGGACTAAAATCAATATAATGAATAACAGTACACCTGCAAGAAACTCTTCATGAAGACTCACAATTTTTTTCACTTTGTATAGATTAAACTCACGAAGTTCTGCAAAGTTTGACTCCTTGTGTTAAAAATCTTGTCAGGACAATTAATATCCTGGTATATACTTATGTTCTTTTCACTTTTTAAAATATATTAAATTATTCACTCTCAGGAGATTTCTGTAATTTTGTTTTCATCTGAACCAGAATTGCCAGCCTCAGTCAAGCCAAACTATGCCAGTTACCTAAAGAGCCAAAGGAATTTCGGGAAAGGAAAAAACAATCATCTTTTTGTCCCCTAAGCACTGAAGCTGGAATTGTAAAAGGTACCAAGGAGAATTCATAAAGTGCTGACCTTCCCTAAAAGTCACCTCAACTTGAACTCCCCTGGGGAAAACCAGGCAATCTGAATAAATAATGATCTTTCAGTGGCCAGCAGCTTATCTGCTGCTGTATTATGGTTTCTGCCTGCATCACTGCAAGTGCCATTACAAGGATCTCACAATCTGTAAGCTTGGTGGTATGGATATATTAACCATGGAAAAGAGACCCAGCAACATAGCAGAGTGCTGACTTGTAACAATGATCTGTATCACATGTCCTGCTCTTTTTGCCTCTTGGCTTCCTCAGCCCTGTCACACTGATGCCTTCTGCTGACTCCCAGCTGACAACAGTCCCTGCACCGCCAGTGGTGAAAGGAGAATGGCTTCCGAAATTTGCAATGCCAAGTTTTAAAATGGAAGAATTGACTGTGGGGACTGCAGCATAAACATTGTTCTAGACTGCTACCCCTGAGCTCCTGGTCTGAGACAGACACAGATATTTGGATTTCTGTAAGGGCTTTTTTGGTTTTGACGTTGTATGATTAAGAGCAGAGTCTGAACCATAAAACTTGCAATCCTTATGGATAATCTTGGATAATAAGAGATCAGTCATCTCATGGGAAATGTTCTTGTTTTCCTTGAGTTTAGTTACTAGGTTTGACTTGATGTATTGCCAAGGCTACAGGAGACAAAGCTATGTTAAATCCTCATTGTGTTAACTCTCCGTGGAGGCTGTAAGTGCAAACAGTGCTGGTGCACTCAGCAAACCAATGGCTCAGGCTCACATGGCCCTTTTGTGTTGTAGGCATGTCTCTCAGCCACACCTTATTAAGAGTGATGTCCCTCATTACAGAAACAAATCTACCTCTGCCCACATGAACCTGGCATTATCTCCTCCCACAGTGTTATAAATTACTGTCAGAATACACCAAGTAATGCCACTGAGGTTGCAGCTCTGAAAAAAGGGCTTGTACTGTTATATTGTGATGTTCCTGAATTTCATGAAGGTCAACAATTCCACAAGCCTGACCCCTGTAATTTTTTCTTTGGGAAACTAATGAATACACCTTCTTCTTCACCTCAAAGAGAGAAAAAAGAGAAAAAAAAACCTCTGCTTGGAAGAGGAATGTGTCAGGATGTCAAGGGCTTAGTCAGGCAAAGAATCAGAAACGACTACATTAAGGGCACCAAGCTTCTCTTTCTGAGGAAAAGTGCTATTTTGGCAGCTCTGGCTACCACTCAGCTTCTTTGCTGGCTGCCCTGAACTCTAAAGGCTTGGGAATTATGACTTCCAGGTGCCAGCATCTCTGTTGCTTTATGCACAGCAAACTGTCAAGGAAAATGGAAGCCAAAGGAGCTGGAGTTGCCAACTGGCCCTCCACACTGACAGTGGTCTCAGTGGTTGAGCTGGCTGACTTGTCAGAGACCCCCACTGGTTTTGTTACAGTCCCATCAATGACAAGGAGGAGCTGGCAATTCTTAAATGAGAACTGGTCAGTCTTTATCAGCCATCTGTAGTTTCCTCTTCTTTTCTCTGCTCTCCTTCTTAACCTTTCTCACAGTCATTTTTCACTCAAGCCTTTTCCACTTGTTTCTCTATCCCTCTGTGGTCTTTTATTCTCTCTGTGGTCTTTTTTATCTCACATTCCCACCAACCTGTTCCTTCCTTCTTTGTTTTGCTTTCCTCCTCCTGCACCTCAAGCTGCTGAACTCACTCCCTTGGCACTCCTAGCTCCTTCCACATGTCAGACCTCTGCCCTTCCCCAGATGCTTCTCAAGGTAACAGTGTTGGGACCCACAGTGTGCCTCTCTTCAGAGCTGTGCTGAAAACAGAGAACAAGAGACTGCAACAGCAGGCCAATACTTCCCACTCCTTGGATTCAGCTCTGGGGGGGAAGCTGTCATAGGTGGTATGAAGGGAAGGTTGCTCTCCCATGCCCAGAGGTTCCTTCTCCCCCAGTCTCCACTGGTCCCCAACACAGGCCAGAAGCAAGCTATTTTTCATGAACAAGTATTTTGGGTGCCTATGGTGAAGGGATCCCATTCAGCTGGAATGACCTCACTACTTTCTGCCTTCTCTGTCTTCAACATGCTCAAAACACCCATGTCTTTACTGAAGGCTGAGGCCTGGCCATGTTGGGTTTGCTTGCCAGGGTCAGAAGATCTGCCCCAAAGAACTCTCTAGGCAGCAGTGGGGAACTTGTTCAACCAACATGAAAGGAGAAAAAAGAAGAGGAGAGCAGGGGAAGTTCTGGGAAGTTCTGGGAAGGGAAGGGAAGTTCTGGGAAGGGAAGGGAAGAGAAGAGAAGAGAAGAGCTTCATTTATGAGGGATGAACCATTTTAGCTGACTAAAAAGGCATAGAGCCTGAAACCTGCCACATAACCAGATAAAAGGTGATAGGAGAACACTTCAAAATATCTGGCCGTTTTTTTTTTTTTTTTTTTTT
>VZRH01003881.1:176858-224536 GCA_013397555.1 Urocynchramus pylzowi
TTTTTTTTTTTTTTTTTTAAATTATTCTGTCATGCTTTATTTTGAAGGCTGCAAAATCTAATGTATTTAATTTCCTTGAAAATCATTGGTACTGCTTGGGCGTCAGAAATAAGGATTTAAAAATTGTACGTAATTTAAAAACACAAGCAAGACAAACAACAATGGATTCAAATCTGGTCCCGTCACATCTTTCCAGCTTCATATGCATGCAAATTCCAATTCAGTTTAACTCTTATTTCTTTCTAAATTGTCCTGCTGAAAGAACAATGGCCATGCGCTGGCAAATGAAGAGATGCTGAAGCCTTTGTTATGGACATTTTGCCAATTCCAGCAATGCTCATAGCATGGCATTCTGCCATTCAATTTTCTTTTCTGCCAATGAATAAAATTAAGGTGGACATTATATATGTACAAAGAAAGCTCAGAGTGAAAAGGCCTCTAAAAATGTATCACTGATTCTGAAATTTCAGAAAGTGAAAGGTTTCATGCACCAAATTCAGCTGAATTGCATTCTGTGTCTGCCTTTTTATAAATTTTAATTGCCTAACCCATATATAACCTGATATGCTGCAAACAACATGCTATTCCTATGTCAGTTAAATAGTTGCAATATTGTGCCTGACAATTTGATTGGGATGACAGATTAATTCAAAAATTCTGTGCTTCTCAGGGGAAGAAACAAGGAATTGAGGAAATAAAAAAAACCCCAAACCTACCAAACCAAAACCCCTGCACCACATCAGAAACAGTAAAATCATCAAACTTGCCATTGTCTGGGTCACAAATAGAATGTCTCCAGCCAAGGATGCAGCCATGCTACACCATGAATTCCAGATCTCCACCTTCTCAGCCAGAAATTTTATACCAGTCCAAAGCAATTTTATCTAAGGAAATGGGGCAATGCTGAGAGCTGAGGACAAACTGATCTGCAGCATTCCTATTTAGCATTAAATACTATCTAGACGTTACTGCGCCATAACGATGACACATTTCCATCACTGCCACCCACTGCTTTCCATGTTTCCCTTTTGTGTGGACATATGAGTGCTAAGGCAAGGAAGAACTAAAAATATTTTATATGCATCATATAAATGTCCCAGCCAAATGTGTTGATGGTTCAGCTGTAACATGAGGTAGGAGTTATACGTAATCTATTGTACTCGTGTGTGTGTGCGTTTGTGTCCTGATTCAGAAAATCAACAAGGAAAAATACTCCTGGGATTTTTTTTTCCTCATTTGACTTTTTCCTTTCCTACCATGTAAAGCCAATGTTGAAAGGAGAGCAACTTCTCTGTAAGAAAACAAATGCAAAAAATAGTCAGGATGCTTTGCCCATCTGTGTACAGTTAAGGAAAGAGAAGTTGCAGCTGTGAAGGTGCAACTAGTTGTGTGATGTAGCTTTGACAGGGCCTTCTCAATTTTTATGGCTCCCTTCAGAACTGCTTTTTCACTTTTATCTGAAGTGTTGAAGCAGGAACCCTTAAGTTCACTATTTTGTCCATCAAAACCTCCTGGTCTGACCCCAAAATTTCTCAGTTTCAAGTAATTAGAAATTCTGATTCAAAACCTGTGATCTGGTTCCCAGACCTCTCAGGGTGCTGTTCTAGGTCAGACTGAACACCATTAGAGTCTCATTGCTTCTTGTAAGGTGAGAGAGACAACCTAGTAGAAAATTTATTAACATACCTCATAAAACATGGTATTCACTACTCACGATGCCAGACATTGCTAGTAACTCCATTTCTTCTTGATGTGGTGACAATTCTTACTAACAAAAACTCTGCAAGATTCTGGCACTGCACAATTTTAGTACTACTGTCAGCTTACAGTTCTTGCTCTGAAACTCTGAACGGTAGTATAAATTTAATTTAAGCTGAATATTGTCTCCTACACATTTTTTCTCAAATGAACTGCTAAGCATGTCCTTATACACCTCCTTAATTGCCCAGGATTTACCTTACAGCCTTTTGTTGGCAGTGTTTTTTTTACCTGACTGGGCCTGCAGGTATCATCAGCTGGACATTAATTGCACTTTTGGCATGTGTTCACTGAATGTGGGCTCATCTGAGAACACAGCTGGAACAAACTAGTTATTTATCAGACACAATATAGGAGTAGGCATCAACAGCCATTGCTGCTTTGCTTTAGAGACAGAAAACATCACTACTAAAGACAATTCCAGTTGTGCCCTGGGCGTATCTCAATGCACATCTGCCATGAAATATGAGTACAGAAGGCTAAGCTGTCCCAATAACTTAACTCAAATGGCCTGAGGTGGAAACAAAGGGTATACATACATGGAAATGTTGCAGGCTGGAAAGAAAAATACCTGTGTTACTTCAGGGAAGATCAAGTTGACAAGCTTTGTATTCTGCACAGTAAGTGTTCATAACAATTTGAGACCCATACCTTGTTTTGTTTAAGAGCTCCTTTCTCCTTCATATGTGGGCAGTCTTTCCCAGTAACAACAGCTTTTATATCTGCCACTGGCACTGCATTAAAAAAAAAGAAAATCAAACCCCAGAAAATTAGTTAGAAGCAAGGTATGTAAAAGCTACAGAGTCTAAAAAGAAGCAAGACTAATGTGTTAAAATTGCCATGTCCTTTGCCATTTCCAGCCTTTTGTAAGTAAGAAAACTGGAAGAAAACAACTAACACAGGAATTGGTGAGTCTTGACAAAATTTCAGGCATCTGGATAAAAGTCTGAAAATGCTTTTTCTTGCCTATTTGGACTACCTTGGGTAAGAGTGTTTCATATAAATGCGTAGCTGTGCCTGGACAGTATGTGTATGCATGGATCTCAAAACCATATAGTTTTCTTCCTTGCCAATGTAATGTGCCTGCTCTGTTGCTCCTCTTTCCTAGGCATCCAGGTAAAGTCTCTGCTGGAGAGAGGATGCTGGGCAAGTTGGACCCTTCACTCAGTGCTGTTTTCCTTCTTTTAAAAGCCTGTAGGAATTTTTTAAAAATAGTTTTCTATTTCACTCTCATCAGCAGTTTAGTTGCTTTCTGGTACTAGCAGCAATAAGGAATACTAAGGCTTATAAAGAGCCATTCCAATTGCTTTAAAATGTGAAGTGATCAGAAATGACTGGGGGGGAAAAGAAAGGTAAGAAAAAATATTGGAATCTGCTGCCACTCAGAGTCACAGAGTGAGGTCACTAAAGCATAAAGATAAATTTCTCTGAGTTTCAAGCGGAAGTCAATTTTCCAAAGGTAATTACATTATGGAGAATCTATACGCTCTACAATACAATATGGTCCCTGAGTGACAGCTTCTACGATCTATAAATAATCCATTATCCTTGTGGCTGCAGAAAAGTATCTTATATATAGAACAGGATAGTAATATGAAAACCTGTTTCTGCCCAGTTCTTTAGAAACTCTAATGGAAATAGCGAAGAGGAGAAATGCATTTACTCTTCTACTGGGCCCAGCAGCTCCATATATTTTATGACAGATTACCTCAGCACTATTCCAAACGGATGGCATAGGATGTAAAAGACATTCTTAAAGTATTTGCTTTGCATGGAAAACTGAAAAGAAAGGAAATAATTTGACTCCTCACTACTCAACTTCTGCCTTTAGTCTCAGAATGTTATGCTGTGGGTCTGCTGACTTTTTATGCCTCTGACAGTCCTGTTTTGGAGAAGAAGAGATACTGTTTTTGAGAGGACAGAGTGAGCTAGGATAAACTGGGAAATTAAGGAGATATTTGACTGCTACTATGATAGAAAGATCTTAAGAAATAAGAGTTCCTGCCCTTTTTAGAAGAGGCCTAGAAAAACAATTTCTCTGTTTGCATAAGATAAGGTTTTCTGAGGTCAGACCTCTCAACCAAGAAGGCTTTTCTCCAGGTTTCATACACTTGATCTGTGTGATCTCGTATACAGTTACTATGGGAGATCACACACTGATGTGACATCCTAATCTTTATTTATCTGGAACTTGGCTTATGCCTTGCTTTAGAAAAATAGAATCAAAGACTTCAGGAAGTATCAGACGTTGACTACAAGATGCTGGAGGGCGTGAGCACAGATGTGACGTGCTCACAATGGATAAAGCCTTGAGAAGGAGGGCAGCTGTTTTCTGTCCCAGCTGGAGTTTGCATGGCTTGTTAACTCTGCCAGCCTGAAGAGAGGGGTGACATTCACAGAAGTGAAAAGGTTAGAAACCCACACATTTATTTTTGGGGATAGAGACTAATTATTCAGGCTTGGCAAGGAATATACAAAATGCTTGATGCTGCTTCTCTTGGTTCTGTTTTCCTACCCACCTATTCTCTTTTATCTGTGGATCTGGCTCCAAATGCTGAGAAGTTGATCATCATATTCAAACTTTAAGAATTCAAAAATCAATAATCTGTCTAGAGAAAACCAGAATATTTATGAAAATTATTCTGTAATATGCCCAAGCCAGTTTGGTCTGATACGTTTCAAACAATAATCTTTATAATCTTGTGACTTGCAATATTCTCAATGTTTTTTAATGAAACTCCATCTAACGTGGGTAGCACTATGGTAAATCTTGTATCATTCATAGCCTGAAAACCTGAGATACTGATGAAATAACCACCTCTTTCTGGAACTGAATTGGTATCTATTCTGCCAGCAGCCATGCTGAGGCAACCATGTGGATCTGGCCCAATGGTTTCTAAAGTAGGAGCCTTCATGGGATCCATGCCCCCATGGGATCCTGACATTCTTGAGCAGGTTCAAGAGCCTAAGGAAAATGCAAGTGCCAGATGACACTCACAGTCAGGGTCAGGGCTTTGTGCGTGGAAGCGTGCTCCAAGCAAACAAATCTGGGAACTGCTGCTCTTGTAACTGTGCCTGCAGTTCAAGTGTGACTTTCATTCTTCTGTCACTCTGACACTACTGGAACATTCTATGGCTATTTCTCTAAGCCTTGTCCACAAAAAGAGTCTCTTTTTGTGCCAATGCAGCAATGTGAGGCCCTGTCCTACATTCTGCCAAGACTGCAGTAAGAGTGTGGAACATCCTTGAGGCAATCTGTAAGGCAAGGAAGACAAGAGCCCTGCAAACTGTCAGGGCTCCAGCATCACACAAGCTTTTCTTCTTTCCCTCTCAGACTGCATCTGGGAGCACTTGGACATTTTAAAAGGTGATGCCTAGAGACAGGTTAGGGGAGGAAATTTCACATCATTCCCCAGTTTTCAGGCTGGAAAAATTTCAAAATTCTGAAAAATTAGTCTTTCTGCCATTCCATGAAAGTGTAACTACCAGCTGAAATACCTCTATAAGCATGCCTGATTTGATAATGCCAAGGACTTTCATAAATGAACAAAAAGAAATTATTCCTTATTCAATGTTAGATTTCTTGAAGTCACCTCCCAGTGACAGAACTATACTCATTATTTCCACTATCATAAAAAAGCTTCTCTGGATTACAGGTTAAACCCCTACAACTCGTGTCGAAGAACAAAGGAGAAATCACAAGTATGATGGTTCTGAAAAGCTCCAAAATTACCTTCAACCATAAGAAAAATCCCAATAAATCCCCTGTTAGGAACTGCCACAGAGACATGTCCTCTCCCAGTTGGCTACACAGAACAGTGAGGTCCTCTCAATGCTCTTCACAGTGACCTGTCACCTGTAAGTCCACTCTTCACAATAACTAAAAAGACCTCTGCACTTATTCTTCCTCCAGCCACTAGACTGCCTGTTTCCATGGACAGGCAGTGCTTCTGAGTATGCCCAAGTATTTTTATTTGACATCTGCAGTTAGATGAGCAATGAAAATAAACTGTGTTCCTCCCTAGGAAAGACATGATGTTTCCATGCTGAATGAAATTATAAACTCATTGAAAAGCTTAACACAGTCCCCACACACACTTGCCAAACTCAGGAGAGTGGTGTTTGAATGCAGCAGGAAATGTCCCCCGCTCTTTATCTTCATAAAGAGAGCTCTGCATAATGTCCCATGTTAAGAGAAACCTACTACAAGTTATAAAAAAGAACTAGCATAAAAGAAACAGCTGTGTCACAATCTTTGTGCATGACTTACATTTATCTTGCAAGGAATCGTGAGGGACTTCTCCCTGTGGACTTTCTTCCAAGTCTCCGTAGTGCAAGACCTTGTGATTAGGCGAAAGTCGACAATACCAAAATTTGTCTGTTGAAATAAACACATTAATCAAGGTCACTGACATGTATTCATCAGCCTTACCAACAGCAGAGGAGAAAGCTTACTCAAACAAGGTGCTACAGGGAAAAGCTGTCTTTTCTTTCTGAAGAAGAAATGTGTGGGGTATATATAAGAAGAGTAGGAGCTTTGCTCAGTAATTTTACTTGATTAAATGAAGCTGGCATTAATCTGCAGGGGTTTTGTTATTGACATAGTCACTGGCTCAAAAAAAAAAAAAATACTAGTGAGAAAAAATTGACTTAGTTTTACCAGATATTATATACCCTCATGGCCACAAGACTGGCAAAGTAACTACTTTGAGTGGATAACTTTAATTTACCCATAAAAGATTCATTTTTAGCACCCACTTTGTGAAAATCAAGCCCTACCAGCTGTCTTGTGTGGGACACCCAAAAACTGATAAATTTGAAATATCCCATACTTTATGAAAATTATGACTCATGTCTTTTTTTATAGACATAGGAGAACACCCCCATATTTATGGAGAGACTGGACCTAATAAACCTACAAGGACTTAAGAAGCAGACATTGAGTCTCTTGTCCTGCAGACAACTCAGTGCTTTGCATGGTCACAAATATATGTGTGACCATGCAGTTCACACCCCAGTTTGCATTTTAGTCCTTCCTAAGAGACGTACATTTACATCTCCTGACAACTTGTGCTTTGCAGGACATAATTCCCCCTAACAACATTTGTTAAAATCTGCTCCTGTGAAGAACATCACCTTTGCAGAGCCAGGCCACCACGCTGCCTAGCGTGCAAGGATGGTGCCTGCCAATTCCCTTTCTGAAATGGCAAGAAAGAGGTTATCCTTCATTGTCAGAGCACGTTCCATTTAATAAGTGGATCACATAATGTTAAGCTGTCAAAAATACAATCTTGTTACATCCAAACTAAATCTCCAAAAGCTCAGAGCAAGGCTGGATGTTAAAATGCCAGTGGAGGGGGGCAGAGGGCTTCTGTGGCTCTGTGCTTCTCTCGTACTGGCAGTGCTGATGCTGTGCCAAGCAGCAGCCTGAGGGACAATTTAGGGAAACGTTAGCACTGACACAGCCCTGCGGCGCTGCAGTCGCTGGGAGCCTCCTTTTGGATAAAACATTGGAGGAGCAGTAGAACCAGAATGTGTGAGCTCATCTGGGGGGTTAGCAGAGGAAGGGCTTCTTGGCTCTCTGAGTAAAACTGGCCTCATGGACCTATCTGCATCCTGCAGGACACTCCAGGCCCCTGGCCAGTCATCTAAAATGCAATGTAGTAAAACACAGGCAATTGAATGATAAAAATGGACTTTCACATGCCCTTTTGAATTTCTTTGTCCCAGGGGATAAAAAGGTTTTGGGGAAAACCCCTACACCCTTCTAACTACTTTCTGAGTGTGCAGCCCCTTTTACAGAAAAGTTTCAAAAAACCTTACAAGCCTCTGGCAAAGGCTCAAAATGGCCAGGGGAGAGATTCTGGCTATCAACTTCACAGGCATGCACAACACTGAAAGATTGATGGTAGAGAGCCTGAGATTATGCTCCTGTGATGCATAAAAGAAGAGCTGCTGAAACACAAGCACCCCTGGACTATAAGCAGCAGAACATATAGTATGGCACAGTATGGGATTGAGAAGAAGACCCCACTTGCAAAACTTTTGCAGGGAATTGAAACTAGAGCAAGTAGGAGACCTCATTGAGTAGACTCATCTGAAGAACACACACACAAGCAACTCATTAGGCAGTTTGTGTATCTCAGAAGGATGTATGTGAAAATTTTCTAGATTCATTTCACCTTTTACAGGGTACTCTACCAGAACCTTAGCAAAGCCTGATGCTTAAAGAATATACCCCATAGAATCTGATGGCTGACCACTATGCCTAAAGAAAAGCCTGCAGTAACTGCAGCAGGAGGCTTTCACAGCTAGCTTTAAATGCAACCTCGTTGTTTATTGGGCTGTACAAACTAATACAACTTGCCAACTCTAAAATTAAAACAGTAATTTTTTCTTAATAGAAATGGACATGGTTTCACTACCTTCTCAGTGACCTGGGCAAAAGGATGTTCTAACTGAAACAAAAGAAAAAAATTACCATGGATTCCTTTCAATTTATCACACATGGGGCTGGTGTTAGCAAGGGTTTGGCTCTTCTATCTCCTAGGGGCTAGTATTTTGGTAGCTGTGGCTCCTTCAATGGCATGCTTCAATAATAAAAGAGGGGAACATCCCTCCATGAAAATATCTTGTTTTGTTTTGGGAAGGGGTGACTTAATGGGAAGAAACCCAAGCTCTGAATATTTGAGGAGCCTTTTCAGCAATTCCACACAACCCAAGGTTAATTAAAAACTAATGGCCATGGACTGTAGCTTGAAGCATGTCCAGCACAAAGCTCCTGTGGGCTCACTAATAACTCTGCTCTGCCACAGCCTTGCTGTTAAGGGGAAAGCCCTTAAATGAAAGCTACAAATGGAACTAACAAGGTGTTTCCTCAACCACAGCCACTAAATGACTGCACCAGCCAGGCTGAGGAGGGTGATAGCATGTTGCTAGGAGAAGGGACCCTTGTTTCTACAGCCACCTCAGCCTTACCCATCCTGGTTTTCGCTTCAGCTGTATATGATGCTACAAACATTGTATAGAAAATATCCCGCTCACATGAGATTTCAGTGCCTTGGAGGGGAACAGTTTGAAACTGGATGCAGCTATTTTACTATAGTGCAAGTGCTGAACACAACTATATTGGAAAAGTGGTGTATAGAATGATCCTGCAGTCAAAACAAATATTATATGAAATTGTTTCCACCTAGAAAAAGAGTAAAGAAGTCTGAATTGTAGAACAGCACATGGAAAGTAGCCAGCATTTACTTTGAGCTCTAAATTGATAAATAAAAAAAAAAAATAAGCAGAAGTAAAAGCTCTTTTCTACTATGACTCAAAAGTGGTGTTTATAAAAGAAAAACTACTATCCAAAGTCTTCAAAACTCTTAAACCAAAGTCTGCAGAGCTGAAGTGTTACAAAAGGTTTTAAAGTTGGGACAGACCTTCCCTATTGGTCCCTGTACTCCACATCTGGCAGATCCACGTGCATGTGCCCAGCTGGAACAGGGCAACTGTGTGCTCAGGAAGGAATGGGGTTTGTTTTGGTTTCAGCCCCAGGCTTAAGAATTTTCCCCAAAGACTAGTCCCTTCTGTGGCCCGTTTTGTATCCAGTGTTAGTACACCTACCTCCTGCTCAGAGCAAAAAGCTGTAGGGAGGGCAATCACTAACCACAGTCTTTAGAGATAATGTGGACTTGATATTTCATCACAATGTTCAGACACTACATTGTTTAAACTTTCCAGCAACTCCTTATGTCTTTCAGCTCACTGACTACTGATGCAATCACATTAGGATGCTAGAAATTCTTCTTTGGGAAACAGCATTATTCATTCTGGTTTTTAATTTGAGAAGTTTTCAAGCAATTGTTCTGATTTTTTAGACATTTGCTAGAGCAGCCAGGGGGTTAAATATATCACAGCATATTGCTGAAGATTTTGGATGAGGTTAAAAAAAATCCCAAATAACAAAATCACCTACAATTTGGCTACAAAAGTAATCAAAATTGTGAACAAATAGCAGAGCACAGAACATTTTGCTGATGGGCTACAGAGTGCCTGGCCATTCACACAGTGTGTTTCCAAGTGCATTAATAGCCAATGACTCATATGCCTCTAACAATCCTATTCCAGGTAAAGGACTGCTGTGGTTAGTACAGAAGTGCTCTATTGTTAGAATCTGGGGAGAAAATAGCTCAGATATGCATGAACAGAAGTCTGAGAATATGTATTTTTTCCCAAGAAACGTTCAAGGTTACTAGTTTTTTGTTAAAAAAAAAAAAGCATCTTCACAGATTTAGCAATAGAAACCTGCTTTTAAATATATCTGTGAAAACATGTATTTGTGTAGATTTTATATCTATATATGCATGTAGGCATGCATAATTTTTCTTTTTCTTTTTTCTGTCTCTATTAAAATTGTATTGACATTTTCACTCCAACTTGTCTTAACTGCCCAGGTCAAGCCAGGAAGCTCTCCAAGTAAGAGGCAAATAATTGACCTGTGGCATTGTTGGAAGCATATTTGGTTAACAGGCTCCTCTCAGCGAGTCACCTGCCCACAGAATATTAAATTTTTTGTAGGACTATGGAGAGTAGGATGAAGTAACAATAGAAAAGAGTTTGGCAGAAAAAAGTCAAAGTGTGTGTTGTTCAGAACTGTGAGTTACTTATCCTAGCAAGAGATGGAAAACATGTCTTCACTCGATTTTATGTTTCAAGTTAAGGTTTCTCTTTCTGGGTTACTTCCAGGGCGCCTTGTGTTTTTAATTTAATGGTGTGTATCACCAGGGTTTCCCTTGCTTCCAAAAATTACTGTTTGAGAAACCTCATGTTGGCTGCAAAACCACTTCAATAACATGCAATTTCTCTACAATCTTTATAAAGGTAAAAAGGGAAATTATTTTCAAGAGTGCGCCCAGCAACATATACTACGAATGTACTGGATGACAGCATTAGAAGTATCTATTATCCTCAATAAAATGCCTTTATCTACTACTTAGCTCTACTGGAAATAATAACTACTGAGGGTGTAGAGTGCTTGGCAGGTTTTTGCTTTACTCTTCTCCCTTTTCTTTTAGGAATTATCTAAGGAAGGAGAAAGCTGAAGAGATCTATCTTTCAGCAGATGTTCATGGCCCAGGAACAAAGTGGGGATTTGCAGAGCATGATGATCTGCTGTTGAACAGCGATCAGAAGGATAGGTTAGATTTTGCTGTTTCATTTCCAAATGATTAAGATACTTAACAAAAACCCAGGAGTTACTGCTGCAGTTCTCCTATGAAAACCTTGCAGGGGAAAGGCCATGTATTTTTTGGAAGTGCTAAGGATCCTGCTGGGACAACAGTGATATTTCTGAATTTCAGCTACAGAGAGATCCTGCTATGATAATCCTGTGCTGAAACACAAAAAGCAGAGATCTGAATATAGATACCTCATGGCTTAATCTTCAGCATCCCCCCAGTGAATCACCTGCTGGACTGGAGGCTTTCCAATGCTAAGTATATATGAAAGTGTTTAATCTCTTCTCAAAAGGCCATAAGAAGCTGTAAACTCCCTTCTCATTTTTTTGTAAGTCAATTTTTTCAACTTACTGTGACTAACCATGTGTGTCCTACCACATGTTCAAACAACAATCTTAATAGAAGTTTGCTCTGGAGTCTTTATCATGGGCTAAAGCCTGCTAATGATCTTTAAATGGGCAATTTAATGCTTTCAGCTTCTGTGTAGGGCACGTTCAGGTTCTTCTTGTACAATCCGTGGATTCATGACAAGTGTTCCAGGATTGTCTTAAGGGAAGAAAATAATCATAGGAAAGGCAAAAAAAGCCTTTTATATACATACTTTAGTATAACACCTACCTAATCATGCTACTCTTACAAGTAGATTGCCACATAACAGGCAAATCGTGATGCCTCAGAGCAGTACTCTTTTCTGTTTCAGTTCCATGTCAACCTGAATGGATCACAGCCCTTTTAGAGCCTTGGTAATGCTCCATAACAAGTGGATTCAGTTGGAGCACTAGGCAGGTGACAAGGACTCCTGAACCCCCTGAGGCAGCACCAGGCACTTGTAAAGGGAGGTGGGTTGCTAGGGAGGAGATGGGGATGTGGGACAAAGCTAACAGAAGACACACTCAGAATCTGGGACCTCTACTGTTTTTATCAGGACATTCTGAGGAATTATCTGAAAGACTGACTGTCACAACGTTAGGTATCACTAGCTAAACCTTGGATCCTCCATTCATTTTACTTCATCTTCTAATTCTTGATATCACGACAGCCCTGGTTTTACAGTTTGTGCTGCTTTGGGGAACAGGAGACCCTGAAGGATAAATGCTGATTTCAAGAGAGCTTCTTCCACTCCCCATGATCTGCCAGTATTTGCTATTTGGACTGTGCCAGGCACTGTACATACCTAAAAAAGGATCCCGATTTAATGGTTTATAAGCCAAGCATGCTTCATTAAATCACACTGTGTTAGGTCACAGAATCACAGAGTATGACGAGCTGTTGAAGAGATCCACAAGGATCATGGAGTCCAACTCCTGGTCCTGCACAGGACCATCTCCAAACATCCCAACCATGTGCCTGAGAGCACTGTCCAAATGCTTCTTGAACCACTTCCCTAGGGAGCCTGTTCCAGAGCCTGACCACATTCCAGGTACAAAACCTTAGTTTCTAGTACCCAACTGAAACCTCCTCTGAACTCAGCTTCATGCCATTCCCTCAGGTCCTGTCACTGGGCACCACAGAGAAGAGATTAGTGTCTGCCCCTCCTCTTGAGGAAGTTGCAGACTGCGATAAGCTCTCAGTCTCCTCTTGTCCAGGCTGAACAGACCAAGTGACCTCAGCCACTCCCCAGATGGCTTCACTTCAAGGCCCTTCACTATCTTTGTTTCCCTCCTTTGGATGCTTTCTAACAGCTTAATATCTTTTTTTTTTATATTGTGGTGCCCCAAACTAAACACAGGACCCGAGGTGAGGGTGCCCCAGCTCAGAGCAGAGCGGGACAATCCCCTCCCTTACCCAGCTGCCAATGCTGTGCCTGATGCACCCCAGGACAGGGTTGGCCATACTGAATTTAGTCCTGGTGGCCTCATGCATCATCATCATCCTCTAAATGGTTATGTGTCTACTGCCTCCCTCACAAATGGTATTTTACCCTTCTGTTTCTAGGAATACAGGAAGTCTGTCATAAAACATACACAACTCTCAAGGGCATGTGGAAACATGACCTCCTAAATGGGCTTCCATCTGTGAAAAACAATCTATTTCAGTGAAGATAATGTTCTTTGAGGCATGGTTGTGTGTTTTATTTGTTTCCAAAGAATTGTGAATTATTTCTGGACCTGTATAAATATGACATCAAAGCAATTAATCTCGTGGCCTGCAGAATTCACTCCAAGGCATGATAAGAAGCAACCCTCTCAACTGAGGACAAGAAGATTACATTGATTTTTTTAAAAAATAATTATTTTTTAGCTTCAACTGTACTCTTATAAGTTGAATGAATTTATACTCCCTAAGGCTCTTGATCCTATAAATCACAAACTAACAACAATTTAAGATAAAATAAACAGTCTATCTTCCTCTTGGAGATCAGCCAAAAGAAGAATATTTGCTACAAATCCTGCTCCTTCTCTTGAATTTGAATCATTTGGATTAGGCTGTGAGAGGAAAAAAATAAACAACCCTCACTACTGGTAGCCAGACAAACTACATGTTACTTTACCTACTTGCACTCCATGAGTACATTGATGAAGGAAAAACACGTATCATGCCTCTCTATCCAGTCTTTACAGAAATTCACAGTGGATTATTGACCATCTTTCTGGGCAGTGAGCTTCATAGGTGTTTGTATGCATGACAGAGAGGTTACAAATAACCTCCCCACATTAAGGAAAATTGCCTCCTTGTTTCTAAGGAAGCAGGCATTGCAGGGATACTTCTCTCTGTGAAGAATGCATGTTTCCCCAATTAATCTGAAGGTCTCAAATATTGATCTTTGTCAGTTCTTACTCTTAGCTTTTGTAACTTTCTAATTTGTTCTGTATTTACGGAGGAAAACAAACAGTAATCTGAATCCTCACAAAATGAGGGGTTTAAAGGGAAATTTTGGATACCACTTCTAATTAATCTGCTGAATTTACACTATCTCCCCATTACATTATTTGGAGAAAGAAACGTGCATCTCTGAAGGGAAAGGAACCATAGGGAGTTTTACTGTATAGAATGAGCAATGGCTCATAGAATTGGGAAAATAATCTTCTAATATCAGTCAAGTATTCATATGAAAGCACATGAATTACTGATATAAGTGCTTTCAAAAAGCATGTTTAAACACCATAATAAAATTATATGGCGATGTAAGACTAAACCAAAGGACAAGCAGTACTAGAGGGAGGGGTGCAGAATGAACTTGTTGCATACATAAAGGTGATCAAAGACTGGGAGATTAAAATTGAAGTTTCATGGGCTATTCTTGCAAAGACATTGCTTTGAGATGAACAGGAAGTCTGGACATTCAGGCAAAATCAAAATACTAATTTCAGAATGTGAGACTGCTGCTTGAGATTTTGGCAAAGGCTGTACTTGTTCCAGATCATCTGTGATAAGGCTGAAACCAGTTCCAGGCAAACAGGAAATCCTGAAAATTTGTAACTTGGAGGTGCTTTCAGATGCCTCCTGGTAAAAGCAGTCAAGACAGCACCACAATCAAGGATCCTGCCAATGAAAACAGTATTCCTCAGCTCAACTTACAGACCAAAGTGAGACTATAAAGCCAGACTAGGGAGTCTGAGCTGTACCTTGCCGACGTCGACTGTTGAGTTTCCTAAAGCAGGTGCCCTCCACAAGTCGATTGAGACGTTGCTGCTTGATCAGTTCTAAGATCTCTGGCTGAATCTTCTCCTTTAGTTCCCTTGGGAGAGAAAGTAGGCACTTGTAAAATTCAATCAAAGACCATCCTCCTTCCTCTGAAACAGAGTCTCACAAGATGTTTCTGCGAGGCGTTTGAAAAGGACATCAGTCACAGACAAGCCCAGGTCAGAATCTAGTCTGCCCCCAAAAAAAAACCCTTTTTCTTTTAACAAAGAATGGGAGCCAGGATATCTTTGTTTTAGACATCTCCCTGCTACAACATCAGTGTATGACTCAGGCAAGTTGCTTTTTTTTATATTACTTTACTCATTCTAAAAATAACACTTGCTATAATGCATCAACAAGATTTTTCTACAGCAAATTATGCTCTTTCATCATACGAGCCCTGTGAAGCTTATTTGAGGGTCTGTCACCTTTTGTTGCATGATCCTATGCTGGTATACTTCTCTAGCACTATTATTTAGGGCAACACAAGAAGGCTACAACATTTTGAAACAACAATAAAAAGCAGGTAGCAATGCCAATGAGTGGAACTAATGATCAGCACTATATTCATGTTCTTAATTTCATATAATTTGATTACTTTGTTATTATCAGAATTTGTGGAAGACTAACTCATGACTAGGGAACACCCAAGGATCCAACTTCACCTTTGCACAGGAATGCTGAGACCTACAATACATTTAGAAATAATCTAATATATCCTTCAGAAAATCCATTTTCTTCATATTACTTTGATAAGAGTTCAACATGTCAAGAACTAGGCAGAAAACATACGCACATAATATTTAAAGTTTAATTTCATATACCATGACATGGATTCACAGATGTCTGAATTCATCAGTTATAGCCTCACTTAGATTCATTAAGAATACATAAAAGACAGGTTTAAACATCAACTCGACAGCAAGTCTAGTAAGATTAAAAAAAAAAAATAACTGAATGTGTAGAGGATTTATACAATATGAAGTTTGTCAGAACCATAATTTTGCATTGCTGTGCAAATTGGGTAATACCAAAAATCATTCTGTCTGGCAGTATGTTCCAGCAATCATCATCAAAAAGAAGCTAAGCTGTGGTATCCCACAGAGACAACAAAAAAATTTTCTCTTCTTGAAAACTTAGGAAGCCCATTCTCTGCTGATTTCCACACTTATTTTGATCCTATGCCTTTGATCTGCCAGACCCCCACTGAAATCACCACAAATATTCTGCTACAAAGATGAGGCCTTTAAAATAAAATGCCCTCTTTCCCCTAGGTGCCGATGAAATGATTGGATGCATAACCCACTGCATATTTACAAGCTGTGAAAATCTAGCTGGTCAAAAACCCAAGGAAGCATTGTAACTATAGAAACAGGCCATCTTTTGGAAATATGTTATTAGTCCTTTAGAACTTGAATTTTCAAGCACTGTTGTTTTCTCATTGGGATCTAAGATATAAATATGTTGAATGGGTAAATACTGTGATTAAAATAATTTTGTGCTTGAATAAATGTCTTGCCTTTACTGAGCTTGTGAGCTTCTCTATTCCTCAGGTAAAACCTGACAGCAGGAGCTGAGGATAACAGTGTTAAAACACAAGTGTGGATTACTCAGCAGTCCAGGCTGCTGACTAAATCTCCAGCTGGACTAATTTCAAACATTCAAGACTGGTATAAACATCAGTTTGATATTTGGGTAGTTTAACTCAGAAACTGGATGGTTATCATTAAGTAGGTGTTAAAGATATCATAACATTGTATTTGTAAGACATTACCAAAAAACCAAAAATGAATGGGTCACCCAGCACATTAACATCTGAATGTTTGCTCATAACATTCTGTCTTCTGGCCTCTAATGCCTCACCTGCCCTTAACAAACCAGAGGAAGAGAAGGACTTTTTAACCAATCCAAAATGAAACAGGTAATCCTCTCCAAAATACTTCAGTGCCTAAGGCAGAATTTGCATGGGAGAAGGGGAGGTAAGAAAGAAGGGACCTTTGGTTATGTTCTGGAGGCTCACTGCACATATACATTTTTGCTCTCACAGTCATGAAGCTCAGTGTGCTACTCTCTTCTGTTTGATGGTCCTTGAACTTGATCACACAGAGGTTATGGAGACAACTCATTTTCCCATGCAGAAACAGTCTCTGGTAACTCTTGACTTAGTGAAAGCCTCTAAGACCATCAAGCCCTTGCCACGGTGACCTATTGCACTTACTGTCCTCAGCAGCTCATGCCAACACATGGTCACTCTGACTTGTATGGCTCCCAGCCATTTTTCTGACATCATGACTCCAGATATATTTTTGCAAGGTGATCCTGCCACTCAGTGCTCCTCACTGTCAAGGTTTCTGTGGCACCATTTTGAGGTGACAGAAATGGGTCAGAACAATCAAAACAACTCTATTTCCTTCTGAAAGCCATCTGAATGCAACAAAGTTCTGTTCCTCATGATCAGTGTCTAAAGACAGGAGGGTTAGGAAAAAAATCTTTGTGCAAGAAATATGTCCTCCTGCCTAATTTTAAAATCTATCAGGAACAATCAGCTAAAGGAAGATCATGAATGACAATACATTTTGTGAATATTTATTTATTTATTGTCCCTCAGATGACATTTGCTTAACAGTTTTTGCTTTGTGAAGAGAGAGAAAAGACTTAAGTCTAAGGAGACAGTGACTTTAAAAACTGCCATTAGTTTCTTACTGTCTTTCTGGCCCATAAGAATGTAAAAAGTTTATGTGCTGGTGAGACAGGGGGTGGAGGGAAACACACATTATTATATATGCTTGCTAATTTTGTGATCTCAATGGTCTTAACACTGGAGGCAATACCAACAGCAGTTACTTGTTTTTAAAATATCTGAAAATCATTAGAAATTATTTTCAAGTTTTTCACATTACACAAATTCTTTTTCAGCACCAGTTAAAACTGTCTCCAGCTTTTACCTTTCCAGCTTATAGTTAAGACTCACTTGCTAGTGGTTTTCTTTCCAGGATGGGGCATACTACAGACATTTAAATTATTACAATACAATAGAAGAGTAATCCCAGAACTGGTTTCATATGTTTTGTCCTTTTATCTTTCTGGCATCTAGCTATGCTCCCTCTCCTGATCATGCATTCAGAGCAGGCAATAGTGACTTTTTCTAACATTGCAGAGAAATATAGAAGATAAAAAGCAGAAAAGCATCCGGACACCTTCCTCTCTTTCCCTGTATTTTGCTGATTTTCACATGGATGTTACTTAGTAATGGCTCCTTAGTTGCCATTAACTCTCATTTAACCAGCAAGTCTCCAATTGGATGCCAAATTTTTATCTAGCATTAACCCATCTCTGTTGCCATTTAATTTGTCAAGGAGATCTCTGATCCTCTATAGGCCCACAGGATTCCTAGACCACTTCTTCTACAGCCATTCAAAATGAAACTGGGATACTTTAACATTTTATTATGGAATGGCAGTTTGGATGACCAATAACGATCCCAAATCCCTGAATCTATTCTGAAGGAATTTTACTTTTCCTAATCAAAAGTAAGTACTGATAAAGCTTTACTTCACGTGATACAAACATGCTCATATAAATCAAACAACTAATCCTTGCAAAACAAGGTTGTTGTAGTTATGAGGATCTAAGGCAACACATTCCAGTTTACATTCAAACAACTTCACTGAAGCTTCTCTTATCCAGCAGCTTGAATGCTTAAAACTACAGTGCTTCATACAATGAATAGAAAGACTTCTATCATGTTCAAGGCAGGAAAAGCCATTCCATGATTGCCATATTCTCAAGCAGAATTAACCAAGGTCTGCTGATGTTACAGGCACCATTGTGCACAATCTCTTTTAGCATATCTGCAGGGCTTTAAAATATACAGCACAGCCACGATTGCTCTTTTCACTCACAGTCTCTTTCCCTACAATGGGGCCATGATTCTGTACTTCTATCAGCTGTGCCATCTATGCAATTTGACAGAGTTCAGTACAGGGAATCAAATCAAAGCACAAAATGAAAGGACTGTTTCTTTTCACAGTCAAGAACAAGTGATCATGGATGTAATCAAAATGCAAATGCATGGAGTTAAATCTCTGCAAATGCAGTTGTGATTGCTTAAACACCTTATTGATTTGCTTAGCCTTTATAGCCTTTAGGCTTAGCCTTTATCCTGAATTTGAAATTATTCTCTAGTAACACTTCAGTTGCTTTTAAGTATTTTTGTTGGCTGTTTCACTTGCTCCATGATGGGGAAGGAGACTTTGCACTGTGGCAGCAACTAGCCATAGTGACACTGGAAATGAAGAGCTTGCACAGGGCATTGGCAAGTCTTTCAGTGCTAGGTGATGGTGCAAGAGAATATAAATAATTGACCTGTATCATACTTAAACTGTTGAGTCACAGGGAAAGCAGGAAAGATAAGAAGCTTTGGTGATGAGCTTCGCAGTTCTGAGCAGCTTGGAACTGCTAAATGTTGCAGGGGATTTGCAGGGGCTTTCTGAGCAGTGTAACAATACAAAACTAACTGGAACCATTTGTAGATATTTAATTAATGCATTACTACGAGTGACATCAGTTCTAACTGGGCATTAGGTTGTATTTTCTAACACACTGGAAACATAAAAGAAGCAGTCGCCCTTTGATTCACACTGGTACGGTTAAAATTTAGTTTGTAATTCTATTTTGCTTACACTTCCACTGTTGCCCTGCTGCCCCTGGAGAAATGTGTCCCCAGAGCTTGTACTTAGATGTCTGTATCCTTTAGAAACAAATCCAAATTAATATCCTACTTATGAATCATGGAATGCTCTGGTCCAAATCCCTTTCTATACTTTTGCCTTGGAAAAGGAGATTTAGAGTATCATGAGCCATTCCACTTGCAACAGTCAGGATTTCATGACATTTCAGCTGATGCTTCTGGAATCATCACCATTTCTCAGCTGATCTCAAAAGGTTCCTGCTATTCTCAGTACAAAATTTGCACAGCAGAGTTTGCATCTGTCCTGTGCCATCCTGAGCCACAAGCCCAGACTTGGTCCAGAGCCAAGTGTAGCCTCCATTCTTCATATAACAGAACAAAGAGTATTCTGAGAAATTAGAAGGAGCTATGGAGGCAATATCAGTCTTCCATACTTTGCAGTAAACAACAAGCAAAGGACTGGCTAGCTGCCAGAATGTTGCTATTTACAAATAAGTAAATGAATGCTTGCCATTAACACCAATTTATAATGTTAGATACAAGGACAACTCTTTTGGAAAGTTAGTGTGTATTGGCTCCTCTTCTTCTGGGCTTCTCCCTGTCTTGCTCAGAGAGGCCTTGAACAGAAGACAAAGTTGTGGTGTTTGATAAGTTGGATTTTTTTTTTTTTTTTTTTGAAAGCCACTACTAGCAACAAAATCAGGTTCACAAATCATGCAGAGCTAGGAAATGTCAAAGCACTGTTTCATATAAATTAGCCATGTGAAATCCTGGTATTTGCCAAATCTGGTTTCACTGAACTCAAGGAAAAAATTATGATTCCCAGCAGAAGAAAACATAATGTACTTTAAGCAGATGCCTCACTACTGCTTTTGAGCACAGATCCCTGGACAACTTTTCTCCCTGGGATTCCCCAGAAGAGCTCACAAAATTCATTCTCCCTTGTTAATCCTTCCATGAAAAAAATGAGTGGGGAGAGAAAACAATACTTACAGAATTGGACGAGACTGGAAATCTTCCTGGTTCATTCTTTCAGACTGGCGTATTTTCAGTATTTCTGTGTAACTGAGATTCTGAAGTTTGCTCTTGAATTGATCCAGAGAGCTAGGCTTGGTAGTGAGTGCTCTCATTATCTGTTCTTTCACTACCTGCATTACCTGCAGTTAACAAGGAAACAAAAAGAAGCTGTGTTAACACTTTCTGTGTTTTTGTTTCAAATCTTATTCTGGGTCACACTAAGGTTTCTAGGTACAGAACATGATTAGCCTATGTGGTCTCTTTGACAACTTTTCAGCAACATAATCAGAAAATAAGCCACCTTGTGAAAGGGCATCACAGCCTACATCAAAAGCTCATCTGCTCTGTGACAAAACTGGGTTTTTTTTGAGGGTGGTGGGGAGCTGCTAACTGGCCCATTGCTTCCTTTTATCCCTTACACCCAAAGGCAATGGGCACACACTGGAACACCCTTTAAACCCCTTTGAACACCAGGAAACACTTTTTCACTGTAAGGGTGACCAAGCACTTGCACAGGTTGCCCAGGGCAGTGATGGATTCTCCATCCTTGGAGACACTAAAAAACTGTCTGGACAGGGTCCTAGGCAGCTGGCTCTGCGTGGCCCTGCTTGAGGGAAGGGTGACCAGATGATTTTCAGAGGTAGCTTCCAACCTCAACCCCTCTGAGATTCCGTGAGAGCCTTACACTGCAGGCACGCTGTGGCCATACACAGTGAAGGAAAGAGAACTCACTAAAAGAGACCATTAGTCAGGGAAAGAGAGACATCACTTTGCCAAAGATATTACAGGATTGCTTTTGAATAAATGCCATAAACAATGCAAAACAAAAAATGCGAATGAAGGATGGCTAGGCAACAGCCATCTATTCTGCATAATAATTATTTTTTCAGGACAAAACTGCTGAGACACAGTTAACTAAGGAGAATTGCTTGGACCTAGTTCAGATAAATACATATGAGAGATTACTCTCTCTCTCTCTCTCTAACCCTAGACTCATTTCCTTGGTGATGGTGCAGGCCACACACTTTGAAATATTTATCTGATGATGTGCTTAAATTGGCTGAAAGAACAATTTATCATACTCAGAAAGGTCCATCTCACCCAAATGCCAAAGCTAAAAACCAGTAGGAAATGGTAACAGCCCCTGGTATCAAAATGGTAATGACAGAAATTAACAGTTATGCAAACAGAAGGCCAAGTTTTTACTGTGCTGGTAATTTTTCTCTATTCTTTCACCTTCACCATGCATCTTAAAACAGAAATTCAGCCCCTCAGAGGTTACCTAATAATTCCAAAACCTTCTATTTTCATATAAATATTTGTTTCACATGTGTTGCCTCAGTCTTCTAAATCATTGCCTGTACTGTTTTCTATTTTTGCTTCCTGAGATGTACATCCTTTCTCACATGCGATCTAAGCACTCATTTTAGCTGTGTCCAGCTGGTGAAACTAAGCAACTAAAGAACAGAAGAATTACTTAGCTGGTCTACCAGTGAAAATTAGCTACTTCCCTACTGAAAGATGAACTCCTGACTGGCACCTGACTGCTCAAAGGAATTAACACCTCCTCTCCTGCATTTGCAGTGCACTCACTAGTCCCCACCAGTCCAAGTAGGAAAGGTGCTGCCACACCTTGGAAATGACAAACCACTGTAAAACCCAAACAACCTGAATGTTGATGGATTATGCCCAACAAGGTGAGTGGCATAATTCTACTGATTTCACTGGGTCTTGGTTTAACAACTAAAAGGGCTAATGTATTGAAGAATGTGTCCACAATGGAAACATCCTCAAAGGAACAGCAGGAAAGAGTGAAACAGGTAATTCTAGTGCCAAGTTGGATGTTTAAAAATATGTTCTGTCTCCCTCTTTCTGCCTTCTTGACAACGACTACTTATTGCCGCCAATTATTTTTAAATATAAATACAATGCTGCAATCACTTATGCAGGCATGTAATTTCAGTTTAATGAGTTCATTCAGATTTCTACAGAGATCTGATTTCTTGTTGCTTACATATAGATTTTGTTTCCTAAATTCAGGGACTCACCATAGGGAAGTTGTTTCTTATGAGCACTTTTTCTCATAAAACAAATGGACAAACAAGTGAATAAATACTGTATTTTAGGGAATTGCATGCATGAGGATCTTTCTCTGAGCTCTAAACCATCCACATGAAGGAGTGCTCATTCTTGGCTAAACTCTGAAAAGGAGGTTCATATTAGCAGATTTGGAGCTCTGTCACTTATGCTTATTTGCAACACCCTTCTCTGTAATTAATTTTTAGAGTTAACATGCAAACAATGAAAATTCCTCTTCTTTGCTGTTGTGTGGAAGGTCATTCACAGGGTATCATGAAAGAACCCCTTGGTCTAGAGGCTGCCCTTGCTCCTGAGAGAGAAGGCAGAAAGCATATGCCTCAGGCCAGCTCGCAAGGGGACGATCTCTTGCTTTGCAATGTTTATAGCCAACACTATTTAACTAGCTGGCCAAAGAGTCAAAGCTGCTGCTTCTAGTGAGTCTCCTGAGCTTTTGGGAATCACTGCCAAGGACTTCTAATCTGTTCAATTTTCAGTGCTCAGTTGCCAGCCTTTGATTACTGTTCTCTGAGAGACAGCATCAACCTTTCCTCCTCATGTATCTGACCTTACAATGAAATTAAATGTATTCTCCACTCAATGTGATTGTATATAGACACTGTAGACAGTTGTTTTAATTACATTGTGCTTTGCTACTCTTACTGAGAAATGAGTATTTCAGAGGATGCATTTGCTTTAAATCATGTGCTTTTTATTTGACGACCTCTCGTATGGGTAAGAGAATCCAAGTTCTGTGTTGCAACTAAGAGAGGTAAATTCACTGAAGACATGAAGAGAAAGACAGTAAGAAGAAAACAACAATATTTTTTTCAATTAAACACATAGGACCTTATTCCCCAGATTTTGTATCCATTTAACATATTTCAACAGCTAGTATCCTGCCATGACATGTTTTTCATTAAGCTATTTCAATCTAGTTTGTTGTGTTTTTTGCTTATTTGACCTCACCTTTGTCATATCATATTCTGACTACTTTGGCTTTCCAACATTAATCCCCTCTCCTCTCTCTTTCTTACTATGACAAACTTTTACCTGTGCAAATAAAGTCCATTCTTTTTGTATGGAGCAGATGTGTTGGGATCTACAACAAGGGGTCAAAATAAAAAGAGTGAGAAATTGTTAATACTGAAAGGAGTGGTTTATCAGGGCCAAACGCTACAGCAAGCTTCTCACTGATCTTATTTCAGCAGCTTGCTTCCACTACAGAAAGCACAAACTTCTCTACTCTTCTTACCCCATTCTGATGCAAAGTTTGCTCTTGGTACTGACTAGAGAAGCCAGGCAGTCCTCTCAGACACCTACCATTAGCCTGCAGGATTCTGGAAATTTAAGTCTGAGCTTTCCACTCACCAGATACATTCCTTATACAAACTCAAAGCATCAATCTTTTCAGAAACCTCCTCCAGAACAGCCTAAAGGCCCAGATGTTCCCAACAACCCATCTGGGGTGTTACCCAAATGTAGTGGCTTTGCACTGAAAAAGGGTAGGTTTAGATTAGGTCTGAGAAAGAAATAATTCTTATTGTGAGAGTAACAGATTGCCCAGAGAAGTTGTGGAAGCTTCACCCCTGGAAGTGTTCAAGGCTAGTCTGGGTGGGGCTTTGAGTACCTGGTTAAGTGGAAAGTGTCCCTGTCCATGGTGGTAGGGCTTGACCTAGATGATCTTTAAGGCCCCAGATCACACCATGATTCTCTGATCTGTAGAGCACCTGACAGGAGATGAATCCTTCTCAAAACTTCCCCGAAATATCAATGTTTCACTCGGATAAGCACGCCCTTTGATGTGCAATGACAGCAGCAAGAACACATCTGGATGCCATCAGAGAAGCCTCTAAGCTGTACCTCTTGTGTTTTGGGGGAGTTGTTACACTGATTGCTGCTTGGATGGGTGACTCAGGGGCTTGGGTGTGTCAGCATGTAATGCCGACCGACTGCTATTAATCTTGACAGTTCACCTTCCTTCTGCACAGACAAGACTTAGATATAAATAACCCACATTACAATGATGTGCTTAGTTCAGTGCTTTCCTGATTTGGCTCAACATTATCAAGTACTGCAAGGTGTGAGTCCCCCACCTCAGTGCAGCACATGATAAAAGAGCAGCCACTGAACTGCCCTTCATCTGGAGACTCCGCTCTACAACCAGACTTGAAGAACCTGAGATGTGAGAAGGCCCTCATTCACTAGCTTTTTCTTGTGACCATTCAAAAATCATCCAGCCAACAAACAGGGAACTGGAAGAAAGACATCTCTTTGCAAATTGGTTGTAAAAAACTCCAATTTAGCTTCCTTCCTATCTAAATGTTCCTGAAAAAAAAGTAGCTCGGTTAATACAAGTTAAACAATGCCGGTAGAAACATCATTTAGTGATTGCGATGCAGCTTAATCATTTCAGTGTCACAAAGAGATTTCCTTCAGTTAAATCCACAAGGCAGGCAAAAACAAGGTTGTAGAATGAAATAGCCAAATCACTCTTAATGAACAGTGCTTACTGACAAAGGAGGCTGTAAAGAAAATTTAATTCTGAAGGGAAAGGAAACTACTTCAGTTTACCATCAGCCTGTCAACTCCTTTAATGAAAACTTTACATGCTTAATGTGTGCACCAGGTAATTTGAGACATTTTTTTAGACTGTTCCAAAGGATAAATTGTTACAACTAGATCAATGGTTATGTTTTCAGAGCACTCAGAAGAGTCATCCTGAGAGGCTTCAAGGTCCTTGGAAGATAATTTAATGGTGATTC
The DNA here is from genome assembly GCA_013397555.1 of Urocynchramus pylzowi. Taxonomy (NCBI): domain Eukaryota; kingdom Metazoa; phylum Chordata; class Aves; order Passeriformes; family Fringillidae; genus Urocynchramus; species Urocynchramus pylzowi. The sequence goes on from VZRH01003881.1 coordinate 202,016, forward strand.
CCCCCCCCCCCCCCCCCGCCCCAGTCTACACATATTGCAGTCTGTGAATTCCCTACACCCGTCTCTCAGTCACAGCCTGTAACAAACATTCACTCCACATTACTTTACAATATTAATCTAAACATGCCCTCCTACACAAGCAAATTTATACCCAGTGCTGGCACAATCTAACCATTGACAAGAGACTCCAAAATTCCAGACCATTACTTCTATTACAGTCTGTGTACTCTGGAATTACAAAAACCCCCCAGTTTTCAATCATCTTAGCTGTTCCAGAACACAAGGACAGCTACTGTAGCCAGCGATAAAGAGGCAACTCTAAGCCGTCTGGATGTACGTAGCCACAGGAATAATTAAGTTGATTCATTTTCAGGAAGCAGGATGAGAAAGCAGCTGTCAGAGGATTTAGCAGATATAAGCTCTGATACATTTTATCGCTTCATTTTTCTGCAGAATTTAAAACCAGTGGCAAAAAGTTTGTGTTGCTGTGGTTTTGGCTTGCCCTCCCTCCCTCCCTCCCTTCCTCCCTCCCTGCCTTTTTGCTTATGATTGTAATTTCCAGTTTGAACCAAGATATTTTTCAGTCTGCAGAAAAGAGACTTGTAACAATGCAATGGTTTTGATCAAGCTGAGCAGTCTGTTTCCATGCAGGATCAGTAGCAGCATCCAGTTCAGCAGTGACTATCATTTTGCAGAACAAATGAGCACACCTAGCAGATGTGACGATGGTGCTGAGAGATAGGAGATATGACAGCAGTTCCACACAAGGTGTTTAACAGGTCTATAGCAGGAGTCAGAAAACCTGATGCTGTAGCAATACATCAAAGTGAAATCTTGTTCAGAGCCTCAGGACCCAAATAATTGCCTGCCCTCTGGTGAGGAAAAGAAGGAAGAGAACTTGAAGAGCCTGACCTTGCACTGGATTCCAAGATACAGAAGGTCAAGTAGTAAAGAAAGAGAAGGCTGAAGATTGAGTGGTCACAAATGTTTTGCATTTCAGAAAACTTGATTTTTCTGATTTTTATTTTCCCTTGGCTAATAAATCCCAGGTGTGGGAAAACAGACTGAAACCACATAGTTCCTGGGAAGTGATGGGCTGAGACTACTCTTAATTCAAGTCTATGGAAGAGGCGATAGAGGTTTCTTTAAATTCTTGTGAGAAAGATGGAATAAGAGCATCAGGGTCGTGAGCACAAGACTAGTGAGTACTGTGAAACAGGGTGTGAGAGGGAGGCTGAGAAAACACAAGGAAAGGGTCTGAGAAGTGCCTTCATCTGAAGAAGGTGATGTAAAAATGTTCAGTTCCCTGCAAGAGACTCCCAGCTTTTTTTCGTGCTATTGCATGTGAGCACCTTGTAATTCATGTTCAGAGGAAATGGACCACTTATTGCTGAACTCTGTCATATTACATCTCTAGGCTACTCCACCTCTGCAGGAAGAGTCTGTGGCCACAGCTTGACTTGGCACTTTCCAAAAGCTCCCAGAGTTCTGTTAGTTGCACTGATTATTTTTCCCTTGGATACACAGATCCCAATGGAGAACCACTGGATACCCATGGAGGCCTCCAGTTCTCTTTTAACATTACTATTTATTTTCTCTATTAAACCCAGGAATAGTGGCAGAAGCTTTGGCTGGGAGCAAGAACCATCTTGAACTTACTTGAGAAAAAGATAAAGAGCTGTCACAAAATTCCACTAAAGGGTAATAAAGGAATGGGCAAGAAGATGATTTTTACAAGAAATGGGAACAGACTGGTAGAAAAAGAAAAATTAAAGCAAGGTAGTAGAAAGGGTGTTATAAATATGGAAAAGTGACCAAAGGTTCCCACTTGAATAAAGGTTCCAGTGGGAAGTATCAGCATGAGGAGGAAGGCATCTGGAAGACGGCTTGCAACAAAATAAATAAAAATAAGGACAAGTCTGAAGAAGAAGAAAACAAGAGGCTATGATAGATATTGTATTTCAACAGAAAATGAAGGCTAAAGGAAAAGAAGAAATGAGATTTTATTAGAAATTCAGTTAAATAAAAATAGGAAAACAGAGGGTAAAATACGGGGGTAATTATATATTTCTAAAATTATGGCTCAGGAAGCAGCTGACTGAAAGGAAATCTTCCTTAAGGACTGGCCTGAGGAAGTTGAGGATAAAATTAATAGCAACAGAAAGGGAAGCGAACAGCAGTCCTCTACAAACTTGAAATGCAAGTGGGTTTAGAATCATCAAAATATATACAAACACTCTCAATAATTTCTTCATTTTGATAAAAGATGAAGTGGGAGAAGTTCACTGTCTTCTTTCAGGACTAAAATCAGAGGCCATACACAAATGAAAGGGTTCCCTTCAAAACAATGCTACTCTAAACTCACAGGTCAAATACCATTTGCTTGGGCTGAAACAGGAATGACTGACAGACAGGAAACTTCTTCCTCGCATTAAATATTTGCAGAAAACTACTTGCATCAGAAATAAGGATTAAAATTATTTTCCTATTTGTGCTTTGTGCCTTGAAGTGGACACAGCAGGAAATAAGTGCTATGTGACAATGTTTCTACCCCAGTAAAATGATGTGCAAAGCTAATATGACAGCTTTTGTAAACTTTCTTGTTAGTTAATTGAAATCTTAGGTCAGACAACATTACATTATTTCCCCCAATGTCTGACAACCTCCTTTGGCAAAATAAAACATGCACAAAATCATTTGTGGGTGGCATTTAATCCAGGGCTTTGCACAGACAAAATGTACTGATCTTCTAAAACAAAATGTTAAGTGAGGGGAGGGGGGAAATGAGGAGATATTTGTATCTTTAGTCATATACTAACGTAATAATTAACATGTCAAATAATATGCTTGTAAATTCTAATGAAAAACAATATGAGAGTTACCCATGATTAGGAACATACATTTGAGTGCTGCTTCCCTTAATTACATTAAATGGCATATAGTAAATGAAAATTAACTTAATACATTGGCAAACTGCTGGTTCTGCAAGAGGAAAACAAGGACAGGATTCTATCAGACAGCTTTTTTCCCCTAGGAAAACATAAAAATCAAAGAACTCAAGTCCTACATATTAATGATGAATAAAAAAAGACTCTTTAAATGGGGGAGAAAAACAGGAAAAGTGGCAGAGCAAATTTTTTTAAAAAGTCAAACAGAAGGGTCTGGAAACATTGCTCAGTACATCTGATAAATGGATAAAACTGTAAAAACAACATTACAGCTTCATATATATCTTCCAATCTCCTTTAGCTGAGACACAACCAAATAAAGGTGTGGCCAGCTGCATTGCTGGGAAGATCTCCAGGCTCTTCCATCAGCTGAAGCCACTGTGTTGAGGTCCCTCCGGTCCGAGGTATGAATGGCCACGTGGGATTGCAGGTGGTGCAAGCCTGCCACTGTCCCTGCTTGTGTTGTCCCTCTCCTTGTCTCCAGTCAACTCCAGGGACCCTCCAGCCTAATTTCTAAATGGAAGGGGAGCCAGTGTACCAGGTTCATGTCTTTTTAATACCAAGAGAAATGGAGTTCCTTAGTCATCTAAGTGACCAAAAAATAAATCAGCTAGCACCAGGCAATAAGAGTACAGCCTCTCTAACTTTCAACTGCATACCTCTCCTCCTTGCTAACCTTCTCCCAGACCTGATAGACCTGGAAAATCCATCCAGTGTATCCATGAATTACACTTGTTTTCAGTAGCAAATTCACCAAATTTCCCCATGAACTTTTTTCATAGAGAAGGAGACTTGCCTGTGAAAAATATTCTACGATTGAAAACTCTATATGCAAAAGATCTGCAATTTTGCCAAGCTTTGCTAGTACTTATGTAGTACTTATGTAATACTTGCTGTTCCTTCAGCAAGTTCAAAAGTTGGCACACCACTCAAACAGTAAAGTTTCTTATTAAGTTAACAGTATCCCCTCACATTTATTCGGTTACTTACATGAAATATAAATAGATGCTGGAAGTTTCAGCTTTTGTTTTCGGGACCTGACATCAGTGACTTTCACCATTTCATTGCTACCTTCTTATTTTTTTTATTGTTTGTTTCTTTGTTTTGTTTTGGGCATTGCATTTTATTAGAAAAGTGAAACTTCCAAAATTTCTACCTAACAAAACCATGAAAGACTGAAAATGTGGTTTTGGATTCAGTTCTTTGAATTAGAAAGTTAAATTACATATTTAGGCTTTTCTGATGAATGCATAAACCCAGTATTTGGTAAGTTCATGTTAGACTATTTCGTTCAGTCCCATTATTTGCATGCCCTTACAGATAAGGGAAATTATCAGGCTGTGCATCTAGGAATTATGAAAAAGTCAGTTGTTCAGATGTGCCATGCCTCTGAATGAGCCTACATGTTATTTTACATCATAATTGATAACAAAAATAAGCTGAAGTCATATTTAGGTAAAACCTTGTTTTCATATTCATGTCCCTGAAGAAAAGTGAGCTGACCAACATGCCTACAGAACACCAATTTTTTACATATCTCATATTAATAACTGTTTCAAGTGATAATTGCATTGTTATCAGAGATTCCAGTGTGTGCCACAATAATAAAAATAGCTGCATGAAATAGTTACACGATTCACAGAAATACACAAAGCAATGAAGAGGTTAAACCCATTGCTACTTGTGAGATGCTAGTTATAGACACTATTCTGTAAATCTGCTGCTCACAAATTACTGACTTGACAGATCATAATAAGTGCTGTCAGGACTATTACAAACCAAGATTTGCTTGGAACTGCCAAACATACACAAAATGTGTATGTCCAAGAGAAAGGAAAAAAGTGTTTTCATTGCCATTTTAAAATGTTCTGAAATAACTGAATAATACCTTCATTAAATTCTGAATTTTTGCACTCTAATCCAATGAGATTTCTGTCTCAGGTAGTTATATCATTACTGTGCTAGTCATATAAATAAGAACAACACATATTATTTTTCCTCCTGAGCTGTGGCAGGTAACCAAGAATATAAGGAATTCAACCAGACTATTCTTAGAAGAAGAAAATGCACAGATGACTTGTTTTGCCATACCTCATTTTAAGAACTGTAGTGGAATGGTTTATGACTTCAGAAACCTGTATTTTTCATTGCTGCAAAGGAACAATCTTTTCTCCCCACAGATCAAAGGGAAGCTTTTTTGGGATCTACATGCAGTACTGAAAATAAACTACTCCCCAGGACAGAGAGCAGTGATTTATATGACACCTAATACTAACACCAACAATTCAAAAGCATTCAGTCACCTCACTGTGATTACAAAACCGATCTGCTAGCCAGGGAAGTTGGGAATGGAACAAACTACTTAGGTTACCCATTGCTTTGGGAATATGATGGATTTTCACAAGCACAGGGAAAGGCATCCACAGTTATCTGAAATCTTAACTAAAGACATATATCAGGATATATGTCTTTAACCATCAGGACAGGTCCCATTGCTCCATCCCCTTCACTACATGCATAGGAAGCATCTGAAAAAAATCACACATTTTTCTCCTCCAGTGAATACTATGTCAATACCACATTCTCAGTTTATTTTTCCATCTCTCCCTTTCACTCATATTAAATCAGAGCCAAAGGATTTTTTTCTCACAAAAGGATTAAAACAAGATTGGCTTCAAGTTTACTTCCCACTATTGATCTGAAACTAGCAATGACATACACAGAAACACATCGATCCTGCCTAGGAGGTTAAATAATGTCTTAAAATAGTGCTATTTCTAGTAACCAACCAGTGAGTTATGGGTGAATAAAGGCTTACAATCTTCCAGTAATGAAAGATCCTTCCTCTGATAACTTGAATGCTATCACTGCACTTTTTTCCACACTGTCACAAATCACTGCACTTCTTTCCATATTGTCATTAATCCACATTTCTAATCAGCCAGCAGACTCCTTCTTTCCTACAACTCTATAATTATTTACTTTATGTTTTTGGGCAGGAGATAAATTTAGAATTAAATGCAAGATATTTGTTTTCCCTTGAAAGGTTATATTCAGATTCTGTGCACTCCAGATTGCAGCAGTCACCAAAAAAAAAGAAAAAGAGACATCAAACTCATCCTGCAACCCTATTGCCTCATATGCAACCACACAAAGGATTTGCTCTGGTCCAGAAAGTTTGCTCAGGTCCAGAAAGAAGACAAATGGGAGATGTCATGCTAGAGTGAACATGGTCAAGGGGCACAGACATGGTGTGTCCAGACATTTGTTTCACGTGTTGGTGACAAAGAGACTAGAACTGAGGTTACAGATATAAGGAGGTTAATCCCCCTACTGATTCTTTGGCTCTATGGAGTAATTCGAGTGCAGAATGGCATGTGAGGCAATGACAACAAAAGTTTTTGTAAAACTTTGCTACTATTTTATCCTAGTGGAAGTCAGGCAGGAAGGGGAAGGAAACTCCTGTAAGGGAAAGATTGGTGGAAATGATGGAACTTGTGTTTCTGTGTATGAATGGTTCATAGAGACAATATGGTAGAGGCAAGAGGAAACCACTTTGTAGAGGCAGGGCACAGTAAGTGGGAGGAGGCTGGTATTATCGGGGCTGTAAAGTCAGGGGAAGGAAATATTCAGGGAGGGAAAGGTGATGACGGCTTAACTTGGAAATGACTGCGTGAAACAAACACATCTGGAATAAAATTCTGCCTGATTTTTAGGATAAAGGACTCAAGCATGGATAAAGCTGGCATCAGTACAAAGTGGGTATTTTCTGTAAAACAAGATACAGCCAATATTTAAACACAGGATTCTTTTGGAGACTCCCACAACCTCTATCACAGCAAAAATGCATCAAGTCCAAAGGCTGTTGAGAACAGTCAGCCGTCTCTGGCATTTTCTCTAAACTTACTAGACTACCCTTATCACTGGCTTTCCATTGAAAAACTGGAATTGGCCAGTATTTTCTGAGCAATCCCAAGTCTGCCCAGCAGAAGGCAAATGACTGCAGTGTCATTGCCCCACATGGCCACACAGCCAGTTCAGCAAGAGCAATCTTCCTATACAAAACCACTTCATTATTTTATCTTCTCCAACTGCCTGCTACAGGCTAGGATTTCCCTGACCTTCCTGGCTTTTTTCCTTCCATTTTTTTTTTTTTTTCTCTTTTTTGAGTTCAGAGGCACTCCCAGGAGCATACTAAATGAACCCAAATATCACCGCAGCAGCCACATGCAGAAACATGCAACCTTCTATTAGAGAGACAGGCTGGGGAAGCCTCATAAGGATGCTATTATAGTGAGAGAGAGGAAAATAGCAGCTCCCCACGGCAGCTGTGAAGCGGGCGGAGTGCCCAGGGGCCCCGTGGCAAGGGGCAGTGAGTACAGGATGGCTGGTTTCCATGGAGGAGTGAGCCAGGGAGGCAGGAGAGGCGGCTGGCGGGAGGTGCTGCTGCTGCTGGCCGCTGGCATGAGCAGGAGCAATACCTGCTGTTATTTCACCTACCATCAACGCCCACGGCTTCAGGGGGCTCGGTTCAGATCTGCTTGGAGCTTCTGCTTCCTCGGTCTCGACTCCTCTGGGGGAGGACCATGACTCAGAATACATCGTGCTGTGCCTGGTTTGGTGGGTTGCAGTGATTTAAAGGAACATAAACTGCTAGGCCTGAGCTTAAATAAATAAATAAATAACCTAGCAAAGCAACACAAGCCCAAAGCTGACTGACTCTTGGCTTTTGGCACCCTCTGTTCTGCATGAACGCCTTGCAAACGTCTTTTGCACATCATAAATTCTTTGCCAAACTAAACATCATCTTAGCAGAGCTGGTGTTGCAACTCATAGGCCATTACCTACCAAGCAACAAAAGTGATGGCTACTGGAGAGACAGCCTATTCACAGCAGGGTTCTCCCAATTACCGGTATTTTTCACAGAGATTAAAATAAGAATCTTCAGTGCTGATCCAGTACTGATCAGCATCACTGTATCTGAGCCCTGAATCAACATTCAGCTGGGGCACGTATTTTCTACACACTGGAATATTACTGAATTAAAGTGATAGCAAATCTGGCTCCCCACAATGCTCCCTTGCACCATATAAACCATTTGTTCTTGTGAAAGCGGCGTGCACCTGCCTTGTGTCACGTTTTCTCTGCTGTAGAATGGGTAGAAAAATATTTATTGCATTTAGCTCATGCTAAAACCACAAGATCCTTCCAACATCGATAACACACATCTTAGTTCATCAGATAGAAGAACTTGTGTGTTCAAAGCCCTATTTTAGCTTTGTTCCCATTTTTGTCAGAAGGAAAGAGGGGGGAAAATGCTTCCTCTTAGAGCTTCTTGGAAAGGCAGTAAACCATTCCAGTAGAAATATCAGCTAAGTGGCATCATCCTCTTTAAGACAAAAGAACTCTGAAGTGAAAGCACAAAAGTTTTAAGAACAGCAAAGGTCTTGTTGCCACATACATAAATCTGACTCCTCAAAATTGCTACATGACGCAGCCACCTCTTCAACCAGCAGGACAGGATTCAAAATAGGTAAATATTTCCTAAGGAAAACAAAATTCTAGTTTTTTTATGTTCCCAGCAAACACTGCTCTTGATACAAGTTCAGGCCTGCACTGCAACAAGGATGATTGGAGGGGGATCCTTGAGTTGCTGAGTGCAATGCCAAGGTCCTTCCTATTGCAGTGACAGCCTCCTGCCCTCCCTGAAGCCATGCTCTTCACATATCTGAAGAGCATTGCTCATAAAACTCACCAGTTCTCAGTCTCTGATACCCTTGTAAAGAACACAAGCAGCAACTAAATGTCTCCCCCAACTATCTGCTGGCATTACTGACAGAGATAACACAGCACGTTTGGATGTGAGCACTTCCAAATAGTTAAACATGTTTAAAATGCAACCAATGGAGTGGAGCTACAACCTCTATTAACCAAGACACAGTCCTTTCTGTTGAGGAAGGTACTGAGGGAAAAACAAGTCAGCAAATCCCCTGATAACACACTGCTGGGGCAAGAGATCCTGGGGACTTGGACGTTGGAGGAATCCTGGTCCTGGGTGCCCTGCACCTGAAGGAGAGTTGGTGGCCACGGGAGGCCAAGGCAGTAGACAGAACAGCTTGCCCAAATCAGTGCAGCCTTTTTAAACATGCATGATTGGCTCCAATGGCTGAAAAGGAGAAAGATTTAAGAGGGCTTGAGTGAAGATCATGGAAGTGCTGCTGCTGCTCTAACAGATTTTGCTCAGGCAGCAATGCAAGCCTAACTTCACCAAGAGAGAGAAGAGAAGTGCAGTTCCCTGTGGATGTGGAGAGTCTTCACCTAGGCACAAGTTTACAACAAAAAAATCCCTGGTTTACACTGGTTTCCAGTGCTTTCCACTGCCATGGGTTGTCTATCAAAATGAGAAAGCAAGAAGAGAAATCAGCAGGCCAGACTGACCCTTGGAGTTACTTTAATCAAGGTAGTGACTGGGAAACCATTCAGGTTCCTTTAGATTTATGTTTTTTGTGCTTCCTCCACAAAGTAATATAAAACTTGAAGAGAGAGAAACAAACCAAAGGACAGAAAATAAGTATTTATGTCTGACAGAAGCATCTAGGAAGTCCCACTAACACTGGATTTAAGAACCTGGTGACTGCTCTGTTCAAAAGTCAACACATTTGAAAAGACAGCAGGCAGTGGCCAAAAACCCATCAATCAGCAGTCTGTTGTATACAATCCTTTTCTATGTGTATGCATAGCTCTAGCATACAGCAGGCTTCAATCTAGATGGCTACTACAATACTTCAGTTAATTTGGATGGGTTTTTTCATTATCTCAAATTATTGTCCACAAAACAGTCCAGTAAATCCATTTTGAAGGGCTTTTGTTATCATAAGTTAGTTTTTAGGGCACTTCATCTAAAGAAGTTGGATACTTCACTGAAAAAATACAGATATAAAATTATAATCAACCTCCTCCTCAAAACATTTTAAAAGAAACCTTATTTGTTCTTGGATTTTTGGAAGACAGCAGCCTACATATTATTTGTCATTTTAATCTCTTTGGCCGATTTGATAATTTTAATCTTTTTTCTTTTCCTGCTTGTGCCTCCAGAATGACTTCTTAAAATAAGGGAAGCCACAAACCAGAAATCATCAGTAAAAGAAGGCATCAGGAATATTTCCTCACTTTAAGACTAGAGCTACTTAGAGAACCAGTAACAAATCAGTGAAAGAACATCAGATATAGGATGGCCTGGAAAAAAATTAATAATTCAATCAATCAGCTTCTAATGGGTTTTTATGTGCCATTCAAGAGCAAGCTGCCAGTGACAACACTTCCATGCATATCAAATTTGCTATTAATTACAGCAAGTAGTTAAAAGAGGTGAAACTGAGCACAAAAGTCTGTGTGTCGGTAAGAGACTTCCTATGGCAGGACATGTCTCCAGAGTGGTGGGTGATACCAACCAAGCATATCCACAATATACAAACCTGTGAAGTTAAAATGCCTTCAGCTCCCAAAAGATTTTAGGGAACCGGAAGCATTCAGGTGTCTGTTCACACTAGATAAGTATAGGATGACCATCCAAGGACAATCTGTCAGGAAAATGGATGTGACTCCTGGGACAGGGGGCAGAGACGACTGAATGTGCAAACTTCTCACCCCCCCTAAGAAGCTCCTGCCTTCAGCTTCCCTCTCTGTTTAGGTATCACTTGCTGCCCCAAACTGGGACTTGGGTGTTAAGCAGGCAGCGCAATTCACAGCCGAAGACAACTAAGAAAAAGGAAGAAACAAAATCCTATCTCAACAGCTTAAAAATCAACTCCCCAAGCCCAGCAATCAGAACAGGCTGCACATGGAAGCAGCACCAGCAGCTGAAACTCTGGCGAGGAGACTCGTGTGGGAGTTGTGCTCGCGCTCGCTGAAGGGCTGTGGGCAGGTGGGAGGAACCTCGCTTTGCTCGGGGAAAGGAAGGCGACGAGAAGGAACAGGAGCCCTATTGTGATGTGCCTATGCTGGGGAACATAGAGGATGTAAATTAACACACTTTTCCCTCTACATCCTTCATGACTGATTTAAGAAGCCTGACGATGGGTAGTAAGTATTACTGGGGCAGGCTACTCTCAGGCTCTGAGGACGTGTTGCTGAGGAACAGTAATATCAGGGCATGGTGTGTCTTCAGGTCAGGAAGCCTACCTGCAAGGGTTGGGTTGTCACAGCTGAAGCATCCCCAGCCATGCCTTGCCAGCCCCTGGATCTTTTACATCCAAACAGAACAGGCAGCAGCAGAGCCACCAGGAGCCCTCCATACATTTCTGCCCAGCACTGTGACTGTCAGCATACCTAAGGGGGCACCTGGCAAGCACTCCCCCTTACAGATAAAACTTAGGATCAACCCCTCTTGCCTCAACTCTCAGCCTGACCAACTGAACTGCCACTACTCACTGCTTCTCTTGCAATCCCAATTCCTCCTCCCACTCCAGGGAATTGAGGTATTACAGTAAGTACCTCCAGCCCCTCTGACAACCCCACTCTCCCCAGATTGCTGTTGTTACTGCAACAATACTGCCTAGTAAATTCTCCTAACACATTCCCCTACCTGGGAAAAGAGGGAGAAGGATTCTCCACTGTTCACAAGGATGCTGAAGACTTGCAGATTGGAAGGAATGGATGTCAGCTGGAGCAAAAAGACCGTGCATGTTCCCCATTGCAAGGCTCCCCATTGAGGCTCTGGCTCAAAGGAATGGAAAAGTACCCCTGTACTTGCAAGACATCAAGTGCATCTTGCAGAGCAGCAGATTTTTAGGGCACAGAGGGTCAACCTCTGCTACTGGGCCAAGGCAAAGCCTTTTAATTATGGGCTCCCACAAACAGCCCTCCCTTACTAAGGCCAAACTATTAGGAGCTGTTATCTAAAGCTAGGTGTGTTTGTTGAGCCCTTTTATTTGCCTTGTCCACCTCTGGCACTGTGCTTTCCAGAGATAGTTTGCTTATCTTTGAGCAAGAGCCACACTTGGAACATGGCACACATATACAATGGCACTCCTGTAATTCTTCTTCCTGGCATTCTTTGCTCCTTTAATATTAGAAGAGGCTAGCTGTGTTTCTGAATGACTGTAGCACAAATTGGTGTGAGAAAGATGCGTAATTTTTTTCCTTCTAAACCATCAGGAATCACATTTTCAAATGTGATTCACCCAGTGCTTGGTGCTGACATCAGTTACACAGAACAAATGAGGCTTCAGCACTAAGACCTGTGATGCACATGCTCCCCTGCTGGGGAAGCACTGTCTGAAAAGGAGGTTTTCCCTTGTATACAGTGAAAATTTAATTCCCAAGAACTGTCAAATGTCTTATCTTACCAAATGAGCTCAGCAGAGTGTGCTGCAGAATTTTCCCCGAATTTTACATTTTTTATGTGGGATAAAGCAAGTTTTAGGCTCCAAGGGACAGAAAAAAGTATGCTAGACAGGACAGACAGCTCTCTATTTCAAAGAGTTGATAAACCTGCATAAACCTGCCTGATAAAGGCATCTCCTTCAGACTTACTAAATTCTCTCATTGAAAGGAGCAGATGTTAACTTTCCAGTTTCCATCTAATCAAAAGTGAGAAAAGGAGAAAGCTTTTCCACGCCTGAGATGCTAAAAAATTTGGCCAGCTGAGACAACTTCTTTAAACTTTAGAGTACAATGCAAATGTCTCTGAGTACAGTTAGAGGAAAATCTGTTCCGAAGAAGCACATTTCTCTCTGTATTTGCAGCTGTGCCATACAGAAGCCAAGATGACACCTATATGAGAGGCACAAGAAAAACCAGCTTTGATGGTACCACTTGTCCCTGCTCAATGATCTCTGTGACTTTATCCATCCATTGCAATTCCACAGGCACTGCAGCAAGCAACTCCTGCTTTATCCTACAAGGACAACTGATTGATTAAGCAATATTCCCAGTATCTTTACTGGAACAGTAAACAATAGCATTTTATTTAATTTCCCCTACAAAGGAGTAAATCCCACAAACAAACAAAACTGGACATCAAGCCATCTCAAGAGAGGCAAAGATTCAGTCTCAGGCTTGTAACAGGTTTTCCAGACAACAGAAGATAAGAGCTTTAAGGTCCCCTCTTATATCAGAGCTCCACAGGCCTAGAAACAAGGAAGTCAAGGACACTGCAAGAAAGAGATTCCTACCTTTAAGGGCTGACAGTGCTTACCTCAAGTCATGCAGAGTCAAAAGGTGTTAAAATGACAGCATTTTCACCAATGGGAATGTTAAATCATTCTTGTAGCTGTTTTACATCAGTTAGAATTAATCTTTCTTTCCCTGTGAGCCATGGATTTTTTGACTAAAGGTTAATCAGGCAGACTGCCTTTTAGTTGCAGGAATGTATTTTTATACTTCCTAATTCACTGCAGAAATAAGATTTTTATAATACTGCTGACCTTCACAGAGTGGTATTAAGATTTTATAATCACTCCCATGAGTGGCCTGCATAATTAAACTGTGCCTTCATCTCTCCTGGACAGTGGGGCCATTGCAAGCTCATACAGCCACTTTTATACCCGCAAAGAGTAGGAGGTAGATTTACAATGAATATGTGAGAGAAGAAGAGATGAAAGGACAAGGGCAAAGTGAGTTCAGCTGTCTTAGGTGCTGATGGCAAATATGTGAAACAGAGTCTTCCTTACCTACATAAAGTCCTGGCATGTCTGTGCTGGTTACCCAGTTCCCACCTTGCTCATGCCCACACAACATGCACTACTCTTGAATCTATTCTTCTTTGCCTCTTGGTGCCTTCTGGTCCCATTTATGCATGGCAGCACCAGCAATAAAATAATTTCCCCATTAATTCCCCAGCCTAACCTCTTTCAGCACCATTTAGTCCTGCAGGAAAGCCATGCCAAGGATCATTCACTCCTTTTGACCTTCTCCCTTGTAATTACCAGGGCTCCATAATAAACTTAACCATGGTCGTACATCATTATTTGTGAGCATTGTTCACCCTGCCCAGGTCCATCAATACTAAATTGCCATCCTTAGGAGAGCTGGTGGCATTACTTGGGGTGCTTGGCAAATATGGCTGCTCCCAGGAAACTCAGGAAAAAATCTCCATGAAGACAGTGCCACCAAGCCAGCTCTGATCATCGCAGCAGACAAATTACCTCCTGATTTATTCTGTCCCAACAAATGTCTGCAAGGGCTGCCAGGAAGCAGAAACATTTGTTTAATCAGAGCCTCTGGAAAATTAAACACTTTTGATGCCTGTGATAGGTATCACCTTCCTCCCCCTCTCTTGCTCTGTTCCCCAACCACGGTGCTAGAGATACTCTCCTCCTCTGCAGCACAGTGAAGAACAGAATACAGATGAACAATTCAGAGCCGATAAATCCATCTTGTTTTACTTATTCTTGCTTCCTCCTCAGCTTTCCTCCCACTGCTGTCCCTTGCCACACAAATACACATAGATATAAGTACTGTCTTAGCTAGGTCAGCATGATTTTTTTCCCTCCTTTTGTCCCACAGTACATAAAAAAATTAACCTCATCAATATCAAGACTCCCACCATGCCTACTGCACTCAGGCTGCTGCTACATCATCTGGGTTCATACTGGCCTCTTGTGAACTGAACTCCCACTGCAAAGGATGCAAAGGACAGTTATGAATCCTAAAGCATACTCTTGCCCCTTTCTAAACAGCTTTTTCTTTCTAAAACATGATGTTCAGATAAGATTTATCAAGGAATACTTATTCAGGGAAGAGCTAATTAAAAGGCTTTTCCCCACACTCTTCAGCAAGAGACTTGGGAAGTGACAACTGGCTAATTTGGTTGCAGAATACTCACTGCATGGTGCTGGTACACAAAACTATCACAGTGAGACTGGTTATGAATTCTGCTTGACTTCAAGCTGAAGACTAAGTAGTTACTTGCCGTTAAATAGTCTTTTGATCTTCCTTGGGTGTTAAGAAAGTATTAGAAAAAAGAAGTATCCCTTTAAATCCTCCCAGAAAGAACCTGGGTCTAGGCAGAGAGGTTCACACAGATCAGAAAAGAGAAGTTTTTGCTGCTTTTTGAAGTGAGGAAGATGAGATTGATCAGGATTCACAACTTGCTACAGAGCTGCTCACAGCTGCTGATGGGAATAGAGATGCTTTTTCTGTCAATACAGAACCCATCCTGTGGGGTTTTACAATATTCATCTGTTGTTTTGCTGTGCCTCTGTCTTTGCTTTTTTTTTAAAAAGGGGCATACTTAAATTGCTATTATCTTCCACACAACTATAATTTAAATGAAAATTAGGTAGTTTTCAGACATGTCCAGAGCACTCTAATTCGAAAAGGATTTTACAGGCATTTTTTACTGTGAGAAAGCAGTTAAGAGTTCCTCAGAAAGGAAAGGAACACACGGATCTGTTCTTTCTGTGCAAACTCAAATGTGTCAGAGCAGTGAAATAAATGATGCTATTTCAGGCATAACATGTTGTGTTATTTTTGGTAGTTCCCAGCAGTTTGGTAAAATGGGAAAAGCAAACAACCACTGAGAAGGGTTCTGTTACGCTTTCTTTAACCAGTAGCACACATGGATTTTTGCCCAGTGATGACAGTATTTAACATCTCAGGTGTTTGGTAGCCATGCTGATTTAATTGTGGTCACCAGAAATATCTGAAGTAGCAAAATACTTCCACTCAAAGATGGCCCAATGTGGAACTTGTGAATGTGACTTTTAAAATATGACAGAGAGCACAGAAGTCTGTATATCTGTAGTTGTAAAAGTCAAATAACAAACATATCAGTGGGCACAGTTAGGGGCACTTAACTCTGATTGCTTCCCTTGCTTTCATGTTCTGGAATCTCCAGAAGCTCCAAAACCTGATGCTCACTAGCAATTATACACTTTATAAATGAAACAGAATCGTGCAGTATTCCCAGCCATAAGCACAGAAGCAGGAGTAAAGAAAAATCATATTAGTAAGAAGTACAAACAGCACAGACAGATATTCACTGGGTAATATAATGCAATCTTAATGGAAATTTTAGAGCAAGACTGCCCTATTTGCTAATGTTTTCTGCTGCAACTCCTATAATACATCTGACAAAACTCCCTTTTGGGATAAATAAACTTAGTTCCATTGAGTACAAACAATAGCATTAGTTTTTCCAACAAAGTTTTGTCCAGCTTATATTAGGATGAGCTGAAAGTTACATGTGATCCACTTTGTAGAGGTTTTGTTACATTATGAGCAACCATGCTGAAGGCTAACTCTAGGGAATAGGCCTCAAAACAATGTATTATTTCTATGCTTTTAACAAGAATGCTGCATCAAATATAGCTTGTCATGAGAATTCTTTTTTCCCCTTTCCTTGTCTGAAGTGAGATTGTTCCTGACAGATGAATGAGGTGCACTTCTCCTTTTGAAGCTACTATTACTGTCCAGCTATGGCGAATATTTTAGACTGCTGTGGCCAAATGGCCATCTCTGCTATAGGACAGTGTCCAAGTTTTCCTCTCTACCTTGAGAAAAAACAGACTGCAGTGCCTAATAAACCTTTTTACTTCATTTTTTAAATGTATTGTAGCAGCTGCAATAACCTCATTTCACTTTTCTTCAGTCTTGGTAATCTGACATGCAAGGTTCAGAGCCTTTCTGTTCAGACAGAACCTTCAGACCATCTGGTCTGAACCACCTCAGACTGCCACACGGCTTAGATAGGAAGACACTGAGAGGTGTCAGGGAGACTATTTCATCAGTGTTTATATCTCCATTAATTTGATTTTAGAAATAATACTTAACAACCTATAGTGGGCCTTCTGCAGCCATATTCAACAGACACAAAATTGGGAAAAAGGCACGAAAATTGGGGAAATTACAACAGAATAGAACAAACTTCACATTCTTGCTAACGGACTGGGGAAGACATCTAATGCTCCTAAAATTTCCCTCTTTCTCTGTTTAAGATCCATCTCTCATCCATATGTATCTACAAATGAACACATATATCTTCCACTGGACAAGGTCAAGACAACAGCTACTGTAGCTTACAGCTGGCTCCATGGTTTAAGTTGTATATGAGGCACTTTCTGAAAAGTTCCCTCCTTCCTAGTTACAACTCTTTGCAAGAACAGAAATTCTTTTCTATGAAAAAAGAAGCATCATTCTTTGGTTAGATATTTGAAATAGACCTTATTTCTAATACGACTTTCCCATGTACAAAATCATAACTATCCTGAAATCAACTTAAAAGTGATTATTGTGCTGACATTTTTTTTCTAAAGACAATTAAATGACAGGTCGTACTGTTGGTTCTTGAAGGTCATTAATTTTCATTGTAAATGCATGAAATATGTCCAGATATTTACCTATAGTATAAATTATAGAAATGATAGTCAGAAAGGAAGTAATGCATACCTAAAAAAATGCACATATAATATATAAGGCCCAATTTAGATGCTTTTAAGTCCTAGCCATAGGTGGGAGTGCATTCATGCTGAAAGCGTGGTATTACTGTGGGAACATATTGAAGATGCAGATGCTGCCTTAGGCAGCCCTTCTTCCCACGCAAATCCTCCTTTGCCAACACTTGGATCAGTCTGTGTGGATGTAAGGTGCTGGGATGGAGTAATGCAGGCTCACACATGCCTCCTATGTCTGCTCCAAGCCTGCCCTGCAACACTCTTCTCCCTGGTTTTTGCCACCAAAGTGGGAAGGTATGTTTTCTCAGGCTGGCTAGTTACTGGGGTTTTGAAGGAACGTAAAATGAAGTTCAAAATCCAAAACTGAGCTAGCTGCAATTTTTCTCTACCCATCTGCAAATGTATTAAGTGGTGGTGTAAGCCAAGACAGAGAAATTAACAACATGAGTGGCAGACCACATTTGAAATTGCACATGGAAGAATTTAGGTCCTGAGCTTGACGGCATAATGATGTGCTTCAACTGTGGTGCTCTGACAAGAACAAGACAACAAAACAGCAAATGCTCTGGCAAATTCCCAGCCATGACTTGTCAAATGCTTAAAATGACCAGAAACAAGAAAAATGCATATATATTTCCTGATGTAGGTACAATGTCCAATCTACCACATTAAAATAGGCTATATCTGCATCTACCCTTTTTATACATACTCTGTCTGCCTTTTTTTAGGTCTTTTCTTCTAGTACTAGTTTTGCAATGTGAGTTTCACTCTTCAGATATCAAACCTACTGTCTATAATCTTACCCCTTCTTTCTCAACTGAGCTTTTCAAGACAATTTCTGCAGCTGATGGAATCCAAAAAAGAATGCTGTACTGCACTGCCAAGTAACTGACTCCCTGAAATTTTTGAAATTTTCACCCAAGTATTGTATCTATCACTTCAAAAATCTATTCCATCAGTTTTCCAGGAAAATGAGTGCATAACCTCTCTTCCTACCCCATCGTCCCACAGTTCTGTTTCTGCCAACCACACAGAACACACGAGAGAGAACTCTCCAAGGCATCATCTTGTTTCTTTATGCATGTGCTGATCACCTTGTAAGCAAGCAAGATACTTCCACACTGAAGGAACTTGTAGTTTAGATAAGGCAAATAATACAATGCAACACACTCATGAGGAAAGAGAAACCACAAGGCTGTGCAGCAGCTCTCTTTGTCCCTAAGACAGAGTTCTTGGTCCTCACTTATTAATTCACATGAATCTCCCTCTATGTATGAAGTATTCTAGAAGCTGCTGGTTTTCTGTAGAGAAAGTGGAGCCCAGCAAATGTTGAACCTCTCCGAAGGCTGAATTGCATGGAATTATACTTGTTCTGACCATAAACTTATTACAAATATTAAAGAGAACACTCTCAGTTTATGAAAATATGGAAAGTACAGAATACCAGCTATTAAAAAGTGTGCATTTGGGAAAACAGATGAGGAGAACCCTTGAACCACTGTTCTTGCTCACATTCAGTGCAGCACACACTGTCACCCACCAGTTATCAGAGTACAGCTTTGCCTCCACTGAACCACCTCTCAAAGCCAACAACCAGCCATTCAAATGGTCAACTTCCCAAATGGAAATGAAGCATTAAAATTCAGTATGGACAGAAGATGAAATGCAAATAAATTTTTCTTATTTCTTTATCTTCAAGAATTCTTGCTTACTAAACTTGTATTACATTCAGTTTCACCGGGGAAGATACCTACAGACACATTCCAGAAGTCAACTAAACATCACTATGGTTCTCACTACTCTTGAAAAGATTTTGTGGATTGAGCTTACAATTGACATGGATTGCATACAGTGGCTTTCTATTGTGTCCTAGGATCCCTGGGAATAATTGTTTGACTCCAGACAGCATGAATGGAAAGCATGTGCTGGTTCTGTAGCTGATAGCTGTTTTTTCCTTAGTGATTAGAGAACAAGTGGCTTAAAAACTTTTCCCTTTCCTCACAGACAGTGAATCTTTTATTCAGAGAGTCCTTTACAAAGCCTGATACCCACAGTAGTGCTCCACACTGCTCCATCTGGCATATGAAGCAGATTAGCAAACACTCCTTATTTGCCCTTTTTGGGAGTTCTGTCTTGCAGCTCTCTGGTCCCTAAGCCCCAAGTACTGACTTTGTGTAGCTTCCCACAGTTGCACAGCCTGAACTTAAACATGAGAGCACATTTTGAAGTGTTAGCTAACAAAACCACATCAACAGAACTTTGGGGAAACCAAACCTCTGCCCCTAAATGCATCATCATTACAATTAACCCTGTTAGTACAGAAATTATAACCAAGATTGGCCTGCTGGGAAATGGAGTATTTTTCATATCCAGGTTAGTTGAGATGCTGATCTATTTTAAATGTCACTGACCACTAAGAACATCCAGCTGAAGGGCAGCCTTCTCCTTTGTAAAACACCTTCTGCTTTCTTTTTCTTCTCCCAGGAGTGGTCTCATACCTGAAATAAGAGGAGGGGACTATGCTTCTCCTGAATGCAACCAGCATAAAGAGCTGCCATTGAACACAGAACAGAGGGAGCATATGACCTGGAACAAGCAACTATAGTCTGTAATGATGAAAAGGGCAAATTTTGCAATCTAATTCACCCAGCCATTCTTGTTTTTAAGACTATCCAGAAAATTAAAGGTGTTTATTGGAATGGACTGGTGCCTAAATGCTTTCGGCACATAAACAGCCTGTGAGAAGAATAATTGGGAAGATATAAATGAACACAGGACCAAGTAACATTTTGGCTAAATATTAGAAAAATAGTGTCAGGCTGTGGAATTACCTTCCAATATAAATAGAAGAAATAGCCTAAGCTATTTAAAAGTTAGCTGGACAAATCACTTGCTAATAAGTTCCATGCTCACTGAGAACCCAAAAAGTCTTTCGTTATCCACAGTGGACATAATTCTATCCCGATTACAGATGTAAAACATATTCAGATTAAGTAAAAATGTAATTTGTTATATTCTACTTTGTGTGCATCACTTATCTAATGGAATGTCTCCTAGGAAAGCAATTTAATAGTGCAGCCAATAACAGTGTCTTCAGTTTAAATGGGACAGAATTAGCATAAATTCAACTTAACAGGGACACATTCAGCTAAGACCAATTGTGCTACATCACAGCAAAATTCTACAACCCTGAGGTTTTATAACCACTACATGACACTATAGGAAAAGCACATATATTAAATACTTGACTAACAGAATGGGTGGTTTTAAGTGCAGTGGTGCATTTTTTGATTGCTGTCACATTCTGTTGTGGTTTAAGGTCTTTTTTAATCTTTTTTTTTAATGGCCTCTTCACTTAGTTGGTATGGGCACTTATCAGAATGAGCAACTCTCCATACACTTGTACATACTGTTCTACTACAATACAGAAACCCATGCCTTGTTATCCTCCTGCACTGGAAAAGAGGTGGTGGATGGTTGCTGCACTTCAGCAAATCTCCCAAAAGCATTCAGATTCTGAAAGAATTGCTTCTAGTAATCCTCACTGCATTGCAGAAAATGACCTTTTCTCATATTCCAGATTTTCTTCCTCAGCAAGATGAAAAGAATCAAACAAAAATTAATCTGCCAGCCTGGAGATCCAGACAAATGCTATTGGTTTTTGTAGGTGAAAGAAGAGGTTCCAGGCTTTGTTAAAGGGTATGAGCAATCTGTTAAGAATAGATGATCTAGAACCCATAGAAGTATATTACTGCAAGAATGACTCAGGCAGTAATCACCACAACAAACTTATAAATAGCAGACAAAAGTACTAATTCAAAATGACTTCTCATCTCATAAAGTCATGGTACAGAGCAATTACCAGGGAATTTGTTTAGTCTGTTACCTGTCTCCCATGCCAATTCTTGATGGAAAAGCTCCTCATGCTCTAGGTAATTAGAGGAAATTTTTCTTCTAATGTTAGATGTGGACAGCCTGCCAGTGGTAGATTCTCTACAGTTAACTTTCAGTTGTCAGATTTTCAGATAGTTTAATTTTTGTTCCTCTTCCTCAAGAATATGACAGACATCAGGTTACTGTATGAATAACTACAGGAGACAACAATCTATTATCTCTCATGTTTACTACTGAATGAACCCCTCTGTCCACCAGCTAAATACCTGATATCCACCAGACAGAATAATATCCAAAGCACCTCCTTGCTCTGAGGTGATCAACAAGACATTTCATCGTCTACCCTGGTTACCCATAGACTGGATGGTTGGCTGCCATATCCCTGAAGAAGAGGAGGTATAATAAGTAGATTAAATGAGTGAGGGGGAAGGTATGCAGTTATAAAAGGGATCTGTAGCAGCAACTTAATACCTTCCCACGTGGAACAAGAAATTGTAGCATCAGTGCATAACATTCAAAAGTTCAGAGTAGTAACTGGAACCATTTAACGGAATCACTAGAAAAATCACAGCAATTATATTTGTAAAACTATCAGTTGTTCAAAAGTGTGTACAGGCTCCATCCCAACCAGTTTCCCCTGGTTGTAACAAGCTTTTGTAAAGTACAGTGCTCTGTATTCACCTGTTTCTTTCCATGAATGAAAATTATAACTCAAAGTACACAGGAATAGGTCAGAGGCAACAGATGTCAAATGCCAAAGACCCTGTTCCCCAGTCAGGAATATATAGGAATATATAAACTACCCACCATGTCTACATTTTTACCACTAAAATTCTGATGGGTTTCCATCTGCTGAGTTTCTATTATCACTTCAACATTTGGGTTTTCATAATTATTTTCCAAATTAAGGTGATCAATCTTTAATAGTATATTTGTATAAAAATTTAATCAGCTCATGATACTTAGATTATGCAGTTTAGGACATAATATATGGTAGGGATTTAATTCTTTAAAACTTCTAAAATCTAATTAAAGTTTAATTAAAGGTTATGTCTGAAAAATCAGGGCTTCAGCCAGATGTTATTAGAAATACCCAGAAAGCAGTTGCTCTTAAAATTGTAATACTGAAATAACATCACAATTACTTGGTGTGGGGGGAGAAAACAAAGTGTGCATGTGCACATCTGTATGTGTGGTCATACTTGTGTGAAATAAGAGAATATTTAAGCCCCCTGCCATGAGAATTCTGATCATATTATTTACTCATCCCCCCCCCAAAAAAA
>VZRH01003881.1:224554-291660 GCA_013397555.1 Urocynchramus pylzowi
TTTCCCCCTCCCCCCCCCAAAAAAAAAAAAAAAATCATCACATATCCTGGTAAATAGGAAATTAGACAATCTGGAGAGGAACATGAGGTACCATACTGTGAACTCTATTTTAAATGAAATATTTTCAACTGTTTCTATTATAAACCTCTTTCCATTATAGTCCTATCAGTACTTTTGGTAAAAGTAATTTAACTGGGTGAAGCAGAACTGAAAACACTACTTAGAATTATTATTTGAAATACATTAATTTAACCTGCCTGTGGGCTTTATTCACAATTGCTACTTGAACTTTGAGTAAAGCCAAAAATATGTATTTTTTCTCTCAAAAGTGTTATGAAGAGTTACCTCTACCCAGGTTTCTCTCAGGCTTCAACCAATTACAGGGAACACAGAAGTAAGTTACGTCCTTGTGAAAATTCCACACCCCTTTGCCTTGAAATTTCAAGCATGCCAAGTTCCACTATGAAAATTGTGAGGATGACTTCTCCATTTCCAATTAATTCTTCACAAGAAGCAGCATGAAAAATAAAGGGGAATGGGGGTGATCTCTACTCTCAAAGATGTAAGGTCTGCTGACTGCAGCAGGAGGAACTGAATGCTAAAGCTCAGCTCCATTCATTTGGCTTCTCATAGAAGCTGGTACACAATAATCAGCTGAATTGTCTCAGCTCATTATTTAAATCAAGCCTCACCTATCTGAAATCCTGATCCTGGTAGTTAAAGCCCTCTAGAAGTCAGGACCTGGCTTCTGACAATGGACAAATCTAAAAGACCACCCCCCATGCCTCAGAAAGAATACCATCAAGAGCTGAAGTGAGGCCAGAGGACACTGATTGCAGTCATCCATCTGGAGAGGTTATTGAAAACAGCAGGTTTTTCAGGATGTCCTGAAAATTCATGTACTAGCACCTCAATGCTTTGGAAAAAAAAAGCTGTACTCTAAACAAAGAGGAAAAGAAAAGCTGAAATAAATGCCTGGTCACCTGTTGGCCTCTCCATGCAGCAGCATAGAAGAAAGCCTTTGTGACTTATGTATGGCTATATAATTTACTGTTTGAGGAGTTCTGCAATCATTATACTCAGAATGGAAAGAAAAAAACCTGAGTTGCACATTTTCCTGTGAACAAAGGAACAAAAGGTTTCTGCACCTCGGTGATAACTTATATTGGTTACCAGCTAAATTCCTAAATTATGCTAAAATTCCTATTAGATACCTCTCACCTGAATTTTTTATTAATAACATTTCCTGAGGCCCCATATTGCTGTCCAAATACATTTTCCCCACTGCCTTTCCTAATGTTTTCAACCTTTAATTTAAGGCCTTCAAGTCACTGTCTTCTTGTAGAAAAAAAAAAAATGCTTCTCTGTAACCCTTCAAATACAGCACCCAGGATAAAAATAAGTAGAGCAGCTGAACATACCTACCAAATCCATGACATGCAAATTTAAACAAACCTTAACTTAAGCAGGCAAACAAACCCATGCCAATCTGTGTGAAACACTCACTGGATTGTTTAGATGGTGCCTTTACACTACAGAATATTGCCCCCCCAGACTTCACACAGAAAAAGGAAAGCTATTAAAAATTCAAAGGAAAGCTAGGTTTGTTTTTCCCAGCTGATGAATTTGTTGAAAAAGTGACCTTTTAGCTCAGTTTCCTAGAGCTGTGAACATTTTTTTCATGCTGTTGATATATGTGCCAATTTAAAATAAGTTATACACAGTAGGTGTTTCTAGAAATATTAAAATCTCAGAGCTTGCTTGGACAGCCATTTGAAAACAGACTGGTGAAGGAGAAAGAGACATTGCTTTTCCCTCCCCTAGAAAGGCACTCACTAACTTTTTTCCTAATTATATAACACTATCAACATCAGACTTCCTAAGAGATAATGACATTAAACTATCATATGGGTTTCAGTGTTAAATATCTTCAATATTTAATATTTCTTTCATGTTATGCTTCCAGTACAAGTGCCTAGACAAACTATGTAACAAACTACTTTGAAAGTAGACAGAAGACATTTGTCTTAGTTTAGATAAGCTTTCTCAAAATCCTGTTTACCTTGGCAGTAATTTTCAGTGAGACAAACTATCACACTGAGTCCTACAGGCTTATATTCACCTATTGAACTGCAAAGAGCAGTACTATTAATAGAAGCCACATATGTACATTTCCCTCAATATACCAAAACAGCACTGCTATCAGGGAGAGAAAGAAAGGCCATCATGAAGGAATCCTTTTTTGGCAGTCATTTCTTGGAGGTCAGAATCTTCAGAAGAACACTAAGAGTCTGAAGATAGGTGCATAAAGACTGTGCTTGACTTTCTGGGGCATCCAGAGAAAGTCAGCTTCTGAGCATGATTTTTTAACTGCCCAAATTTGATAGAAAAGAACCCTTTTGAAACAGAAAAAGACTGTAGGATGCAAGTTCTAGTTGCATAATCTTGTCCATGAGCATCTGTATCAAATACCCAGAAGACTTAACAGCAGACACCATATTTGCCCTTTGCTTTGACACAATATTTGTACTTTCCAAACAACTTGACGTATCAGGCATTGTGTCTAAATATTTTCTTTCTTTTTTTTTTTTTTTCCTGTTGAAAGATGTGTTTTTCTTCTTTGGGATTTTGCTAGGATTCAACTGAAGATTTGTATCTCAGTGTTTTTTTATGTATATAAAAAAAGACCAAAAACTATGAAAAAGAGGTCAACCCACATCAATGTTTCTGTCATTCATTATCCATATTTAGGGCAAGAGCACACTACACACAAGAAATGTAGGTCAAAAGCTCATCACTGCACATGCTAACAAAATAAATCATAATAATGTTCCATTTACATAGTTTAATCTTCTTTCTTTCAGAAAAAAAAAAAATGCCACAAACCATGGACAAGAGTCAGTCTGGGATTTTAATCTGCACAACTAAATAACTTATTATGCAGCATTGTGGCAGCATGGAGTACTTTAAGGAAGGAATTAACTTTTTAAATAATGGACCTCAGCAATATCCAAAATGGATGTTTTTTATGTTGGCATGAAAAAGGGATAAGATTCCTCCTTGCTGATGATATGTAGGATACTGCACTCTGTAAAACAATCTGGTGAATATGAAGCCCAACAAAAAAGAGCTTCGTTGAAGTAATCAACATATAGTAAATATTACCTGCATATTGCAAAGTACATATGAAAAATGTTTCTGTAATTAAATTTTAAGAAGGCAGTGAAACATGCTTCTTTATTCTTTTATTCTCATTTGTGATTGAGCAAAAGGGTATAAAAAAGTAAAAATAGCCATTTTTCATCTCCAACCAGGCGAAAGCTCATCTCTCTGCTCTGCTGTTGCTGTGCCCATGGCAACATTTACCAATACATAGGCAGATTAGCTACTAACCTAGGAAAACATTAGCTTACTGTAATGTATGACATGTTTTGACAGAAAGATGAAAACTCATTGGCCCAAGAAAATACTACAGAGGATGTACAGATCTGTTGTTAATGTATATTCATGTACAATATGGTACATACATGTAGACTCAGTACACACCGCAATTAAAACCTTCATTCATGCAATACGTTTGCTTCAATTATCAATGGATGATATTTGTGTATTTTTAAATTGGCAAATTAGACATTCCCTTTAATGGTGAGAGTTTGAGTTGAAATCATACACAATGAATATTATCCCTTCTTTTTCTCTCTTAGTTATTCTGGTCTCACAGTCATAAGCTAGGAGCAACTTTCGTGACTTGAAAAAGGAACATAATGCTGACTAAAAATGAAATTAATTTAAAATCTAATAACTGCTCTGCACTAGCATAGGCATATATATTGTGGACAGGCTTTTAAAATTCTTTAGGCAACTACATTGAGCATAGAGGTTCATTTCTACCTTTTAATTTTATTCAGTGTTTTTATTCAACATTTTGGGGGCTCCTATCAACCTTAGTGTGGTAGTTCCAAACAATCTCTGTTATAGCTATTACAGTAACATTGCATCCAATACTGCTGGCTCTTTATTGTCAACCAAGAAAGATCTATTAGAAAACACAAATTCATCTACTTAAAAAAACCCCAAAAAAACCCAAAATAAACAAACAAACAAAAAAACCAAAACAAAAACCCCCAAAACAACAATAAAAAAAACCATCTCAGAGAAAGCTGCAAGTATCAGGCAGGTGGTTACCCATGTAAACAGTCTACATCACCAGCCACAGTGTTATTAGAATTAGTACCAAATTAAGCTTTGACTGGCTGCTGGGAATACTTTGATGTTGCTTTCTTTGAACACGTAACTCTTCCCTCTCTTCCCCCAGGTGAGGTTTAAGAAAAAAGACAGCAGTAACAGCACAGTGGAAATGTCACAAACTGTACTTCAAAAGAGAGAGCAAGGAAATGGTAGCTCACAGGTCACCATTGTACAAGGTCATGAGTGTAAGGCAGTGACAACTGGCATCACTTTGCATTATGCTCTTACAGAATGCCCTTCCTCCCCTCTCCCCCCACCCCTTCTCTAAGCACACACATATAGGTATTTTATTCCTCTGTCAAATCTCTGACACGAGAAATGGTATTTCAAAACAGAGAACGGACTCTGTTTTCAGAGACAGCTTGGAATTAGGTATTTATAGTAAAACAACATATTTATATAAGGAGAGAGAAAAATCTAACAAAAAGCTTGAAATGTATTCAGCACTGGAACCTTAAGCACATCATATTCAGCTCAGTTGGTAGTTTGCATACCTCATCACGTGCACCGAGCTGCCAAAGATAAAGAATTCAGCATCTAAACTCACAAAGCTCTGGAGAAGCTGGTGGCAATGGGGGTAGGATATGGGTACCTCAGTGTCAGTGTGAGTTGTGTGGGGCTCAGCTGCAACCACAATGGGCTACAGCCACACACACACACACACAAAGAGACACAAAGCAAGCCTGTTAACCTGGAATCATAGAATCTTCTGAATTGAAAAGGACCCTCAAAGGTCACTGAGTCCAGCTCCTGGCCTTGCACAGGACAGGCCCAAAGGTCACACCACGTGCCTGAGAACATGGTCCAAAGACTTTCTGATCTCTACTTGTATTTGTCAATTAATTGACCTACAAGTCAGAAAGCAAGATTCCTTCTGTCTGTTATTTCAGCATATCAAGGCAGAATTTTAGTATGGGGAAAGAACAGCTTTGGATGGAACAATGTTACTTCTATTACAAGATACATGTGAGATACCATACTCAATACTTAAAAAAATCTTT
Organism: Urocynchramus pylzowi; assembly: GCA_013397555.1. NCBI lineage: Eukaryota > Metazoa > Chordata > Aves > Passeriformes > Fringillidae > Urocynchramus > Urocynchramus pylzowi. The sequence goes on from VZRH01003881.1 coordinate 229,804, forward strand.
ACAAAAGGCAATAAATATACAGACTATCTAGAAAGGCTGGCATCAAGCTCCTTCAGCAACACTGTAACTCTGACAGAAGTAGCTTCTTGACAATGTCTTATGCCCTACTACTACCAGTCTACATAAGAGTTTGTACAATAATAGTTAAAGTAATGCCAATTATCTAAAAAATTCTATGGTCTGTTGCATAGCCCTACTTTTTCATGTTCTCCTAGAAAAGATTCTTGATCTATCTTAGGAAAAATCCCTTCTCATTTGGCAACTCTCATTTTTTCTCCAAAATCAAGACAGAATCATGTCAAGCTTTAAATTTATGTAAGCATATAACTCTTGATTTATAATTTTTGTTGACCAAATTTTCTTCTCTTGTAATTATTTAAAACTCAGGCAGAAGTAGGACTAATGAGCAGACTTAGGCCTCCATCCAGGTAAGCACTCAAAGGCCCTGAAAGAAGGAACTCTGCTGAAAATCGTGGACCAGCTCTCTTGCTCTGGACTCCATAGCCAGTTCATGGGAACTGAAACACAGCCTGCACCACTCATGAGCAAAAAAGCCTGCACCACAAAATGAACAAAAAAGATTAAAAAAAATCCCAAGATTAGCAATCTATTTCAACTGGTCTGGATACCTGCTTTTTAATTTTTTTGCCATTTTAGTTATAATTAGTTGTTACATTTTACATGCACAACTAATTTTAAATGTACAACATTTTAGTTGTAATTAGATGTTCTTTAAGGTCCCTTCCTAAAACTATTCTGTGATTCTGTGCAAATGTAAAAAAATCAAAACAAAAAAACCCACCCCAAAACCCGAACAACCACAAAATCAAACAAATCACTACCAAATGGGACAAAATGACAACCAAAAGCTGCACCCAGCAATTCTGTGCAAAATCCCTGATGCAGATGTAGCACAGAGGCACTTTCATTGTCTGGGCTGATTGTGTAACTACACAGAAATTACACAGAAAAGCAGTAGAAAAAATGCCCTCAAATGGCGTGCACTGTATCTGCCCCAGGAGATGCACAGTTCTGTTACTGACGAGCCCTTGGAGCAAACCTGCACCACAGGCAAACATTTTTATGGAACTGAGGTTATGAAGTCTTCCTAAGCTGTTCCTTTAAAAAGCAATTCTAGATATTATGCCTGTAAATCAACATTTTTGTTAATGAGACAGTGGGTGCACTGGCTGACTCTACTGTCTGAAAATCATAATCCTGAGATTTAGACTGCACTCAAATGGGTCATACAAACCCAAAACCTAATCACAATAATTTTAAGTGTTTGCCTATTTGGCTGGTATTTATTTATAAGTCACCTCCAGCTGCTGGGGATTTTTGGCAGAGCCACCATTTGTACATAAGGCCAGTTCTACTCCTAGCACCAGTTCTACTCCACAATTCTACCTCAGCCTGTTGCTACTCATCATGTACAAAATCTATATTGTGTCCTCATAAGCTTTTCCTTCCCTTCAAGCTCCCACTATGGTTTCCAGGACCACTCTCTATAAACCACTCCTGTGAGCTCTCAAGTTACGTGATACAGACCAAGACAGGTTCTTGCTGGTGTTTCAAATATATATACACAGCGTTCTTCATTGTTGCTCTTTGCTCTTGTTTGTTTATTTTTTGTTGTTTTGGCAGGTTTTCCTTTCAAATCATTTCTTTTGGGCTCTTAATCTTCATCTCCACTTGCCAAAGAAAAATGGTGAACAAGGCACGCAGCTCTCAGCAGGAGCAGCAGCAACACTCAGAACGAGAAGAACAGCAAAACTGACAGCTGTGCTTTTCTGCACTGAGCACAGTGGGTAAATCAATCCCCCGGCAGCCCTGCTGCCATCTGTGGAGTTTCTGGAGCAGACTGGTTATTTATAGAAACTTGTTTGCACAAAGCCAATATTTACCTGTCGGGGCTGTCAAAATTTGCAATCCATCTTTGCTGTTACCCTGCTGTTTTTCATGTCAATAGTGGAATTTTCCAAAAGAAAATACTGTAATGTTTCCCCCCTCATAAACGTTCCCTTCCCGCAAGGGTTGGTTACGTTAATTGTTGCAGCAGGAATGCATCTGGTTTCCATAGGGCCTTGGGGATCCTCCAGAATGCAGGAAAACTATAGGGATGTTAAACCTAAAGAGCCTATTTTTCTGTCTTGTTCCAGCAGCAGCAGCATGGCATTTCCCTGCCAAGGCCAAGCTGAGATTTAATGTTACAAAAAAAAAAATCATTCCCACTCTGCAAACCAAAAAGGTTTTCTTTTGGAATGTTTGGCTGCTGCTGCTGTTACTGTTGTAACCATAACCATTATTTTCAAGCAGACAAGAAGTTTTAATGTGAAATTTCAGTGTATTTGCCTTTAAAAGTGAACTCAGATTCTAAGGCAAGGATGAGATGCATGGGTGATCTCAATCCTGACTCCTTGCAGACTGACATTTACATCACCAACCTACAGGCATGTCTGAAGGAGACGAGAAGGAGGAACAGACTTCTGGTTTCTGTACCAGTTTCTTCAGGTCAGAAACTGGACTCCAGTGCCAGGGCAGAGTGAAGTACTGGGGATGACTTCTGCTAGTACCTTTGGGTGGCTGTTTAAAGGCTGTCACTAACTAGGACTGTTCTCACAGAGATTTCAGTTGTCAGTTTTCTGAAAATAAAGGGTTCTTCATAATCAAAGACCTATTGAAAATGGCAGTCAAACCCAGCACCATAAATCTGTATAATTTTCCATTTAATTGAAAGAGTGTATCTGCTGCTGTAAATCACTGAGAGGCTCAGGGTGCAAAGCCAGATCTTGAGAGTACCTAAAGTTTAACTCTAAGTGAGATATACCATCAGCCAATGGGTCAGCATCCAGCCACATCACTGGCCATCAATCTGTATATCCTTGCAGGACAGGGCTGGAGAAAGCAGGGCAGGACTTAAAGTAGAGCAGGGCTTAAAGTAGGGCCAGTAGAGGCATTCTACAATAAATGGTTTAGAGAATTAAGGATTAAATTATTCTGTCAGATGAGGAATGGATTCTGTGATCTGTACAGCAAATAGCAGTGGAAATAGGACAGTGCTTAAATACATGCCAGGCTGGAAGCCGTCTGAAAGATATGGGGAACAGGTGAATAAGGACACTAAAGAGAAGCAGAAAATCTTTTTGTTTTGCTTCTGTTTGTTGTATTATTAATTACTGAGCCCTATGACAAACAGCTTCCTAGCCTTTGGCTAAGAAACGGCGTAGAGCCAGAAAACGGAACAGGGAAATTTCTCATTCTTGTTTTCTCCACTGAGACTCACAAAAAGGTTCCTCTTTTATATAATATGGTTTCAGATGGTTTTTGAATATTATTTAAAGAGCATGTCAAAGCCACAACAAAGTAATTCTTCCTCTCAGATAAGGTCCACGAACTCCCCCCAGGGCAATTATTAGAGAGCCTGCAGGAAAACTGCTTGTTAGACAAATGGAGCCACAGATGTTACTTTTATCTGGTGTACAAAGCAAGGATGTTACATACAAGGCATAGATACCCAATTACAAAAAGTACTATTTTTAACACAGACTTTTCTCCAAAACAAAAGTCTCCCAGATTTTTTTTTTGTTGTTGTTTTTTTTTTTTGTTTTTTTTTTTTTTGGTGGGTGGTGGCAGGGGTGAGAATTTTTTAGTCTTGTAGTCTTGTCTCCTGAACTAGTAATTGGCATTAAAATTTTTGAGAGGTGATAATGCTCAGGACCTCACAAATTCAACCTACTGGTGACAAATGCTCCTGTCATATGTGCACTATATCCACAACTGCATAATTCTTTTCCTTAACATAAGCATCTGAAGCATAGTATGGAATCTCCAGGGCTCAGAGTTCTCCTGCACTCAGATTTATCCATAGTCAGAACATGGTACTTTTCATTGCACTTCATTGTTAACCAAGTTTTATGTTTGTAATATGAATGCTTCTATTGCGCTTTGCCAGATGGTCTAGTGACCACTTGTGCTATTGCTCCATGTTGATTAGATAAATGTTTGTTCCATCTTGCCAGAAAGCAAACAGTGCTCCTATCCCAAGTCTTTGCTGGTGAAGCCATGCTTCTTTTGTTAAGCTTTGACAGGTCTCACAGCAATAAGAACAGTCCATCAAAAGAAGAGCAGTCTCAAGGAAAGGGTAATGGGAAAACAGTGGCTGAATCTAAGTACTAGACTGGAGCTCACAATGTCCATGAATACCCAGAAATTCTCATTAACTACAGATAGCACAATATTAGCAATTTGCACTACATGACTAAATATTAGTTAAAAACTTGACAAGCACCACAGTCTGAAGGTTCATTTCTCACTTTAAATACAAAAATAAATAATAATAAAAAAAAGCAAGCCATCCCTTTAATTTATGCGCTGTACTAACATTCAGGTTGCATATATCTAATTGCTGACTGCTACAGGTGCCTTTGTATGACCTTGGACACATAATTTAATCCTTCCATGTGTTCATTCTCCTTTTGTCTTACTCCCCAGCACTGAAGACTGGCAACTACCACATCTAAGAGAATAAACAGAGGAAACTAATGCTACAGGTAGTATTAGTATCTCTCATGCATATGTTGCTGCTACTCAGGGTTTAAACCCCTGACACTTTGGGCTACAAGATCCAGGATGACAACTGAAAATATTGGGTATTTTTGCTTTCCCCTGAATTACCTAAGAACTTAACCTAAGAAATGTAATTTTTAGATACTATTTCATTTAAAAAATGAAATCCTGAGATAAGCAATCGCTTTGACTTATACTGTGGCACACAATACAGGCACTTAGATCTCCAAGAGGATCCACATGGCTTAGAGGGCACTGGGAAATGTTGTGTCCTGAAGCATGCAGCAAGACAGATGGAATAGGAGTTTAATGGTGTCTTCTGCTCCAGTGTCTATTACTGAATTCCAGGAATGGGACCAGAATGACCCAAGTGATCCTTTTCAGTTCAGTGTTCATTAGTCTTTCCCTCAAGAGTTCCATTTGAAAGAAAAAAAAGGAAAAAGTATGATTTCAGCCCTCAGCATACTTGTGTGATTAGGGTAATGAGGAAGAGACCATTTTACAAAGCAGTTCATGGATTCTTCCTCTCTTTCAGATTTCGGAATGCAGCTGGTTTCAAACTCCCAGCTGGCAAAGAGGGGACTTCTCACCATAAGTAGTCTGCTTAATCTGGGGACTTCTCAATCAGGCACAGATGAAGTAGTGACATGATTACAGGCCTTGGTCAAGTGTTGCAATGCAAGCTGATTTATACTAATCAGCATTCTCTAGAATCAGTGCAAAACAAATCCAACATACCTACAGACCTTGAAAGAAGTCTTAGCCACCACTCTTTCTTTTGTCTGAAAATATCATCTTGACAGATCTTAGCCAAGTAATCAAACATTTACATGTAGCACACAACATATCCTGTATCCATCAGAAACATCAGTGGCATCTGTTCAACACCGTCTTTAAATTCCCTTTTGGTGTTCACAGGTTGGTTTTGACCATAAGGATAACTTAACATTTCTCAAATTTCACTGCAGTGGTGCTCCCTATACCTCTAGAGATTTCCAAGTTGTCAGAAGCCATCCACTGTTACCCATGACAAAAAACCCCACCTTTCTGTCTCTGCTCTACTGAACACTGAAATGAAATGCTTATGCTAAGACAGATGTGCAAGTCTCCTGATTTGTGAAGGTATCAACTACTATGTGTGGGCTAATTTAAGTCAAGCTTAAACAGCAATTTACAATTAGAGGGCTAAAGAAGAAAAAGAAGATGGGAGAGATGGATTTGGCTGGCTCCACTTAGCTTTTGGGGCACTGTGGCATAGAAACCAGATACTTTCTTGCTGTGGTCTCATGACAGCAACTTCTCTTTCTCCCTCAAGTCTATTTTGATGTCTTGGAGCAAAGTACCAGCCTCCACTTGGCCGCTATGTGTTATCTGCACACTGGCATGAAGAGAAGAGGAAGAGGAAGAGGAAGAGGAAGAGGAAGAGGAAGAGGAAGAGGAAGAGGAAGAGGAAGAGGAAGAGGAAGAGGAAGAGGAAGAGGAAGAGGAAGAGGAAGAGAAAGAGGAAGAGGAAGAGGAAGAGGAAGAGGAAGAGGAAGAGGAAGAGGAAGAGGAAGAGGAAGAGAATTTACTGCAGTCAAAATTCTCAGAATAATGGGGTGACTTTGGACCAGATTTCAGTCTGTCTCTCACACTGGATTAAAAAGCCAGGTTTTGGATCTCAAACTGGTACTATTTGTGGACACTGATGTATTTAAAATATTAAAGATAAATAACCTGTTTTGAGACTTTTAAAAAACATAATACATAGGAACTACAACAGACATTTATTTCATATATTTCAGTATCAAATTCCAGATGACCACATAGCTTAATGGCTCACATTCACCTACAGCAAAAAAGGCTCTGCCTTACTGGCCAAATGTGAGCCATGCCTGTGACTCCAAAAAGGAATCCAAACTGTTCCTCACATCATAAACCATGCCCATGCCAGTTCTATCAGAACATGAGCCTTTGTGTTCACAAACTTGATCAGGGTCATTAAGATCCCCTCATTAACAGAGTTTTCTACTGTCTCTGCATTGGCATGGATGGGCTGAGAGAGGTCAGACACTGGAACCTCCTTTATTCTGCACAGGAGAGCACATAAGCCTGGGGAATAGAGAGGGTGTTTTTAATTAATCCAACATAAATAAAACTGCCTGAAAACATAGTGAGGAATAGAGGCTCAGCCTTCTGTAGGTCAAAGCCAAAGGCTACATTTGTACCCTGGGACAACTTCATTATCCTATAGCTGAGCTGCACAAGGGATTAATTTAACCCTCAGGAAAGGGTCAAGAGAAACTGGGAGAGAAACCGAACAACTCATTAATAAAAGCTGCAAGAATACATGTTCGTAGAGTTTAGTTCAAATTCCTCCTTACAGCTGCTGGTTTAGTGTAAGCAGGTACATACAGTAACATCACAATTTCTATTCTGCCCTATCTGCTGTTGTCAGAGCCCTTTCTTCTATTATATATTCTCAATGGCTTTTAATTTTAATAATTTATATTTTTCCAAAACCCTAAGATTCTGAAAACCCTAAGAGAAGCCAGAAGTACTGGGGCTTGTTCACCTGTCTACTTGAAGTTTTTTCTTTTGCTTCATTTTAACTAATTCTTAAAATGTATCTGTAAGCCAGAGAACATTTTTTTTTTAATGATGATAATTGTTTCAGCTGTGGGCTGCAAGCAGTGTTCCTATTCCAGAAGGAGAACACTGTCAGATTCTAAATGTGACTGTGTACCTTAGGTGTAAAATTGTGCAGTAGCTCATAATTGTATGGGCTGCCACTACAAAGCTAGAAAAAGAAAAAAAGGGTGGAAAGACAAAGCATTAACAGCAGGAACATCCTAGGACTCAGCATTTTTTAAGATCAGGGACATATTTTTGGTAGCTATTTATATTTCTGATCTTTCCTTCCTTTATGATGATTGGTTTTTTTTTTAGTCAGCATGGTGAAGATGCCATATTGTCCTTTATCTGTCTTGATGAACTAAAGCATCCCAATGTAAATGGAAGCACTGGAAAATGTAAATGATACAGAAGTTACTCAGATACTTTTTCCAATCCCAGCACTTGCAGAAACAAGGTGGAAAATACCTCTGTAGTAGATACCTAATTGAAGGTAACCTACCTATGGTCACCTAAACAATATAGGCTGTTCTCTCTTCTTCCCTCCCACTCCATTCCTTGAGGGTTCCCTCATTCCTTCCTCACCAATAAGCCAACTTGCACTTCTTCCCATCACACAGCAGGCCTGCATCTTGCTCCAAGAAAGGAGATGTGCACAGCAGGAGGAGACACTGGGGACACTCCAACCATGTAATAGCCAAGCAGTCCACGACCTGGAACTTTTATTTGATCCAACACATCTCAACAAACAACTGGTATCAGTGGTCTAGTTTAAACCTTGACAGTTCCCATGGCCTATCATTTATTTTCACACGTATTATATAGTATGCTTACCCAAATTTTAGCTCTTTCAGACTCAAATTTGGCTCTAACAGTGGTAAAATTGAGTTTTGAAAAAAGACAGCCCTCATTTGGATGCAATGAGCCAGAAATAAGTTGACAGAACACAAGAAACACTTTCAGGGTTATCACATAGTCTTTCAGGGTTAGCACATAGTATTGGCTACTTCTGCTTCTCTACAGAACCACTTGTATTAAAGGAAATTTCGTATCTCCTGTAAGAAACTAGAATCACGATATTTTAACTACAAAAGCGTCCTTGGCTAATAAAATGAGTTTACATCTATAAACTTTATTGCAGCTCATTTGCAGGGAAATCTTAAGCCTAAGGGCTCAAGCCTATTTTTGCCTGCTCTGAACCACAGCACTGAATCTTCAGTACACTTTCCACCTGCAATATCCCATTAACTAAGGTCAGTGCTACTGCTCAAGGGTGACAGAGGCAGAAAGCCAAGGACCAAGAGGGAAGTTCCCTTGCTTGGTTCAAGGGGGTACACCAAATCTGTGCTGGATGGAAGGACTGAAGCAGATTGTTTCAGTTTGATGTAGTCATCAACCACACCATGAGACAGGGCTTTCTCCTTTCCTACTTCTCAGAGATAGCATGCCTGCCAAATAATATTATCTTGCTCAAGGTTGATCTTAGTGTTTCCACTCTGTATATGGCATGAATGTTCTCTCCTCCCTTCACAACACATGCTGCCAGCTTGAACAAACCTTGGCTTCCCGTCCTGCCTTTCCCTAATGTTCACTCTTCTTTGCTCTCAAAGGCTGCAAGGACCTGCACCCTGCTTTCCTCCCTTGGATTTTGCTGAGTACTTTCTGGCCATTATTCTGCTCTGGTAAAACTCAGAGCAACCTGACTTCACTTTTCCAGAGTTTTAGAGACAAGTCCTTTTACTAGCTTTCCTAGTTTTAAGTAAGTATACTTAAGATTTCCAGAAGAGAGGTATCAAACTAGCCTGTATGGAATAGGAAACTTGCCCACTAGTGTCAGGTATGCCTGCAGCTTGCTCCTGCTTGGAGAGTAGCTTTTAAGTGATCAATTTGGCCAACAGAGAATTTATTATGCCTCTCCAGCTGCAAGTTGAAGCAAATCTGAGTGTCTCCTGATGTCACTGAAAAGCTATTAGATGGCATCTATAAACATCTTCAGCCTGTCTCCTGATACTTGCACTACTGAAAACAGGACCACAGGCTTTATAGCATCATCCTGTTACTTTTTCTTCTAAAGTCCTTTATCTTAGGACTGATTTTCTAAAATAAACTAGAGAGGAATGTAAGGCTATGATTTAGTATTTTAAAAGAGAGCCACCTAATTCAGAAGGCTCATTAGCAGCTTCTGGATGAGGAAGAGGCTGCAGAGAAACATGCCTGAGAATTGGCTCCCCTTCTTGTTCTCCTAATAGCAATCTAGAAGATTTAGAGTAGCATATCTGCACTGGAGGTGTTGTAGCCAGATCATGCTGATATTTGCATGAAATTTTGGTGGTTACCATGAGATGTCCTCTCCTATTTACCCTGTGGCAAGACAAGCCATATTAAAGCAAAGCCCTGGGTGAGACAGGGCTAGACAGTGGACTGCCAGATCAGTGAGAAAAAATGAACAGCCTGTACAGGAAAGCTCTTTTCCATGATACTAACTGAAGCTTTGCCAGAGGTGAGGTTTCTAAGCAGGGATGATTTTCATCATCACTGAAGTAAGGCCACCCTCAAAAGTCCCAAATAAAAGAATGACATCTAAGCATTACACTGAAACCAACTAATAGACCAGCCTAACTCTTTAAAAAGAAAATTCAACAAAATCTAACCACCTGCTAGGTTAAGCCAGTTTCTGTTGAAAGACCAGTAACTCCAGCCTGGCTCTTGATGAGAGGAACACAACTGACTGCAGGGGGTTGGATTATCATCTTTAGAAATTGGTGGTTAAAGATCTTTAAATACCACAGGATTAAGAGCAGAGCAGACAGAATCTCAGCTGATCAAATGCTGCTGTCAAACACACATCATTCAGTATTCCTTTCTATCAAACCCAAAAATATGAATAAAATAGTGGCAGTCTGCTCTTTTTCTTTCTTTTCAACCTCATACTTCTCTATGGTATTTTCAGAATTCCTCAAGACTGATAACAACAGGAAAATAACTTGATTAGTAGCTAATATCTTTATGTTGTTTTACAGTCTTGTTTCACTTAAACATTTGTCAATATGGCATATGTATTAAATTACTCTTTCTTGTGATACCTTTTTCCTGTGATTCTGCCTAGAATCACATGAAAAATTAAAACTAACCTGGAAATACAGAGATCTTCATCTTCTGCAGAAATTTACATTTCCAGTGAAGATCCTATGAGTTGTATTAGCAAAAGGTCTTGTAGGTGATGTATTCCCAGATTATTTATAACATCTATACACACAGAGACAACCATTTTTCTTTTTGCATCAGTAATGGTAAGCATCCTAGTTATCTCCTCCTATTACATAAATCTGGATTTCCTATTAATTTCTAATTGGATGCATGCATACTAATATATTGGAAAAAGCCCTCCTCTCTGCAAGACCAAGGGACTCAGCTTTCCTAAGAAAACTCTTACACTTTTGAAAGTAGCTCAAATCATGCTTGGATAGCACTTGCATATTGGAGTAATACCACTGAAGTCCATATAATGGCTCCTGTGACTAATTCTGCTCAGCACAACAGAGAGCTCAAAAATTTGTTATTAAGCAACCCATTCTTACACATAAATTAAATCTGCTTCGGTTAATTATGTCCTCTCTTTCTCATGTACATGGGGAAAAATTGAAGAAACAGTGAACTGAATTGTAAAAACTGAAAATAAGACCTTTCTTTTTAAATATATACAATAACTAAGCAGTATCCTTTCTGGCCATTATAACAAGACTTGTGCCAATACACTGCAAAGTTAAAATAAATGTAAAACATTACAGCCAGAATTGAAGAGCTAAGCATTCACAGCAGGGCTTGATTGTCAACTTATCATGATCTAAAACACACACATCTACTTCTGCTGAGTCAATACAGTTTTAAAAATAATGGATTCTTTTTCTAAAAAAAGGTTCCCTACACCTTCAAGGCTGTTAAGGTTAGTATGGACTATTTATAGGCATCAATGAAAAGGAGGAAATCTTATTTTGCTCTCCTACTGCTTGCCTACTGTTTGGTAAGAATAGCTTGCAGGTTTTCTGCAAAATCTCTGTCATCTCTTGACAAAACTGGAATTATCAACAGGGGACAATTGCATGGCAGCAAGATATATCAGTGACATTACAGAATGACTTGGAAGGATGAAACAGTTTGATTGACTGTGCTGCTGGACTGTAGCAGCCAACTTGGCTACAAGTACGCACTTTCTTTTCCTTTCTCCCTTGCATCCCTAGAGCACAGCAAGTAACAAGCTGTTATCCCTGGTGGAACAGTCTTTTTTGTATATCAGTTATCAAAATTGTTACTTGTTTTGTGACTGACTCACACAGAGTGCTCTGACATCTTTCATTTTCTTTAGGAGGAGATGCCTTTTGACTGACTTCATGGTGCAATTTGACCACTTCAGCCCAGGAGGAATTCAACTCCTTAATTCTGGGGACCAGCCTAAAAATGATGTGAATTCTAGCACTTGTTTCAACATGGCCAAGGTTCTGCTTTCTGGACTGGTGCTCCTTTTAAGCAGCTCCTGAGTTTGCACCCTGACCATGATCATGTAAGCGATGGATAATGCTGAGGTGACCGGAATTGTGAAGCAGAACCACCCAAAAGTGACCCACAACCTGCTGTGTTCACTTTTTATGGGTGCTCTGTGGCACTGGGGACACGTAAACGCTCCAAATGGGATGTGGCATCAGAGATACACAATACCCTTGCTAGGTTAAATGGTTTGCCAGCAGCAATGAAGCAGAGGCAATGATGAGAGCACCAGATTGAGGGCATGATCTGAAAGGATCTGGATTCAGCCCAGGTGTCTGCCTGTGCAGGAGATCATGATGAAATGTGCACATTTCTTCACAATCACAAGAACCACACACTGTGATTATCTGCTGCAAACTGCAATAACCACTGTGATTTTGGTACAATAAAACCTTTAAATCATAGTTCAGGCAAACTTCTGGAACAATCAGCAACTGAGCTCTGGTGTTTAAGCTGAAAGTCACAGAATTAGCTGGGGGACTTTCCTATACTTTTCACATCACAAATCTGTCACTCATCTCTCTGACTGGAAAAACCTCAAATTTCATTCAATTACTAGTACCCAATAACAGTTAACAGAATTAGAAAGGTGTCTCTTTTATCCATTGTTGAAACCTGACAGAAAGTCCTTTAAAAACCAAAAAAAAAGGGACACAATCCAGCAATTGTTTATCTTACCAGGTCAATGATAAACGTTTATGGTCAGAACTGTATGCCTGAAACACTTGATGTTTACTCCACCAGAGACATTCTTCGTCAAAGTTTCTTGCTTATATCTTAAATTCATAATACAAATTCAAAACCTCGCAATTCACTGGGCTAGAACCTTTAGCAACGAAAATTGTTATAGGGATTGGTGCAAAGTTCATTCTGGAGTAGATGCCCATGACTGCAGAATGATGGAAATCCTGCATGCAGAGGTGAACTGATACATAATTTCATGCATGAAAAAACAGAACTTATTTTAATACTCACTTGTACCTTTTTAGTACCAATGAAAATGAGCATAATTTCACTTGCCATTGAAAATGGAACTTATGACATTCTAAACATAATGGCAAAACACTGTGTTGCTGTTTGAGATAGGGTGGTAATTTGAATAGGGGATTTTAAAAGGTAAGTTGGGAAGTGAGAACAAAGGAATTTACTTGTGAAACTGCTGTGAATAGACTTTCTACTCTTCTATTAAATATTTAACTGGGTTATAGTAGCATTTAAAGGCAAAAAAATTCAAAACCAACTATTAACATATAAATATAACCCAGCTCCTCAGTGCAGTTACAGAACATCAGAGGTGTAAGCCTTTGCTTATTTACTACTCCACGCACCAAAGCAACTGGTCCTGTAAAATGGAGAGGTTTCACAGACATTCTGTATCTCTTTGCAGCTGTAGCTCTTCCTAAGCATGACCCTGAGAGCTTGAACAGGCAACAAGGAGTCTCACATCAGGAAAGCTCCCCTTTCTGAAAGCTGAGAGGAGCTTCTGTTGGCCAAGTGGCTTAATTCCAGCATCCAAAGGTGAGTTTGGAGAGGGAGAGAGCAGAAGGTCCCTTGTGAGGGCACAGTGGGGATCAGGAGAGAAGCCTGGTTGATCCACAGTCCTTCCCTTCCCTGTGGCTAGGGCCACAGATGCATTTTAACCCCTTGTGCTGAACACAGGAACTGTGAGATAGCTTCCTTGCAGGACAAGGATCTTCCACACATGCTCCTCGGCACCAAGCTGAATTATCTGATGTGGAGGTGATAACCTTGTGGTGCATCCAAAAACTGGGACACACTTCCCTTGCAGGGCACTCAAAGCTTAAGCTCCAGCACATTCTGGCACATCCCAGCTGGCTGAAAGCCAAGGGCTCTGCTAAGGCTGGTTGTGCTGAGGCAAGGCAGCAAGCAGCAAAAGGCACACCTTGACTCTGCTGCGCCTTTTGCTGACGATCCATCCACACGGAGGAAGGACAAGCTCTGCAAAGCCTTTCCAGTGATTCCATGCAGGACAGCAGGAAATATGAGCAGACAAACAGAGCTGCATTTCTCAATCTGCAGATACCTTCTCACCAGCCCTTCAGGAAATGTCTACCAGAGCTGGGATAAATCTACGACAACTTACACCTTTGCCAGAAAAAGGGTGGAAACTGGGAAAGACAGAACACCCGGATGAGGAGCTGCAAAGGTAGAATGAAATAACACCATCCTTTGCAGTGGCTTCTGTGAGGCACCAGACAGAAACCCCAGTCTAAAGTTAGAACCTTATTAACTTTCATGGCAAAGCACTTGCAGAGCTATATTTGTAGGGATCTAGAAAATCTATTTTTGTTTATGTTTTCAAATCTGTTTAATTAACTTGGTGAAGCTAACAAATAAAGAAACATTCTGCAGTATCCTGAAAGTCTTCCCTTCACTTCCAAGATCCGTGGGTTCACATCTTTCAGAAATGTGAACTCATTCAAATCTTTTCACAATTTCCCCCACTTTTTTTTTTTTTAATATATCCAATTCTTTCTCACAGGTGTCAGAATACAATGACAGCTTTGATCTTACTGGAGATAACTGTATGTGGGTAGATTCTTTTTCTTGAAATGCAGACTGGGAGTGGATCCAGAGGTCAAGCCAGAAGGTTACCTATATTTGAAAACCACACTTACAGAAAATCCCTTTGTGCAGCTTCTAATATGCCTCTGGATGAGGCATCCCTTGAAATATCTAGCTTTGAATGCTGCTCTCTGTATCATGATGTTCCAAGTCTTAAGAAAACTGAAGTTCAAAGAGAAGGGAAGACTAAGAGAGTTAGGTTTGTAGCTATGGAACAAGCACTTTCTTTGCCTCATCAAAAACTCTGATAAAAGCAATCCAGTGATTCAGGATAAGAGCATATTATTTGATGTATTAATTTGACAGTGGGCTAGCATCAGTAAGAAGATCTCCTTTTTCACCCCATTACAAGATTGCTTTTGTGCATTACAGAGGAGTTTAAAACACCCATGATAGAGCTAATCAAAGTTCTAGTTTAAATGAAGGTCATGCATGTCCTCTGAGGTCTGATTTTCACATGCTTTTTTGAAAACACTTAATTCCTAGGTAGCAAAACCTGCTAGAATTTTGTGAAGTCCACAAAAAAACGGATCTGTGCTCTCCAGACTTTTGAAAAAGCTGACAGTTTATTGCAACATGTATGGATTCTGCATGTTACCAAAACCAAGGATGCATAACTGAATGAATATTTTCATATTCAGAGTGAATGTCATGACCCTTCCTGTATTGAAACTTTATTTAATTTGGGTGAGGTATGTATGCAGATGATGCTACTCTGGGAAGTGTAAGAAGACAAAACACTTTCATGGTCTCTGATAAAGAAATTAAAATTGAATCTCTCTGACACAAGTCAATGTTTCTTCCCTTCATTATGCTTCTCCTCACAGAGGCATGTGTCTAAGGAGGGCTGTAGTTCCTAATGATGGGGAATGTGGGGTGTGTGAGCATTTTCTTAACAGATGCTCCAAGAGAAGGAAGTACCAGCAATACGATCTCAAGAAAAAGGGAGTTAATAAAAACTTCTGCTTGTGGCCATCAGTGCTGCTATTCCCACATTTCTTTTCTGAAGAAGCAGCAGGTGGAGGGGGGGTATGATTTCATTAAACTGTTCTAGTTTTCTGGAAGATATAAAGTCAAAATGTAGAGAGAATATACAAGCTTTTTCTTTTACATTTTTGCATCAGAGAACAGTAAAAAGCAGTGGTTTGTACTTGTAGGTTTTTGAAGAGACAAAATAAGTGAGATCCATAAGAGCAGCACTCTTATGGATGGGGAAAGATGTGCTTCCAGGAGCCTGTGCTGGGCTGAACTCTAGCTTCAAATGATAATATCCATGAGGTAGTGGCACACGATTCCTCTTTGCGAGAGTAGTCCTGAACTCCTGCCAAAAATCCCTCTATGTGCCACTTAGTGCTTCAAGACAAGAAGGATAATGACAGGTCTGTAAAATCTGCTGGAATTGACAGTTCTTATTGTTCCGAAAAGTTTTTGTGACGCACAGGAATTTTCAGATTAGCTCTGCACAATGTTGAACAAAATGGGTGTCAAGCAAATCAATGGGCTTTTCGCAATTCACAAGTCTATGTTTTACTGCTGTTCCATTTTTATTCTGTGCTTGGTGTTGCTTTGTTGTGTGCATGTGCCATTGGAGATGTGAGTGCATATGCACTGAACAGGGAGCAAGAGTTTTCCGTGGCATGGTGTTCCATGTAAACCAAGGCTTAGCATGGAGAAAGTTTTTTCCTAAAAAGGTGGGGTTTTTTTTCAGACACAAAAATAAGGAACTGTTTATATTTGTGTGGTTAGTCTTATTTGGAATTACAACTGTCTTCAATTCATTTGGAGGTGAACATATTGAGCCAGCTTTTTTACACCTGTGTGTAAAAATTTGTGGCAATTCTCTTGAGTAACTGGGTGAAAACCATATACAACTGAGGCAAAACTGAAGACTGGTGGCTCTAACGTCTGTTTACCTAGAACGTGAATGACCACCAGGGTTTTTGTAACTGAAGGAGGGTTAAGATCCAGGGAAATAATGACATATTCACATTTAGTATCTCTCAACACATACAAAGCTCAGATCAGAATTTCTGCTCTATGCTTCCAGTATAGACTGGCCTATGGGTATAAGGCTCTACAAGCAGATAAAAGCTAAACCATTGAGCTTAAAGCCCATAGAAACAAAACAAAATCTCTGGAATGCCTATTCCATTTCAGTTTTCAATTTACCATCATTGAGGCAAATAGAAAGAAAAAAAATAACCTGCTGCCTTTGTGAAAATCTCAGTCTTCCAAGAAAAATATAAGCATAAGACTGAAGATCAGATCAATGCCTGGTGGCATCTCGTGTAAGTCAATGGAGCTATGCCAATTTGGTCTGGCACCAAGCATTTTAGAAGACATATGAGCCCATCAAACCAAGTGTTTTCCAATGCAACCAATTAAAGCTACCCCAAGATAGCATTTTTTTTTCAGCTTCTGCATCCTCCCAACTGCTGCCAGCATGCCACAGCTCTCACTGAAGCCTACTCACTCCTCTGTTGCTGGAACTCTTATAGCCTGGGAATCTGAAATGCCTCTCCCACATAGATCATCCCCAAGCACTAACAACGAGCAACAGTCCTCTGCACCATCAGGTCAAAATCTAATGCAAGCATGGCTTTGACTGCAACACGAGTTTTTCCACCTCAGGCACCACTGGGGTTTGAAGCCCTCAGACAGACTGATCCAGTGCTTAGCAGTTACAGGCTGTCTCTCTCCCTCCCTCCCTCCCCAGCCCCCTCCTTTTATCTGCTAATGCACAGGGATAGACAAGCAAAAAAATCCCTTCAAACAAGGTTATGGGAGAGAGAGGAACTCCATCACATACAGTGTTTGCCTAACACTGAACTTGAGAGGTTTATGTTGTTTGAACTACATCCCTGGAGTGCTAACAAAAATTAAAATATCATCTTAAGAGTTGCAGTCACCTTAAAAGACAATGTTCCCCTATGCTTTCACATCAGCAAGGATAAAATAAAGCAGAAGGCAGTAGGTATGGAATTAAAACCCTCAAAGATGCAATTAAGCTTCATTTTGATGCAACCCAAAGGTGTTCAAAATGACCAGCCTGGAGCCAGGAACAACCCATGCCCAGGTGTGCAAGGGTCCAAGCTTTCTCACAGATTTTTATAGAATATCTTAGCCTAGATCAAAGCATCCACCTTCAAGATGGGGAGTGGGCACATCTCTGAGCCTAGACTGCCGTATGCATGGGATTTTCAGCTACACCAGTGCTAAGTAAATACAAATGAATGATACAAGACCCTGGGGAAGGTGACATAGCAGCAAAATACCTTCCTCATTGAAAAAAAAAAAATTATTCATTCTTGGCACTTCCATCACTGCTGAAGAAAAATAAGTATTGCAATAAGAGCTAACAGTTATCTCTTTTTTTGCATACCTTAGAAAAATCCATTTTTTTCTAAGCCCAGTGCCATAGGATGCCTGGGGCCATCATTTCAGTAAAAGGTGACCTAAACACCCCTGGGAAACACAGGGAAGAGTGACTTATATCTGTGTCTTCAGAAAAAGCAGTAAGTCAAGCTTAACAAGGGGTCCCTACTGCATTTGTTATACATTGGGTTAAACACTCAAAACTACACAGAAGAGTAGTATTACACACACACCAATAGACACTCTCCCTGTATTGATGAACTGAATTCTATGTTCTGTATTTTTTAAAATTTATATTGATCCAGCAGCTCTTCAAAACACTGACAATTTTTTTTTTTTCTGGCATCAACTCTGAGGCAATGCTGATTCCTTTAACTGGAGGGATAAGCTCCATGTACACACCTTCCTGCCACAACTTGCAAGGCAAAAGCAAAGCTAACCAGTTAAACCAAATCTAAAGAAATTTACACCCTCAGCCTGAGATTCCCAGGCAGCAATGTGACTTCTCAGCAATTCCTAATGCTGGGAAATGAAGCTGTGTGTTAAGTTCTAAAATGAACACAAGACACCAAAAATGGATCCCTAAAATGCAGCCAGCTTCATACGATGTTTGCACCTAGTTTAGTTACTATAAAATACCTGATACACTTGACAAGCTCAGGCACAGGGTGAAAAAACAAAAAAGGTTTTTATCTAAATTTTTTTTCCCGGAATCTGCTATTTCTCCTGTGTATTTTCACAAACCAGATAAGATGACTACAGTCTCTGAGAGGGTTAAGCAGAGACTTCCATGCAGCAAAGCTCCCTGTCATGATAAAACATGAACAATGCTGAGCTGAATTTGTGGCTGGTGTAACTGAAGTAACCCCAGAGGGTTGCAGAGGGACAGATTTACACACACACTTCCCTCCCCTTTCTAAATATACTGTTTCTGCTTTACAGAATCAAACGCAGAGTCCCAACAGGCAAAGAAATCAACTTCTATCACATGCCCCACAATGGTGAAAAAGGAAACTCTTCACACTTTTCATGTACTCACAGGTTTCATAAACAAATAGGAAAGCTTTTATATTAAACAGTTTAAAAAGCCTTCAAAGAAGAAGAAACCAACTGGAAAAAAATGGAAAAGGTACAGAAGGGGTAGGAAAAGCAATGACTTTTTTGTGCTGAACACGGTGATGAATGATGAGCAACTCGTGTTTTCTTGGCTCAGGGTCTGAAGTGGCATTTGACAAACCACTGTAATAACATACCTGTTATAATTATACCGACACCAGAAATACTGGTAGTCACCAGAATTCATGCAGGCACCTCAGACTTTTGTGCCTGCAATATTCTGCTCCATGTGGTTTGCTTTTTTTTTTTTATTCCCCAAACACAAGGGTGATCTGAAATACCCCGAAGAACACAGCATCCTTCCACAGACTAACCTTAATTAGGCTAAAAAAAAACACCCAAGGCAATGCAAACAGCGAACTAGTTTGTCCGATGCCTGAGACCATTTGGAAGAATACATCTCTCTACACGCGAAACAAAACCGAGGAATCCTTCGGGGTATTCACAGTTGCCACTAATTTGCCTTCGCCATTCCTCGACACCACCAATCGCTCCATGCCCAGGCTGAAATAGCAGCACAAAGTACACGGCTTTACTTACAGAGATCTCGTAGCTCCATCGTTCCCGATGACAAATTCACCTCCCACACGGCAGCGAGCGAATGACTTAATGCTGCCTTCTGCGGGCGGCACCGTGCGCACGGGCAGCGGCGGATGCTCCGTGGCGCGGCTCTCGGCGGGGAGCGGCTCCCGGCGCGGCCATGGGAGAGGCGCTGCCCCGCGGCCGCGCACCTTCGCCCGCCGCGCTGCCCGCGCTCCGCGCGTAGCTCCGCTTATGTGCCGGGCGCCCGGCGGGCTCCCATTGGCACGGGCGGGCGGCGGCAGCCAATGGCAGCCCACTCCCGCGGCAGGGAAACTCCTGCCCGCTTATTTAGCATCTCGGGAGACCGTATTTCCGAGGAAGAGCGCCGCTTCCCTCGCATCCTGCCATCGCACGGCGGGGATCAGCAGACTAGAGATCCCCGTCTCTGGGGCTCCCCCCTCGCCGCCCGCTCGTTTTGTCCCAGAGCCCGGCGCTCACCCCGAAGAAGCGCTGATGGGGACCCCGGCACCCGCGTCCACCTTGGGGGGGGCCGCGGGGGAGCGCGCCGGAGCTCCACAATTACTCGCTCCATCGCCATGGAAACAGCCTGGATGCAGCGGGCTGGATTTGTGTAGCACATCTGCTGCCAGGCTCATAATCAACCGCAATCTCATCTTTTTTCCCTCTGCTCTCGCTGCTTATTTGATTGTGAGTTTGCTCTCTCTTTTCATACGTGCTGGGAAAGTACACGCAGACAGAGCTGTGTACACGTTGACTTTCTCCCTGTGCAAACACGCCCCGACACACGTATGTGTGTGCACGTACCCCAGGAGTACTCACTTGTATGCATGCATGCATCTGCTAAGGAGGTACACCCTCTGTGTCCCCAAATCACACAATCATAGAATAGTTAAAGATCAATCATCTAATTCCATCCCCCCTGCCATGGACAGGGATAGCTTTTATGAATGCTGGTTGCTTGAAATTCCATCCAACCTGGCCTTGAACACTGTCAGAGATGGGACATCCATCTGTCCGTCTGTCCCAGTGCCACATTACCGTCAGAGTAAACAACTTCTTACTAATATCTACTCTAAACTAATCCCCTTTCAATTTACAGACATTATGCCTTGTGCTGTCACCCCATGCCCTTGTAAACAGTCCCTCTTCAGCTACGGAAAGTGCTCTAAGGTCTCCCCAGAGCCATCCCTTCTCCTGGCTGAACAACCACAACTCTCTCAAGCCTGTTTTCATAGGAGAGGTGCTCCAGCCTCCTGATAATCTTCCCTCTTTTGGACTTGCTCCAACAAACAGTGCACCTTTGTCACATTTCAAGTTTAAGTAACTGAAACAGAAGACAAGACTACTGTAAAAATACTGTATTTTGCTTTCCAGCTCCATATATTGTATCTCTCCAAAACAAGGTGAAAATCTGAGATAGCTTTTAGGAAACCTCCAAAAAATGCATCTGGCACCCACAGACAGTGACCTAAATCTTCATGCAACGAACTCTACACTGGGTATTTTCTGTCCTGTTCAGGGCCTGATGAAACACACCACTAAGAAATCTTTATGCCCAAAGGGTTGACAAAAACTCTGTCCTGACCTCTGGCAATATAAGGAAGGAGAAATCATTAGAAGAAAGGAAGCGATACCAGAGAGAAAGAAAAGATTCCTAAGCCACCAATGCAGTAAGCAAAGGAACAGTTTGGTAGTTAATGGAATTTTCTGACTGCTCCTCAGACTTTCTCTGGGACAACTGAAAAAAAAAAAATCATCCTTTCCATGTTTCTGTAACTAAAACTGCAAAAGGAGGAGAAAAGTCAAGTTCATGCATTTATATTAAAAAGATAACTTTAGACAAACCATGAGACACTGACATACTATTATTATGGTGTTAAGAAAGAATTTCAGATGGAAAAAAATGAGGATACATTCCTTTTTCAGGAACCCTTACCTGCATTTGTTTGACCAAAAGAAGAAGAATACAAAAATGAAAGCCCTTCTTAAAAAACCTCAGTATTTCTATATTGCACTAATAACATCATTCCACTCCATTTGCCATGGTAAATAGAGGTAGATTCATCTCCTTGTACAACAAATGCCACTCCCTGTTAAATGTCTTCTACCTGAGTCTAATCCAGAGTCTGGGAAGGTCTTCCAAGCCTCAAGAGCAAGGCCAAAAGAGAAAGCTACTCCAGAGATTTGGCTTTTCAGGGCATCTGTGACTCAATCATAACTCTTGACATAGAAATGAGCTTCTGAGAGAACTGTATTTGTAATAGCTGAGGATGCCATAAGGGCTCACTTCTGGCAATGCTGTGCTTCTGGCTTTTCATTTGCCTTTGGAGCAGCACCACCACTGTAAGGATTACCCCGAGCTTGCCAGCTTTTGTGGTCATTCTTTCAGTTCTGAAATATTAAACTGTGGAAAGATATTCAGTGTGCATTTTAAGGGAATGAGGACTAATTAAAAAACTTAGATTTGCTGACAGAACTTGCTGCGAAAAAAAGCAATCTGTCTCATTACATCGCTCTCCCACCCCTCCTTCCACCTAAATCACACAGGGAGAGGGTGGTCTGGGAGTGTGGATTGTGCTCTGTCATCTGTCTGTGAATGGTGAAACACTTCAGTAGTTCCAAGGTTATTTTTGCTAGCTGTTATTGTCATGTCATGGACTATAAGCATTGTCAATATGTAGAGCTTAAAATAGTCATGCGAACCAACAAGTTTAAATTCTACTGGACAACAAAAACCAAATGGCACATTCCTAGGAGGTCTCTGTAATTAATATTTTTTAAGCCAATATTGAATTGAAGAGGTTCCTAATGAAATAAATTGCTCCTTTCTGTTATGTGATACACAGAGTTCAAAACTCTTCAATAGGCTGTGCTTTGTTAAACAAAGCCCCACTGCAATCAAAAATAATGATTAGTAGTGCAACTTTGATGTATCTGGAGAAATTTTCCCTTGGCCCAGTTTCCAAAACTCCCATCTGCACTTCACATGCTGACAGGGAGAAGATTGTGTCCCAGATTAGGGCAACCAGTCAAGAACTCAGAAGACCCATTTTTAAGGTCTTTTCTTTCATAAGAAAGGAGCAGAAGTGGCAGAGATCTCTACTTCTGACAACAGCAAGCCACTAGATTTAAGGTTATGAAATCTCACCTTTGTCTCTTTATTTTCTTAGCAATCTCCCCTGTAAATTGCATTTCTTTTCCTCACAAGGTTGTGTTGTGAGAATAAATACACTAAGAATTTTATTGCAATCTAAAGCAGGACAGGACACAGATACCTAAGAAAGCTTTAAAGGGAGATCAAAAATTTAAGACTAGAAAAATCCAGGCATTTCAAAGCAGCATAATAAATAAGATCTGTGAAAAAATCTTCTAAGATAGCAGGATAAAATGATGCTGTTCAACTAAAAGGATAAAAGATTTCCAGGAAGGCTTCACACCAAAGCTGCTACTTGTCAATCTGACAGCAGCTCCTGCCAGTATGCTGTCATGGGCTAAGACCTGTTTATGTGTGGGAGCTGAGGAACAATCAGTGATGATATAATGCTTACTCATCCTTCTAGATCGTGGGTTTTTCTTTTTTTAGCCTAGATACCTAAAGGGGAAGATGGTTAACCTGCTAACAGTTTGCCAGTCATAGACTTGGTGGTGGTTGGCTTCCAGTGACTCCTCTTCCAGTGCCATAAATTACCTGTTAATTCTGAGTAAACTGTCAAGCCCTTTCAAAAGTCCATTTGTAGAAGAAGCTGATTTGCACCAGGAACAGCTAGTTCTATTGATTTATTCCAGGAAGACCTACACATTTCCCTTTCACATCTGTATTCTTGAAGCGTCAATTAGGACCTATCTTTAGATAATACAAAAAAGTATTTCACAGACTTTCAAGGCCACATTTCACATTTAGTTTGGTTTTTCCCAAATCTTAGTATCAGAAAAACTCATAACTCTTTCATCAGGAGGCCCCTACACTTTATTTCAAATTAACAGCTTTGAGGGTTTGGTTTGGGTTTTTTTTTTTCCTACTACTACTGCATCAGAAAGAAGTTTTTGCATAGTAACACATAAACACAAATTAAAATGAAAATGCTGGGCCAGAGCATAAAGAGACATCTATCTTGTCTGCCATTTAGGACAGCTTGACTACAAACCACAAAGCTCATCTGACTAGGAGCACACAAGTGATATATAAGCTGCTGAAAACAGTCAGTAACACAGCTTTGCAAATCAGATTAGACATGACCTTCAGAGGTGATCTGCCACCACAGCACCCAGAAGGTCTCTATGAATTACAGAACTAAAGAACCTTTCATTCTGCAAAGCATTTCCATCACCCAAGCACCAATGAGTGTGTTCAGTGTTCACTACCTTCCCCTGTGCTTGGCCCACAGGGAGCATCCAAGTTTCTTCCTGCACCACCAGGTAGGCTGCCCGCATTCTGAGGATGCATACATGTGTTAAAAGACTTCAAGATACAAAGATATGCATTAAATAAAATCTCCACATGTATTATTCAAATGAAATCAGAGCTTCATAGAATTTCATACAACAGTCCTGGACATACATAACAGTAGTCTGGATGATGACTGTCTAGGGGTGTTGAATTTGCAATTCTTCTTCATCTTCCCTGACAACTGAAGCTCTTCAGCTAAGCCAAAGACAGCCTACAAACAATCCTGAAATTGGCTACAGGAACTGACATGAATATTTCTCAGTTTTCCTATTGCTAAATGATTACATGTAGTCTGAGTAGTGAAAGGAGACTTCCTAGTCTGTACAACATGACTGTAGGCTCCATTTCCACCTGCAATATTAATTCCAAGAAGATCTAAAATGCCTTGTCTTTGATACAGAACCAAAATATCCATATATTAGAAAAACAAAGCCCAAAAAAACAACTAAACAAAAAGAAGAAAGGCACCACAACTGCATATAAGAAACCTAGTCTGAAAAAGGAAGAAAGAGAAAGTGGGTTGCTTAGAGGAAGCCTATTCTGTCACAATGAACAAATTAGGAGTTGCATACTTTTTGATACACGCACAAAGAAAAAGAAAGAAAATTATTTCTAACCTTGACAGTGGGTACAGCAGACAAACAACCTCAAGTGATGTTTAGGTTTGGCAGCAGTGTCGTATACAATCATAGTTTGTCTTTGGATAGCTATCATATTAAAAAAGCCCTTAAAATACACAAGCCCCCGCAGCTGTCTGCAACCTTTAAGTCTTGCCATTTCAAACACACATTGCAGTCATATAGCATGAGAGGGCACTGAAGAATTTCAAATCAATTATAATAAATCCAGACAGTAGACAGCAGAAGGTTTCACAGTACACATCATCGGCTTCAGGATTCCTCACATAGCACTCTTAAATACAAAACTGCAAGAGGCTCAGAAATCACCTTGTGAGTTTTAAAATTTTCAGTACATTCAGACCATAAAAGAACTATCTGCCAAATCTATCACATATTCTTAATCCACTGTTGAGATTAGGATTTTCCCTGCTCTCTCCTTTGCCCACATTGTTCAAATGCATATCAAAATTTTGTATCAAAGCCCTTTGGAACATACTGAGAGCATTTTCAGTCATGTCATTGTAATCTCAGTTCTCTCATTCAATCACTGTGTCTGGAGCACACATGGCCAGGACAGCAATTTCACATCACTGCAGCATTTTCCCTTCCATCTTCAGCTACTTCTCCAGCTCGTGCTTTGCACAGGCTGCCAAACAAGCAACAGCAACTGGGTTTATCTTCAATCCAAACAGTCTGAGGCTTCCATTTAATGCTTGGTTCTCAGTAGGGTGGGCACCGTGGAATGTACACTGTACTAACACTGTGGAAACAAATTATGCCCTGTAGGTGCTCGGTCTTGCCTCTCTTACAGGCATGCATGCTCCCCCTCCATCTTATTCATTAGTGCACAGGGGTTTTCTTCTTCTGGAAGATGGTAGCTAAATCTCTACTCAATCATATGAAATGGCAATAGAATGATATCTTTAGCTTTTCTGATTTTAACAAAACTAAAGTGCAATAGGATGGACAAAATAAAGTAACCTCTCAGTTACCTGAACTCAGTCTGACGCTGTCATGGCTCACAGTTTAAATAATGATGCATGATTTTTTTAATATGTTAATTACACAAATAGGTACTTAGGAACTACTTAAACAGAAGATTATTTACCCCATTGACTAGAGAAACCCATGTGTCAGCACATCTGCTGCACAGGAAGATTAAATCTGTTCACACAAAACTCATGCTCTCCCTTGCTAATGGAGAAGAGATTAGTAGCGTGAGACCTGAAGCAGGGGCTTTGGCTTTTATCCAACAGACCCTTAAGACTGTCACAATGGATGATGCTGGCAAACTTCTCTGGATTTCTAAAAACCCAGTATTTACTTGTCTAGACATTCTGGAAAAAGAAATGAGATTTTTATTGAAAAGAGTTTACTACGTGTGTGTAGATTTTTAAAAGCATACAGCTTCTGCTGTATGTTATTTAAGAGTAACAATCAGACACCCAGCAGCTTTAAGAGGGAACTGTATTGCTGTGACTGTGCACCTTTAAGGCCAGACTGACAATGCTAGTTGATGATGTTTAGAAAGAGTATACTGAAAACAACTCAATTACAGAGTTATCTTTGCCTTGGTTCACCTTCCCAGCTGCTGCTGAAGGATCTTCAGATTGTTATTTTAATAGCTGTTGATGAGACCCAATCCATGCTTTTCACATCCCCTTAGCACTGCTTTTGCATTCCAGGCTTGCATGGAAGGGTAAGTGTCAGAAGGCTCTGGTGGTGCAGAAAAGGACTGCCAAGACTACAGCTAATGAGAAGAACAGAAAACATGAGTCCAGTTTCCAGGTCCAGCAAGCACACAACAAATTTTCCTGAGAAGAACGTGCTCTGTCTGCTTCTTCCTCATGCAGGAATGAAAGTCAAATGAATGCTCACATAAGCTGAATGAACAGTTAGGGCTGTTTACCATGGAGCTACTGCAAGTGTGCACTTAGCTTCAGCTAGAAAGGGCAATATCCTCCATCCACACCCTCATAAGGTAATTCGGAGCACACAAAATGAGCTACTGATGCTTCTATTCTGTGTCAGCCTCTGGCAGTAGGCATCTGTTCCCAAGGATTTTACGTCTCCCTGAGCTGGGCTTTGCAAACATCCCCTTCTCAGAGACACTAACAGCCACGTTTTCAATCCCTGTACATGGAAATGTGCAGCCAAATATATATACCCCAAACACGTGTCGCATGCACAACAGAAGCGTGCCCACACACGCCCATTCACAGCCAAATGTAGTATAAATAACCTCACTATATAAATAGGCTTGCTTAAATGAAATCTCTTGCTTAAATAAAGCTGACATAAATACTCTTTCTTTATGCTGCCTATTTCATCTCATGTTTAAGTCTGGAAAGTGGCAACTCTGTTGGAATGACCGGAGAAACTCCACTCAAAGTCAATAGATATAAAGGACAGGTGAGCTCAGCATCGTGATATCACCGGAGAAGATTTCGTGAAAAGAATTCAATTTCCTTTGAATTGGAAATTGAAGGCAATTTCCTTTTTCACGTGTCTCTGATGTCAAGATAGATAAATATTAGTAAGACAGGAAATAAGGTATTGCAAACAATCAGAGGAGATCCTCAAGCACTGAACCAGCAGCCCACGCAAAACTAAAGTTATAAAAATAAACCTTGCATTCTCTGTTAAAAAAAAAAAAGTGAGAAAAAAAAAAAAAAAGAAAAAGTATTAGAAATGTAACTTTTCCCTCTTTCCCAGCATCTTTAGAAGGATGCCAGATGACAGTCCATACTCCTCACTATGCTCATGTCTGTATTCATCAATACAGTTTTATGGGCATTTTCTGTCTTATCCTTTTCAAAACATTACAAGAAGCTGTTAACACTGCTTTCTCTGAAGATGGGTGGGCAGGACCGGCTGTCAGAAAGGACTCTCTGAACCTCCCTGCAGCAACCCTGCTTCACATTCAGCCCACACACCAGGCCCAGCTCTCTCAGCGTTCTGGCTCACTTTGTCAGGGCTGTTGCATCTGCTCAGAACTTCCTTCTCGCTAATGAGCCTGTCTCTAATTGATCTTCAGAGTACATGTTTCTTCAGACTCGATCATCCACGAGCTAAAGATGCTGTCAATACTGCCGCATGGCAATTGCTGTCGCAGAGACAAGTTGCACCTTGTACTGTCTTCACTGAACCCTCTGCTCTTTGCACGTGGTAGGTGGAATGACTACTTCATCTTCCAAGTGAAGAGACAAATGTATAAAGGTCAAGCAATGCAGGAGCAGTTGCAACAGTGGGTACAAACTCCAAGTTTTCCTCACTCTTCATTACCCAGCCTCTGAAACACAAAAATATCTACAGTGCTAAGCCAGTAGTATTTCTACCTGTTACATTACTGCTTTGTTCAGGGTTGGACCATCTTCATTCCATTAATGCTTTCCTTTAAAAACATTTCAGAATTGGTTTTAAAAAAAATAAAAATAGATGTTTAAAAATATTTCAGTCTTCCTTAATCATGCAGGGATATGTTTTCAAAGCTGTATGCCAGGAGTATTCCACGTGACTTCCATTCATGTTAAAATTAGAGTCACCAGAATAAACCCCATATGCTGCTTTGAAAAGGTACTGCAATGTGTCCAAGGAAAATTTTTGCAGCTTAGTGCTGCTTGTACAATTTTTTGCCTGCTTTTCTTCTTTTGATTTATAAATAGATTTTTAACATCCTTTTTTTTTCTTTTTTTTTTAATAACACTTTGTACTATCTGGAAAAAACAGAGAAAGGATTTGCTAGTTTTCTTGGTTTCTCTGCAGCCGTTTTATTTTAAAATTATCAGTTTAATCAGAATAGCTTTGCTCTGTAGGATGCAAAGCTTTTGGAATCTTTTTTATAACTCTTTTTTAAATACTGTCACTGTGAACAACCTTTCTACCCGAGCCATAGCCTGCAGAGAGGTCTGGCTGCCTTCCACACCTGAGCTGTTGTCCTTTCAAGTGGTGTTTGAAAGCACAACAGTTTCTGTGTTAGCCAGAAACTAATTTTCACATCTGGACAGCTGGGAACTTTTTTCCAGAAAGGCCAAGGCATAGTCTCTCCTTG
This sequence comes from Urocynchramus pylzowi, assembly GCA_013397555.1. Taxonomy (NCBI): domain Eukaryota; kingdom Metazoa; phylum Chordata; class Aves; order Passeriformes; family Fringillidae; genus Urocynchramus; species Urocynchramus pylzowi. Next base: position 258,263 of record VZRH01003881.1, read on the forward strand.
GCAATAAGAGCACTGCTGCTTTGAGCTGGAGCCAGGCACCACAAACATAAAGGTTTCTATATTCAAGGTCCTGTCTTACCTTCTGCCCAATACAGAGCATCTCTAACACCCGTGGCAGCCACAGAAGCCCACCCCCACAAAGCCAGCTGTAGTGCTGGGCTAACTGTGGGCACAGTGTGCCCTGGTTTGCCTTGGTGAGCATTGTCAGCTCTGTGCTCATGTATGCACATACAGGTAAATACTGGTAGATTATTTAATTTGTCATTTATGACTGCATTCTTTCTGGTCATTTCAAGAGAGAGGGAAAAAATATTTCTGGCAGCTCTGGTTCTTTCATAATTGCTCAAATTTTTACTGCTTCTAACTGCGCATGAGAGATTGTGCACAAAAAGACAGTGTGAATGCCATCTCTTCAGTTTATCTTCATCCTTCTTGTTACTGTCTCAAATTGCCAAACATTTTCATTTCAGGCATTTACACCAAAGGTGCAGCAAACACTGCATCTAACCACTTAATTACTTTAACCTTTAAAGGATGTAAACAAAGGGTAAATATTTTGCTTTAATGTGGAAGATGCTTCTGCCACAGAGGGAAAAAAAAAACCCTCTCCTTGCTAACAGAATTGTGTATTGGGATAGGAGAAAAGAAATCAAGATATAGTTGTCCTGTCATCAAAGCACTGACAAGTGAGATGTGGGCTAAGTTCCCATCTCTACCACTAACTTTTCAGGCAACATGCAGGAAGACATCATTTATGCATTCTTGTTATCCTACTAAAAATCACTTAACATCACCTTTCTGCTCTCCTTTTTTACCCTTTGTATATTCTGTCAATTTAAATGATGTTCTTCTTTGGTCATAAACCCGTGCTTAAAAGAAATACCTGAAACTTCCTGGGATGGTGAAATGACAACTTGCACCTGAAGGTAGAACCTATAAGCAATGGAGCTTTAGCAAAAGCAAAGTTTTGTCACAAGATAAGCACTTATAAAAAAACCCCAAACCCCAACAGTCAGTCACAAACAGCAAGCATCCCCAAAACCAATCCACTAGTAGCCAAACATGGCTCTGCAACTTCTACACACATTGCCTGCTTTATGTATTAGGGTTACTAACGAGTTACTGTGGTTAGAGAAGTTACCATGTCAGCTATGCTGCAGTATAGCCAGTGGTAAACATTTAGTAAAACATACTTTTGTAAATGTTGGCAAAAAAATTTTGAAGAAACGCTTTCAACATCACATTTCTGAAAGGTGCTTGAATGCCCCTGAGTAGTACCAGCTCAGCTGTCAGAGCTAAGACAAGTTAAAACTGTTTTAAAGGGATCACTGCAGTTAATGGGGAAAGCCTGACTTCTTAAAGGGGCCACAGGATCCATCACAATGATCTTTTATGCTTTATTTAACATTAGAAAAAATTTATGAGCTTGGCTGATGCTCCATCTGAATTTGTTTCAATGATGGTTAATGATATGAATTACCATTTCTTCCTATTTGGATAGGATATCTTATTGCATGAGAAAGTAGTTTTTACCCATAAAACTACAAAATAATTCAGGTTGCTAGACAGTTCTAGGCATCAAGTTCTACAAACACAGCAAAGCTAATTTCATACTTAAGTCAGATTCCTCAGGGCAATTCTGGGCAAGTTTTGTTTTTCTCCAGGGATAAAGATTTTATAATCTCTCTATGCAACTGGTTCAAGAGCTGCACCAGTATCAGTAGTTGGAAGTATTTTATCCTTACATCCTAAGAGTTTCCGTCATTGCAACTTCTCTTCTTTCTCTGTGTACTCCTGAGAAGGGTGTGCATCTTCTCCTCATCTTCTTGTTCTAACAAAGGCAGAAGGTACAACTGGATCCACCCTGGATCCAGCCTTTTCGAGGATGAACAAATCTGGTTCCTTCACATTCCCTTTGAACACCACATGCTCCATCCTCCTAAATCATCTTGATAGCCTTTTGCTGGACTAGCTCTATTTCATCCCCATTTCTCCTGATTTCTAGGGCACAAATCTAGACACAGTTCTTCCAGTTGCTGCCTCATAAAGGCCAAATTGGGGGAAATAATCCCTTTCTCTGCCACGCTAACTGTGCTTTAGCTAATGCAACCCAGCATGCAGTTAGTCCACATCACACAAGTGTGCACTGGTGATTAATGGTACTCATCAGCCCAGAGACCATCCTACAAGCAAGCACCTACAATGATATTTGTAAAACATGAAATTAGCCTTTCTGAGTCCTCAATTTGCTTTGCCAGTCACCCATCCTCAGGTTTTAGTATCAAAGAAAATATCTCCAGAAATTAATATCAAAACCCTGGCCATCATAAAAATCAATACAAGATACTTACTATAGAAGTGTTACTCTAGTACTAAAATCAAGAAGCGTAGAGAAGGAAATTAGAATCATCAAACTCTTTCGAATTATAATAACTAAAGCAAATTGAGCAGCTTTGAAACATTCTGTTCTCTGGAGTTTAAAAGCATCAAGGCAATAAAACACCCTTAACCCATGCAAAGGTAAATAAGTTTTATGGAGATATTTTCTTTCTTTTCTCCTAAAGTAGAAACCACCAGTTTAAAGATTTTGCCGTGTACTTTAAAGATTTTACACAGCAAAGGGCCATTTAGGTCATGTATATAACTGAGTCCATTTTCGAGCTGCACACATAAAATATCTTTTACCTGAAGTTCACCTCCCAGAATGGTGGAGACAGTTCTTTTATCTAAGTAAATTAAACTTTGAAGTCCACTGTGTGCAGAATTAGGCTAGATAAAAGAATATCTTGTTCTCTGCTGTCATTATTAAAATATTGGATTTATACCACTACTTCTGAGGTAAGACTTTTTTGTCCATATTGGATCAATTTTACGCAAGTGCGCGTGTAATTTTGACTTTACAATTTTAACAGCGGCCTTCAGATTTCTACCACTGATAAAAATACATAGCTGCCAGTAACACCCATCCTGGCTCCAAAAACTGGCTTCCAATATTCTATGACCTGAAAGGGTCTTTTCTGATGTCTCGACAGATGTGGCTGCCCAAAGTAGTCAGTGGGTGTCTCCAGCTAGAAAGTGAGAAAAGCCATTAGCACCCTCCTTAAGGCAGGTGGAAGTACTATGAGGTGTGCCATTGTTCCAAGGACAAGAGAACAGGCAGAAGGAAAGTCTGGGGGAATAAATCTTGTTGGAGATTGGAGTACTGAACACCGAGAGAAGCTAAAGGAACAGAGACAGAAATTCAGTAAGATTGCTACATCCAGTCCTAGTTTTCAAAAAAAAATGACATATAGGCCTTAAAATGAAGAAGAAGTATCAGTTAAATGACAATCAGATCAAAAAAGAAAATCACTGGGAAGAAAACAGCTCTTTAACAACTTCCAGATCCCCAGGGAAGGTAACAGTCCTTTAAAAATTTCCAGAACCCTAGCTTACATAAAAATGAGTTTTTGGAAGGAACTTCAAAATCTTGACAGCTATGAGATTACATTCTTTATCTCACACATCTGATTTTACAAAAACAAAGATGTTTCATTTTTCCACTTGGTGACTTTAGAGATATTATTTTCACTATGAAGGGCTGGTCAATTCCTTCTGAAGAGGCTGACAACGTAACAATGATATGATGAGATCTGTGGTTTCCTTTGGGCTCTTGGTTAAGTACAGCAAAAAGTTCTAGGCAGCATGTACTAGTCAAGCAAAATAGATAGAACTGCAATTTTTAAGCTCTTGCTGCTGAGGTTCTGATCAGTCAGTTTCCCTGGGACAGAAAACTGATGCTTGAAATCTGAAGACGATTCTTCAGAGAAAAAAATTGCCATAAAATTCAAAGCATGCGTGAAAGCTGTTTTTCCAGATACTTTCACAGAAGTCTTTTAGAAGCAGACTTGACTTTCTTGATGCAAGGATTGGTTCTTGAGCATTTCATGGCCATGTTTTCTTGAGTTTCATGGCCATGGCACAAATATCTTCAGCTGACACGGCAAGATCTTTAATCATCTACACAAATGTCTTTTTCAAGGATTCTGATATTTCTTCCTTCACCTCCCCCCATTGTTTGGGTTGCTATACTTTCATGGTATCAAATCTGTCTCCACTCCTGTGCTCAGCTTTTAAGGTGATATTCCTCAGCTTTCATATATATTACTGGGGGCCTTGCTTCTCTGCTTACCATGACCAACATATAAAGGCACCTTGAGGAACTGGGATGGAACCTCCCAATAAATTACATTTTAGTCATCAATAAATCCACAAGATTTTTTGCATACTATTCAAACCCACGGTGAAGCGGGGAAAGGGCAAAGAAAAAAGAGCCTTACCACTTTCAGGGGCACACACAACACCTTCCATTCCCCAGTAAGCTATTTAGCTCTCAGTGGAAAAGTGGCAGAACCCAAGTTCATGTGTCTAAGCTTCAGTATCATCCCAAATAACAACTGCCTCTGCTGTGGTCTCAAGGCCAAATACCCTGTGGGGCAAAACCTAACACTGCCTTCAAAAAGTACGTGCTAAACCCCTCACCTCCTCCATTTTCCCTCTCACTTGAGGACAGCTCACATTAGCACACCAAGGCCCAGTTTAACCTGAGACCATCTAATAAAGGTAACTACAGAGAGCCAGCAGAGGCAGGTACCTGTGTTGGCCCAGTGTGCATGGTGTGGATATGGACTGAGACAGCTGATGTGGGTGAAGGAGAGGAGAGCCCATCTGCACCATCCTCTCCTTCCCTCTCACGCTGCCTTCCAGCAGCCCTCCCTCCCATCTGCCTCTATCACAGCCAACCTTAATTTACACTGGTGCATCGGGGAGCAGGATCAGCTTGTCAGCTGCTGGCCAGTTACCTCATGTGCTAAAAATAGAGACAGGCAGCAGCAGCCACTGACTGGCAAACGCCTCCTTAATGGTGACTGACATATTCAATCAAGACAATACGGAGATGTAAGATGCAAACAATGAAGGACATTTGTATAAGGACAGACGAGACAAAAACAAATAAGCACCCTGGCTTTGCTTACGGGACACATATGAAAGATTTCTGCTGCTCTTTTCAACCACGGTGCTATTTAGATTACAATTACTTAAAGCAAACCAACAATAATACAAGCTCTTCTGCTACTCCAAGAGAGGCTATAAAAATCTCATTGTCAGCTGCATCATTCATCACGATAACCTCATTTCAACTGAAACAAAATATTCGAGACATCACCTCTCCCCCCTTCCTTCCCTTTTTTATTTGCCTATAATAAGGTCTGTAGTCTGGGGAGCTCTCAGGCTGAATTCCATGCATTGTGATTCACAAAATGAAAATCTGGTATTATATGCCCACTGACATTCACATCAGCAGCAATTCATGCAGCAAAAAGCCATATGCCATGCACCTTTGATTTAACTGTACTACAAAAACATATCCTAGAAAGAATAAATAAAAACATAGAGACAAGAGTGGTTCCTGGGATCTGATTATTATCCACACTTTTAGACAGGAATGACAGGGGCAATATCAGAAAATATGCTGTTTTGGTGACAGTTCCAGTTAGGTTATATCATTTCCCTCCACAACTAACACACTCCACATGCAACTAAGGCATTTTTTTTCCAGTGCAAAAGGTTTCTGTGGAGTAGAAAAAGAGCGGTTAGCACAGATAACCTACACTCTGTGTTTCTCCTCTGGTTATTGAGCTTTCCACTCAGTCATCTTTTTTGAAGGCTGAGAAAGTTTATTGGTTTGATCAGCACCCACTGAGATGAAAATGAAGAGTGCTTTGAAAGTATGAAGTACCAGCAGCTTTAAAAATTATCATCTCCAGGGTGTTACACAGACCTGTATGTATTCTACAGTAACACACAGACTTCACTAGAAATCTGGGGGATAAAATCCCCTCTGCCAACAATGGCTAGGTTTTCCACAAATAAGAGATTCCACTGCTGAAACCAACACAGTCTTTCATCACTGGGGAAAGGACAAGACAAGCTGCTGGCCAAGGAATGGATTACACTAAAATACTCTTTTCTTGTTTTAAATAACAGATGTTTTGTTGAGACATCCTTCCCTTTCCTTGATTTTTGGCTTGAAGAATCCACCTCTTTGTTGGTGCACCCATCTGGGCATATAAATGGACAGAAATCAAGCTTGAAAATTATTTTCCTTTTAAGGCTATGCCCTCCATGAAATCATTGCATATGTGATCACTGGAGAAGGACTGTTCATCTGTAACTAGATATGACCATACTACTAAAGACTTCCAAAGCCTTGTGGCAAAGACAAAAAATAGTAAAGACACTGTTTCAAATGAAAAATGTCTTTGAACTAGAAAAATAGTTCATAAACTACAAAGTGCAGAAAAAGGGCAAGTTAGACTGCTTCATTATGCAGTCTAAGTACTTAATTTTCACAAATTAGTTTTTTAAATGTATTTGCATTCTTGACAATGCTAGTTCAGACTGAAAATTTTTCAAAAGGAAGCAACCACCTAGATTTAAAAATGTGATACTGCTGTTCAGTTGAGTTTGACAGCCCTGATTTTTTGGGGTATGAATACTTAAATCTAATTTTTACAGACTGATGCCCCAGTAAATGGAAAGATGCCTCTTCAGCATCTTAAACACCCCTTCTCAGGTTCCTGCAGCCAGGAGCAGCAGATGAGTGCTATGGGACACATTTGGAGATCTGACAGGTGGAGATAAATGCACAGAGATGGAGAAGACTAAAGAGAGCCATTCCTAAGTGAGCAGCTGATGAAGGCATACCTTTGGAATATCTAGGCCACAAAAAGCATAGAGGGAACACTGACCAAATGCTAGGGAGAGATGTTAAACAGGCTCTCTCTGCATCATATTCAATTGCACTGTTTAAAAATGACCATTCTGAAGGAAGAGGTTGTTGATGGAATTGACCTGACAATTTTTCTGCACCCAAATTATGCTTTCTAAAAGATTCCTATTATATTTTAAGGGAGCAATTTCTTCAACTAAAAAGTCTATTTTCTCTGTAATCTATGCAGCCGACTTGCAAAATGTTAACATTGTGGCAAAATGCCACATTTTTTTAATAAATTCGTGCATTAAACAATTAATGATACAATATATTTATAGCAATTATCTGTTTCCAATAGAAGTTAATAAAGTGCAATTGGCCTCAGGTGTGAAAATGTGGGATTTAATTTGTGCTAATCTGCCCCAGCCTGGGGAATACTGAATTCATTCTATGTGAGAATAATTTATTTGCAATATCCCTGAGTGATATAAACAAAGCATTCTCAAGGGAAGGTGCAATAAAGCTAACAGAGAGGTGCAATCATTCCACTAGCCTGGCATTTCCCAACAGTAAAATCCAAACAGAACAGCCTTCCAAAGCTTCTCCCAAAAGAAGTTAAATTCATCTGCTTCAGACCCATAAGGAAATAATAACACTTTGGAGGGCATCTGTGAAGAGCTATTTACTATCCCTTTCCTTTCTTCTTTCATTGCATTGAAAAGGAGATGACAAACAGGAGATTGACCAAAGGATTTTACTTTCAAGTTTGTCTGAATTATTTTTTCTCTTGTTTGAGGTAATGCTTCTTTCATTTTCTGAAGCTACCATTTGCAATCCTTCTCCAAGCCTCCCTGTGCAGCTGGGTGGGGGGAAAGAGAGGCACAGAGAGAGGAAAGCACCCCTTTGGGGCTGGAGCTGCTGCTGCATCTGTGGCAGGGTGATGGAGGAGGCTGGAGTGAGTGACCAGACATCCTGGTTCTGATTTTGACCCTGCAGGTGCTTCACTGCCAAGGCACTTCAGCTCTGGGTGCCTTTGCCTCCTTCCTGTCAAGTGTGGTTTATCAAGACTCAGCCAAGCCTGCAAGGAGCAGAAAAGTGCAGAATGTTGTTAGTGCCACTAGAGGGGATCACTTGAGCATGCTGGGGACCTGCTGCTCCCACAGGAGCGAGGCATAGCCCTGTCACTTCCAGGTCAGGCGCAGAGCTGCCATGGCAAGGACGAGCATTAGGACAACAAGGTTGCAGCCAGGGGGGCATTTTGGACAGGAGCTATGCAGAGTCTGCTCCTCGAGTCTCCCCAACTTGCAGTGGACCCAGCGAAGCTGGTGACACCTCCTCTGCCACATTGTTGCTCTGACCCTTTCAAAATGACCCCCTAGGCCTTTGCTTCCTCATGGGTAACTCACACTATCTGATGGTGGGTCTGGCCCACCACACATTTTCACACAAACCACCGCTCACACAAGTTTGCTTCTTAAGAGCCTGTCCTTGAACACTTAGTCATATTTTGAACCGAGCCTTCCCCAATTATTCATCCCTACAGCTGCCAAAAACATGACAACACCCGAGAAGCTGAGAAACCTGTGGCATGGCATTTCCAAACCTCCGCCGAGGAAGGAAATGGTATTTTTCATTTTTATGTTACGCCTGGTTACCTTTTCTGTTATCTTGTCAGTGAGCAAGGAAAAACGTTCGCAGAGCCTGAGCATGAGCCATAAACATCTTTTGTGGTTATCAAATGCCTCCGTGTTTGCTTTGCTATTTAATTACAGGACTCATGTAGGGCATTTATTTTTTGCATCTGTTGCCGCTGTGAACAATGTCTACTCTTCTGATCACCACAAAGGCAGTTTGTTATGTGTATGCCTGTCAGTGACATGTTTTATCATCTTGCTGAGCAGACCCCCCTACTGCAGGGGCATCCACTGCTGCAGCTTGTTGTGTCCCTGAAATAGCCATATAGCACAAGGTCAGTTCCTCACCAGGTTGCCACTGTGAAATGGATACTAGCTGAATGCTGAAACCAGTTTTTTGAGGTTTCTGAGAATATTTTTCTTACTACAAAGTATTTTCTTCTTCTTCTTCTATATTATGTAATATTATTAAATATTCTTATTACAAAATACGTTTCCACAAAACATTTAAAAGCTCATGTTTTATACTGTGATGATCTCAAACACATGTTCAGAGGACAAATTAACTAAATCTCTAAGTAACAAGAAGAATGCATTGGCAGCATCATTAGCCAACCTTGTCCCACTTTCCTATTCCTCACACCTGTAGTTTTAGTGACTGCAGTGGATTTTGTTTTCAAGCACCTTATATCACAGTACTTACAATTTGTTTCAGTTTTGGTTTCTCCTATTTAACTTTAGCCACATTGGAATGATAATCTGCATCTTGTTATGAGTAGTCACTTTTGGTCATCTAAAACCCAACAACTACGCTTACATTAATAAAAGCAGTCACATTGTGTCCATTCTCTATAATGCAGCTTCAACACCCTGCTAGCCAAGTCAAAAAAAATTTGTCTTTTTCCTTCCACACTGGGACTGGAAGCAGTTATTTTTACTCTTAAGCTGCTTGTTTTAAGATGGTACAACACTAGGTACAGAATTAGCAAATTGCTCATTCTGTTCTGCAGGTTTAATAAGACAAGTTATGGCTGCAATTAAAACAATCCATTTGCTCACCTCTCCTCCTAGTATATGTGAACTTCAAGCCTACGAAAAGCAGCTGACTGAAATCTCTGGAAAGGAGAGTTGAGAGGATAATCTTGTCCCCTACACCATGTCCTACTTGCTGTCTCCTTGTATCCCAAGAAAATACATGTGTACTTTACAAGAAGACCACTAAAGAGATAGCAATCACAATGTAAATCCACATTAGGGCAATCCTGGTGCATTTACTAAAGTACATCTAGTGGGGATCAACAAAAACTTTCCCTTTGGGAGTATGCTTTCATTTGGCCCCATGGGAGGAATTTTACTGTCGGGCGTGTACTTTGAATTCCACCTACCATGGTGTTAAAAAGATACAACAAACCCAAACCAATTTAAGTACATCTCAGTCTGTGTGGCAGGAAAGTCTAATTACCATGAGCAGAGTGTAGGGTGGTCCCCACGAGATGGAAATGTGACTGATGGGCACCTATTTAAATGGACAGGCTGATGATGAAGATTTCTAGATGCTGGATGGGAGATAACTCAGGCCAGCTTTCTTACAGTCAGCACTGACTCCAAAATCATACACAACACTTTCTTCTGCTTTAATAAAACATGTAGAAGTATGTAAAGATTGGAGACTGGGTTATATTTTCAAAGCCATAAACCACGCTGTCTGCTCACAAATGACTTTGGAGAAACTTCTAAAGTGTCCTTTGATCATCTGTAGGCTCAAATAAAAACAAAAAGGTTTCAAATGGAATTGTTGCCACATGCATGTCTGTCTATACAACTGCATTTTAATTTCTCTAGGAAACTCACAAAACATGAATTATGCATGTCTTAAAATGTTACAAAGGCATAATATAAGCTTAGCTGCCTGTCTGAATTATTCTATTCAGACGTCTACTAGTATATAGAGAGACTGAAAAAAAGGTTTGAGGTCTGACAGTGTCATACTATCACAACAGACATCAAAGGACTTTTTCTCATGCAAGAGTTGACAAAATGGGTGTCTTTTAATGAATAAGAATTGGGTAAAGCATGAGATCATAAATGTCTCACTAAAATACCATAAAATTCTTCCAACCATGAGCAAAGTGCTGATTTAATTATTTTTGAAACTTTAAAAATGAACAAGCCTATGTGGAATCTCCACACCATAAATTGAAGAACCACGATGGCACAGTATGCCATTTTGTCATCAAAAGGAAGTCTTAATATGTGGCTTAAAGAACCCTTGAGAGCAGGCACTAAAACCTGAGGGGAAATTCAATCACCTCGCCTCTTTTAGTGCCTGTCATTCCCTGATTCAAAGAGGAGGAAATAATTCTCTGTATGTGCACACAGACCTCCTACAGACCCTCAATGTACAAGTTACTGTGATTAATCAAAAGTTTGAAATTAAACTAAAAAGCTTCTTTTCTTCAATTATGATTAAACATCAAAGCAAGCAGTCTAGATTTTTTAGCAGAATGTCCAGGTCTCAAGAGTTACCAATCAATATACTGAGAGCATCTAATTTTGTTTTGGAGGTTTTAAGGAAGGACAGGATGGAAAAAGGAATAAAACAAATTATCCCATCAGGCAGGGGAATAGTAAACCATAACAAAGTGGTGTTTCATACACTACCATGACAATCAAGTGATTGAAACTGAAAAATAGTAACACAAAGAGAAGATGGAAGATTTTAATTTTTTTTCACACAAGTAAATTACTGCATCTTGTGAGGTCTGGTCTCTTCCCATTCACATTCTGGGCTGAATGCTCCCTGGGCCCACATGGCCCTTGCCTGCCAAGTTTTCAAAAGTGACTGCATAGAAATGGGTACCCTCAGCACGCAGGGAAGATGTAGACAGAACACTAGCATGCTGTGATCACCAAAGCCTCTTGCCAGGTAAGGATGAAAAATGGTGGTGTTTAGTTTGGTAAAGCCATGGGCTGCACTGGCTGCTGTCACCCACCAAGCAGATGGGTAAACCTTGGGTACCACCATATAATGTATCAGCCCCCACAAACCCTCAAGTGCTTCACAAGCCCACACAACAACCCAGTTTGCTTCACTCACAGATCCCTTCAGATGTTTATCAGCTGAGTAATTCACATCACCACCACATGTCATATGAAGTGGATAAGAGCACAAAAAATTCCTTATGACTCTAAGAAAGGATTTAGATAAGCAAAACATAATTAGAGAAGTGTTAGAAATGAGAGACTCAAGAGCTTAGCATTCCCTCCCCTTTACAGAAACAGTTACAAAATCAAGAGTGATTTCTGCAGGCAGAGATCCTGGGCTCAGGATCATGCAGCACAGTGCCACCACCAGACACAAACCCTGGTAGCCTGATGGCAGATGTTCCAGGTTTGCCCCACGGAGTTAAGAGCTGCCCATGTCCTCAATGACACATGCAGTACGACACAGTGCCAATGCTACTGAACCTGACAGAACTGACAGGCGACGTCGCAGGACCATCAGCAACAGCAAACACAAGTAGCAAACTGGACATATCAGAGAAAAACCTCCCTGATCTTCTATGAACCTCCACAACAATGCCTAACACTGCAAAGTAAATTTCTTTGTTTTCCTTTTAGGGTGACCTGGGCTGGTGCCAGAAATAGAACCATTTTTTATCTGAATTCCCTAGGATTGCTAATAATTTTTCAATTCAAGTTGTGGGAAATTATGTAGACAAATCCTTCTTCTACTGAGATAGAAGGCCTATAAGTAATAGGCAGCTGTTAAGACATTTATTTAAAACAACCACATACTAGGAATTACTCTTTATAAAGTTGCTTTTTAGGCTCTTGATTTTAGCAACCCTATATGGTTCAATGAATCATCTTGCTATTGATCCTTCTGTGTTCCTGGGTCATTAGGTAGGAGAAGCATGTCAGAAATTCCATGTAAGAACAAGGCTCTAGGTCATTTGGCTACAACAGCGTGGATATTGGACTTCTTTTCGCTCTTGAGCCAGGGCTCTGCTACTGCTGACAAACTTGCCTGAAAGAACTCAACAAAGGTTATTCCTCACTGTGACCTAAAAATTCACCTTCACTCTGAAGTAGGAAATGGACATTGGGACCACTTCAATAACAGACAGTTCCAATTAGAAGTCAAGCATGATCATTCCTACTGGCTCTAACATAACATTTGGGTCTGGCGACTTCAGAACACTTGTAAGGCACATGCTGACAAAGTAGCAGTCTCACTTTTTCATTCCCAACCAACAGTCCTAAAACCAACATCTCCCAGGGAGAGGCTCAAGATCCAGTCAGAGGATCCCTAGAAAGACAAGGATGACAGCTGGCCATAAAAGCATGAGTTTGCCATTCTTAGAAAATGCCAGAGATACTATTCAGCCTCATGGTAAATTGGGTAAAAATTGGATGTCTAGGGATCACTAAAACAGACCTGTTCTTTATTGCTTTTCTGAGCGTCAGAAGATTGGCTGAAGCTGCCAGAATTCTTACTGAGGAGCTTTTTGGTTGAATTTTTATTTCACTGCTTTTCAGGTTTTTTTTTTGCTTGTTTTTTTGTTTTGGTTTGGGGGGTTTTGTGTGTTTGTTTTTTGCGGTTTTTTGGTTTTGTTTCTTTTGTTGGTTGGTTGGGTTGGGGTTTTATTTGTTGGGGTGTTTTTTTTGGTTGGCTCTTTATTTTGTTTGTTTGTTTGTTTGTTGTTTTTGTTTTAGCAGGTTAAACTGCACAGCACTCTGTCATGACTGTGTCCACTCTTGAATATTTTATCACTTTAGTGCTCACATGAAATGAAAGGGATGCACAGAATTATCACTGCAGTACTCTCTCTGCATTATTTACAACCTTGGAGGCTGCAGCACTTCAGCATAATATTGCTAACATAAAAAGGCAGAATTTCCCCTCAAGCCAGGATTTTAGTCTCATAGTCTGCAGTGCAACATGACTGAAAAAGGTCTATGAACCTCCTTACATCTCCCATCCTCTATCCACCACTTTCTAAATGCTGGCATTCCAGTGTGCAAAGCATCCAAAGAGATAAATCTCTAAGCTTTCAGCAGAATGGGAATTAGTAAATCCCTGTGTCTCTAGAGAAGAATATATGGCATTGTTTCACCATTCTGCCCAGTTATTCCCACCCTGCCCTTTTTCTTGCCTTGTTAAAGTCCTCTGAAGTTGCCCTCATTTCCTTCCATGTCTTGTTCAAAAGCTGAATGCAGATACAGAAGAACTCCTCAAACGATCTGTCATGGGTGAAGAACATGGGATGGAAATCGTTGCAGGTCTCACTGGCTAAAAATAGAAAAACAAGGGGGGGTGGAATAAAACATGTACAGGCAGGAGCTTTGAAAAATAAATGTAAAATACAATCAGCCATGAAATTTAGAAAGTCGCGTATTTGAGTGAAATCCCAGTTCTTGGAGCAAAGGATGTCAAAACACTACTGTGAAAAGCCAGCCTTGGTCTACAGTCTTAAAGTCAACAAAACACAATATAGACCCTTGTCTTTAGGAGACTGACAGCAAGAAGAGGAAGCAACTACCTGTTTGCCTGAATATTCTCTCAATGTTTGTCATTTGTGCCAAGTTTCGAAGCTCAGTCTGGGACAGAGAGACAAAGGGAAAAAGCTCATCAAAACAAGAGCCTTCCCCACTGCTATAACAGCATGGTCCATCTTGCCTGCTGAGAACCAAACACCAGGGCCCATCACTCACAAAACAGGATTAGATCCGTGTACACACTGAAACGTGAAGCTCTGCTGACACAGCAGATGATCTACCATATTGCACAGAGGTAACAAGAAAAATGTTGACAGATACAGAGATGAGAATATAACTGATTAAATTTGTTCTTTGAAAGTAGCCAGAATCAAAAGCAATGGATCTTCTATAATCTATCCCTTATCTGAGACAAACATAATGAAAACCAAGCCAACAAAACCAAAAAAACAATCCCCAAACATCCTTAATACCAGTATTTGATTAAAAATAAAGAAGTAAAAAAAAATCAAGGAACACTGTAGTGATGATCCCAAAATGGAAAAGCAGGAGTGTGCTGTGATTCTCCTTGAGCAAAAAATGAATTTTCAAAAACTAAAGACTGAAACAGTGCTGACCTCTGGACACATCTGAGCAACCTGAGTAGAGAAGGGCCTTCCTTTAGCCAAGGACTGAACAGAACCTTCATGAATTTGCCATGACTTGAAGGGCCACTTCAGTAGGTTGCATATCTATGTTCTTAAAAAAGCAAAGAAAAAAGTCAAGCCGAATTAGCTTTCTCTATATACCTAGTTCCCAAATTTCTCAGCTTCACCTTTAACCCTTCATGAGTGCTCCTTTGAACTTTTCCAGCAGTCACTCATATGCTTAAACAGCATCATCTTGCCTTACTTCAGGATCAAACAGCCACTACTTAGGCAAACTTCCTCCTGTGCAAGAACAGCAGAATTACCAAGCACTGGCATAAATCACATTTTCCCGGGGCTGAATCACTGTCTGACATCTGCTTTCTCTCACTGGAACTGGACAAATTAGAATTAAGACTCTGTCCAGGAGGATGTGAATGGCTCATGCAGGCTGACTCTCTGCACCAGCTGCAGACACTTGGTCTTGGTACCTCTTCTAGCCACAAAACTCCCCTTTCAGAGTGTTCAGTTACCTCTGCTGCACCATCAGCTCTACTGTAGGAACAATGAATTGTGTTTAGAATCACCTGAACCCTCAAAAAAAAAAAAAAGAAAAAGAAAAGGTTTCTGATCTTTCCCAGCATGCAGTATTCCAATTAGAAAGCAAAACTGAAGCTTAATTGTAAATTTGAAGCTTAATTTTAACATCAGATTTACTAAGATCTAATCAATTCTTCAGCTACATGGCAAAGATGAGAGTTAAATTTGGAGCACAGGTTTAATTTTAATCAAGTAAACTCCATTTACTTCAAAGGATTTGCAGCCAAGGGAGAATTAGTCAAAGCAGGGACCTATATTTATGAGGAGCAACTCCATCCCTTCAGAAGAACAAAATGCCTCAGGCGTGCTTTTAAGAGCACCTTCAGCTTCCATTCATTCCACTGGAGCTGCAAGGGCTCAGCACTTCCAATAATCAGACCTTCAGCCTGTAATAATGTCAGAGACACAACAGAACAGATTCTCAGAGGGCACTTGTCTTTAAGTCATGAAATACTATAATGATGAGTAGAAATAAAATAACACCAAGCAGAAGAATGCAGCCAGTACCTTCACTGTATAAATCACAACACGAAACAAGGCAATAACCCTCGACATACACTGGCCTCTCTGATCCTCCTCAAAGCCTGAGCTTCTCACTGCTCCTGCTCATAAAAATCAATAAATCAAAATTAATGGAAAGGCTAGGGATTCTCAGAAAACTGATCGTTAGTTCTAACTCATGTTTCTTATGGTAATCAGTCTCTAACTGTATCTACTATGCTGACTGTTCTGCATGCAGAATTAGGGATGTCACCTCTGTCCACCTTATTTTATAAGTAGGCAATGGATGGTGTTTTATGCCTTTCAGTTTCAAAGTGAAAGAATAAAAATCACTGTTACTGATATAAACGGAGAAAGTTGGGCCTTTTAGAAGGCAGGATGAATATTTTAAAGCACAAACAAATCCTAGGAATAACTCAAAACCAAACAATAAACAGCTTCTTCAAAATTCCAACCATCATCCAGATAGCACAGAAAAGAAAGAAATCCAGTCTGCTTCACCAGTAGCCTTTTGTATGCCTTAAAAATTCTATCCACACTAATACAAAATCATAGAATTCAATGGAAAAATCCTCAGGCTGCAGCTCTAGTTAAATCTGTGTCCTGCTCAGACTGTTTAAATACCTAATGAAGGATAACCCTTGTCCCAATACTTTCCTTCTTCTTTTGACAGGTGAGTTGAGGAGAAGGAAAAGGTGATGCTGTTGTTGCTAATGTGTAGAGACCAAAGTAAGACTAATTTACAAACTGCTGTCTTTGCCCACTCTCTCCAGCCTCAAGTCTGCATCTCCAATACCAGAGCACTGCCTCTCTCTGCAGAGTGAGCAAATTTAGAGGCTGCTCAGTTTTACTAATTAAAAACTTACTGAATTTTTTTTTCCACTAACTTGCAATTTGACTAGCTCTAAACTGAAACAGAGGTCTAGCCTTGGAAAAAACTGGAGACCTTCTGCATAAGAGCTGCGTGCAAAATTCTAGCCCTTAAGCCCAGCACTTTCTAACCATCCTTTTCACAAGCAGGGACCAACCACATTTACAACCACATAAAAACAGCCACATGGCTACAATGTGGGGACACAAATCATCGTGATTATTCACCATCAAGTTTTAATTACGCCTCTGAGAGATCACCTTCGAAAGGCATGCCACAGATGTCTAGCCTACATAAATCAGGAGAAGATCTTGTTGATTTTCCATTCTTGGCATAATTCTTGGAGCTGTAGATCAATATGCCACCTCTCAGGATACAAGTAGTCCCTCAAGTTTCTAGCTGATCTATAGCTGGAACTTTGAGAAAGAAGCTTAGTTCATTTCTCATTATAAATGGCACTGGTAAAAAACAAACAAACAAACAAACAAACAAAACTCCCAAAAAAACAAACCACCAAAAAACAAAACAAACAAAAAAAAAAAGAGCTAATTTGTACCTGGGAGTTTATGTGGTTCCTACAGAGTGTATTTTTAGTGTCTACCCAACACAATTTTGTCTGTCAGTTGTTTCCTAAATTACAATAAAGACATTCAAGCATCCCAGACTGTTTGAGGAGTAAACAGATTTGACATGTTACGTTGTTCCTCTGTGGATTAGTAGAAAACAACAGGAAAAAAAAAAAAAGCGAGAAAGAAGAAAAAAGTGCCTACATGAATGAAGGTATCTTCATTTTGTACCCCATCTCTAAACACCTTTTCCCAGGAGACAGAATATCATCAGTGTTTTAGCTCTGTCAAGAACAGCAGTGTATTTGCATATTTGCATAAGTCTGTCTTGAAGGGGCGCAGATAATGTGGTGATGTTTCAATAAGTGTTTTGCTTGAAGTACAGCAGAAATTTAAATTTCAAAGTTGCTGTGGGGAACTGAATACGGACAACAGGGATTTCTCCATGCAAGACAGACTCCAGGAAAGGACCAGTGCACCAGACCAGACAGCAGGCTGCTGAGTCACCTCACTGTCCAAAATAGTATGAAGAAAAGCCCACTAGCTCAAGGGCTCATTATATTCCCTCCCTGTAGTCCAAAAATAGACTACACGTAGATATCTTCTACATGTGGTCTCCACTTGGAAGGGAAGGAAAAGATTAATACAATTTCTTATCTTAGATTGTTTTGTGGAACACTAGTGAGTAATACAGAGATAAGATCATCGTGCCCCCAAACCTAGAACAGCAGGTAGAGATACAGTGATACACCTCTGCAGGCAAGGTGCTGCCCTTGGTCTTAAGAAAACTTGCTTTCTTTCTCACTCTGCTAAACTGCTGTGTTGATACTACTCATTCCCCACCGTGCCTTTAAAATGGCATGTGGTCATTCTGACCTCCCTTGTGAAGTTCTTGAATTTAAGGGATGAAAAAGATAGTACTGATGTGAAAGCCATAACTATCATGAAGGGAATGTTTGAAATTAGGAACCACCCAATCCATTATTTACAAAATCCATTCATGATGCTATGGGGGATCAAGATGAAGTGAGTTAAACAGTCATTTTTCTGTAAATTTAAGGCTTGAACCCATGAAATTGGGAATGCATATGGAAGACAATCAGAAATGAGACACTTCATTCAAGGATGTCAGCTATGTACAATCATTCTATAAAACAGAACTTCAATAGACCTGATTAAGTAGATAATAAATAAAAGTGATAAGGTTGCTGTGTATTCTCAAATATCTCAAAAGCAGGGAGTCAGCTTAAATCAATCATATTATTCAGTCAGCCATCTAAACACGGTCACCTGGCAAAAATGCTGTCACACAGAGAGGCAGGCAGGCACCTGTGGTGAGGAGTCAGCCTCTGCACCAGGGGTGGTACTAACAGATCCTGTGCACCCTGAAATTCATCAAGAAAAGCATCCTGAAGTTGTGTCAGAACAATTTTGAGGTGAGGGAAGCAGTGATGCAGAATCCTGGGAGGCAGGTTTGCAAAGTCCAGGGAGAGAGGGGTACAAACACATCTCCCTGCCTTAAAGGTACCTGGGGGTCATGTGATCCCATTTTCAAAGAGAGCTGTGCTTTCTCTTCCTGAGCTGCTGCTTAATTCGGTGTGAGTCATTTATCTCTTCAGTTGTTTTCCCGAATTTCACAGAATGGAGATGATAATATTTCATCAGAGAGGAGGCGGGTGGAAAGAACCATTGCACTTTCAGAAGTGCAGCAAGATCCACAAATGAAGGGTGCCATACGGACCTTGGAAATATCATCTCCACTTGGCATGGCCTCCTCTGGGACTATTATTTGCCAATAAGAGAAGGATCAAAGAGCAGCTAATTCTCACAAGCTCTCAGGAAGAGAAGCACTGTAATTTCTGCTTCTCCCTGAAGATGCAGTACAGCAAAAATAACTACTGCCACGACCATTTTTATATACACAATCAAAAATTCTCTCAGTAATACAAGAACATATAAGAAGAAGAGCACCTAATACTGCAGAAATAGAGTGATTGCCAGGTTTTCTATACTGCTGATCCCTGTGGTCTGCCAGCAATAATTTGAATGTTTGGCTACCTTTCTGGCACATGATAAGGAAACAGTGTAATTTAAAGCAAGGAAGGCCACTGGCAGTGGCAGTGCAGTAATGAAGTAGTAATATTGCTGCCAATCGTGTAATTTTCTTTCCTAGGGAACAGTTCTTTTTAGAAGGCTCAACTGGTATTAGAACAAAAGCCACCAAAATTGCCTAGCAACACAGGGCTACAAGAGAGCTTCAACATTTTACCTTACCTGATCACATATTTAGTCGGAAGAGAAACTGTAAGAAATTGCTGAGCATGCAGCAAAACCCATCAACTCAAACTCCTGAGAACATAAGGCAATAGCATATCTCTGAACCTGTGAGATCTGTAATGGTGCTATGGAGGGAAACTGGAAATAAAAGCACACACAAAAGGCATCCTACGGTCTGCAAGTTTCTCAAGGCTGAGAATAAATTTTAATATGCAATGAAAAACAAGGATTCCATGAAACTTTGGGACTAGGATGTTCATGGCATATGCAGCCCCAAGCTCTTCAGTAACTTCCCCAGATTTGCTTGAAAGGTGGCTGCAGCTTTGTCAGAAAAGCATATCCTCTCCCCAATATAACAATAAATAAAGGAGCCACTCTAAAAATCCACCTCTTTCACTGTCCCAAATAAAAGTGGTGAAAGAAGAACCCTGACTACTGCAGCACAACTCAATAAAGCCCTGTACTCATCACTGCCAACAGATCCAGCAGTCCAGAGGTGGCAGTAAGAAGGCATCAGACTTGCTCTGCCACATCCAGTGGTGATGGTGAACTGAAAGAAACCAGTGGAGACAGTGGTGTCAACACAGGCAGGCTGACTCTGTAATGATAACTCCCTTTGCAGCTCTCAGTAAATACAGAGATTTCACTGCACCTCTCCTGCTTAGACCAGAACTGAAGGCTGACCACTGTAGTTTGGAAATGCAACAAAAAGCCAAAGTACAAAGAAAAAAAAAAAAAAAAAAAAATTAAAAAAAAGGTTTTTATGTGCAACTAGGAAATTAGAAAGATTACAAAGATCATCCTGCTGATAAGAGTTCCCCATCTTGTTCAAGAGCAGCCTATTTTTGTTTGTGACAAAACAGGTGCCAATTATAAATAAATCTGAACTGCCTCTGCAATCTGTCACAGTACACTGCTGGGCAACAGGAAAGTTCTCTGCTTCCCTCTTGATTTCTCCACTACTTTCAGTACTAAAAAAACCAGTAATCAATAACAATACAAAAATGTGGTTTTAAAACCTGATGGATAAATTGGAATATCATTTTCAGAAGTGAGGGAGCACCTTATATGAATTAGTCATGCACTTTTAGGAGAAAACTCCTTGAGAGTAGAAATTGTATGAAAAAACAAGGGCTTAAATTCTTCATCAAAAAAAAAAAAAAATTACTCTTTTGGGAAGAAAAGGACATAGGTCCACAAGCACATATCTCTAATTACGCTCTGGCATATTTATAGTATCCCTGAACAACAACATCAAATAATAGAATTATCTATATTGAAAAAGACCTTCAAGAATATCAGAATGTTAATTGATTAACGTGAGAAATTTGCTTGGGGCCTATGAAGTCTTTATGGTCACCTCTAGCAAACATATAGAATAAGAGGGAAGTAGACATATCAAGAAAGATCTGCAGAAGGTTGGTTACCAAATAAACATATTATACAAAATTTTCTTACTGCTTCTCTGTCAGGTTCCTGACATATTAAAAAGCACAGAGGGTAATGATGCCCACATGAAAGCTTAAAAAATTACCAATCAAACCACCGTAAAAAAAGCATTTCTCACAATTTTTACTTGAAGTCCAGCAGACACAGGTAGTGGCACTCACAGAAGGCCAGCTAAGATCAGATCTATGAAGGCAAGCACCTTCTCCCATCTGTTCCATGTTGATACCCTGTTCCTTTACCTGTTGCACATGTTCTCTCTTAAGCCCTCAAAGAAACAGACTTAATCTCATCTCCAGACAAATCAGGAAGAATGCCAGTGGCAATGGGGGAGGTTGATACACAGCATTTATAAAGAGCAGTGTAAAAGCAATCACTATGTGCAACCATCCTTTTTAGCCCTAAAGTACCCATTGGCGAGGTTTCTTGCTAAATGCTACTTTTTGGCACATTTTCTAATAACTGCAGCGCCTCAGACACAGACTGCTGAGGGCTGGGGCCAGAAGCTCCTGGGTGCAGAAGAACCAGACATTTGCTCTGCCCCTGCTTGTGCACCTCCTTGATGTCACCTCCCACAAGCATTGCAATAAGAAACTGCCTTTCATGGCAGAACTGCTGACTTTTCATGTCTTCCTCTGACTGGTTTAGAGAGCACCAGCTTATTGCTTCTCCTCCTGAAGGGACTCTTGCTAAAAAGCAAACACTTACCTCTAATTACTCTTTGTCTTTATTAGGAAGTTAGACTGTATTACAGGTTATAACTCCTGTCTCTTCAAAGACCTTCTGTGAGACACTTCATCCAGAATATACTCTGGTTACCATTTGAAATACAGACCATGCTGTTTTGATTCACAAGAGAGGAGGAACCGTCAGTGAAAATTAATTCTGCTTTAAGTAGGCTGGCTAAGTCTCCATCTGTAAGCAAAACCTAAAGGAGACTATGAAAACCTGCATGAAAAAACATAACCACAAAACATAACCTGGGAAGTCTATGGATATTTTTAGGTTACCCTTTACTACCTAAGCAGCTCCCATTCCCTGTTCCCAGACATGGACTTCCTCATTAAAATCAGATCTTTATACTGCAAAGAAACTATGTAGTCCTTGTGTAAGACAACTAGAGTAAAGAACATATTTTTGGGGGGCATTTGGTCTTCCAAGTGCGCAAAAGCAGGACAACTACAAGGAGAAGTGACAAACCAACAGTCAAGTAAGGAAGGAAAATAATCTTTTTCCTGGTACCAAGGCATTCCTCCATTAGAAATAAAAGTTACAACTGAATTACTCATGCAGACCTGGCACAAACCATCTGTACTCACCATAAGAGGTGTCTATATGAGATACCTGCTCTGCTGCATTTTTATGACAGGCTGTTAGGCTGCCTTCAGTGCCCCCATGGTGGGGTATCAGACAGCTGGCTGCCTGACCCCACTGCCTAGTCAGTCAGGCCAGGTAAAAGCTGTGAGGACAAAGGTCCAGTTACCTAGAAAGTGAACTAAACTCACCCAGATCCTCTGCCATCACAGAAAATGGAACAGGACAAAAGCACTCATAGTTCAACCACTTGCTTTGACTCAATCCCAGATATACCCAAAATGTCAAACAAGGTAACAGACTGAGACACAGGAGGAAATGACATCAATATCAGTAAAAAAAAAAAGATTTTCTGTGATTAAGGTGAGAGAGTTCACTATATCACACATCCTAGAGCACCTCATCTTTCATACCAGATGTGTTCTGAGCTATGTTGAAACTACATTGCTTGCTCAAGAATCAGGAGATGCACACCCAGTATCTGCCCTTGACTTCTTTAAAAACATGTGCGGTGCCACACTACAGCCCCACAAAGGACAAACCACCTTAGCAGTAACACCCCTCCTCCTTCCCCTTCTGCATCTCTACAAACTGTACCTCTTTTAAAGTAAGCATATTTATACATGCATGCACTAAATTGCCATATAACATCTTCCCCCCGCCCCCCGCCCCCCCCTCCTTTGTGAAAATAAAATGTGAGGAAGAAGAAACTGGCCACTGGATTCAACTCTGCACAGGCAAAATCCTGTGCAATAAGCCCCAGGCTGGGAACATTCCTTAGCATGTCTGCAGCCCACTATCTATTCCATTCTTGGTCTGCCACGGGCAATCAGCAGCTCTAAGCCTGACAGCGACTGCATGGTGATCTGTGGGGAAATCTGTGGGCAAATCTTCCCACTCCCAATCCTTCCTGGAACCCAGATGGACTTGTTGAGGCAAAGGTCATTAACTCACAGTGAAAACTACACCTTACTTATCTCACTGCAACCACCTACATTATTTTCTCCCCCTACAAATAGTCTTAATCTGTAAATTATGTTTTTAACTCTCTGGGCTAGAGTCCCAAAGTCAGACTGATAGAACAAAAATAAAACTGCTGAAGCATACTCTTTTTAACACAGACCAAATGGAGTAATTGCTACTCACAAAATGGGAAAACAGTGATATGGCAGGGTGCAAGCTGCTCAGGAAACACTGAACCTCAGTGCTTGTTAGTGTTTTTATCCAAGATCATCACCATAACACACTAAGTGCCAAGCATCTTCAAATGGCTTTGTGAACCTTAATCAGCCCCTAGAAGGACAGTAGTTAACACTGACTCTTCAAATGCCAAGCTTCACCTCTTGAAAGGCAAAGGGAAAATCAAGTTAATTAGGCCAGTCTTAACAAGAGAGTCTATTTAAATAATACATTTCCAAATGGCACATTCAGCTGATAAGTTACTCCACTGGAGATTTTCACTTCATAGACCAATATGAACCAAGCTGTATGAACCTACAGCTGACAGAGCATAGTTTTGGATAGGTAGAACTACTGTCATCAAAAAGTTATGTTTTAGAAATGTTTAATTAGGCTGTAATATTGCCCTACTCTATGTTATTGCTCTTCTTTATAGGCTGTGAAACATTAAACCAGCATTTCAGTCATATCACTATAAAAAAATAGTATGTTAAAACATTGCATTCGGGAAAAATAGGTCTCTGCTTAAAGGTATTCTAAAGAGTCCAAACATTTTAAAATTAATTCCTGCCCTATATCCTACAGCATTTGCATTGTATACTGACAGATATAATTCATTATAACTCCAAACATTATAATTTCTAAAGAAGCTTAGAGAATCACCTAGTTCAGGTTAAGTGAAGTAGTACACGTTGTCTCCTCATGATGCTGGGAGATAAAAAGACTGCAGGGTGCTGGGAGATAAAAAGCCCTTGAGTATAGACCAAGGGAATACATGGGAGACTAGGAGAGGAAAGAGGCCCAGACAACATATTGCTGAGGTCACATTTTTGTAAAGTATCAGAATCAGGACAACAAGGATGAAATTTAATCTATAGTATAAAGTCTCAGATCAGTATTCCCCGGGAGCTTGTTCCATTACTTGTGTAGTCTCTAGTTTTACTGTTGTCATTGTTATTTGATCTTTATTTTCTTTTTTGTATTGTAAATCCATTATTTGTTTTGTCCTTGTTGACTACAAGAATTGAATAAAATAATTTTTACATCATGCCTTGAGGTTCCTGAATACATTTACACCTTTTCAATCACTTATTCCACCCTGACCATTAGTAATTGCCTAATTTTCCCTTGAGGATCTTATTTGATCAAGTGTACTATCACTCACTCCAGGAATATGTCTGTATGCATGAGGATCACAGAATAGGGACATAGAAAGATTAAAATAATTATTTCTCAGAACAAATAAACATACAAAAAAGAGACAAGCAAAACCCTTCAGCTGAAATTTCTCTGTTGGACTATGGTTGTACTTGAAAAAGAATCTAAGTTAACCTTGTTAGAAATTCTCTCCTATTACTCCCATTGCAGACACTTAACAATTTCAGACAGGAAAATGAAAGTCATCTTGCATATATAAGACCATGCTTTGTTTCTGCATTTCAAATTAAAATTAGTTCTCAAAATTTAGGATTATTGCTTGGTTGTTTTTTTACAAAGCATTATCCCACTCATGTCTCAAGAGATATTGCATATGAGACAAGTGAACTATCCTCACTTTTATTAAAATAAACTCATTCATAACACAAGCTAAACAATATATATTATTCTGGAAAAAATACCATCATGCCCTAAGAAAGCATTTTCCAAATTTTCTTGACTGAATCTGATCATCTGTGATATCATATACAGGTTATTAACATGAATTCAAAAACTGTGAAGGCATACATCTGGCAAAGGAAAGTGTTTCCCAATATACTG
The DNA here is from genome assembly GCA_013397555.1 of Urocynchramus pylzowi. Taxonomy (NCBI): domain Eukaryota; kingdom Metazoa; phylum Chordata; class Aves; order Passeriformes; family Fringillidae; genus Urocynchramus; species Urocynchramus pylzowi. The sequence continues at coordinate 283,291 of VZRH01003881.1, forward strand.
TGACAATTTAGAGAAATAACATTTCCAAATCAACCACCAAGAAATAATTGAGATTTCAAATGTTTTTTTTAAGAAATAGCTAAATTTCTCCATTGCCAATAGGACAGGTTGGATATGTTGGCTTCAAAACTACTAAGGCAAGAGTAACACTTATTTAAAAAAAAAATAAGTGTCAACTCCTTCCCATTTAAATTTGTAAAAAGTAGTAGAAACTTTTCCTATGTTAGATTAAAATTCAGCAGCCAGGAGTTTTTCCCAGCAAGGAATTACAGAGAGTATGAACTGAATTGAATTCTAAACCTCTGTGGTTTTGGTTTAGGGATTGTATTTGGATTATTTTTAAACTGGAACCCAACCTGGTTCAATATCTGGAAATACCTCCTGAGCATGAACTGGCACAAACTTGGGAAGTTCATTGCTCTTGGCAGCTCAGCAGAATGGCTCAATTGAAAGTGGAAACACTCTATCCACAGTTGCAAGCTGTTGAGCCTGGAGAACTATAAGCTGGTCATTGCAAATATTTCTGCTCCTGCTAGAGAAAACTTGCAGTCAAACTGCTTCATGTATCTGTGTATATCTCGCTATCACAGGGTCAGGGCCCTTCCCTTCCCTTCCCTTCCCTTCCCTTCCCTTCATCTCTTGTTTCCCAAACACAGCATTAGCACCAATCCCACTCTCACAGTACAGCAGATGAGTTCCAGCTTAAACTGGAACCATTACAAAGTAGACTCAACTGATTTCTTCTTATGTTACCCATTTATATTTCAGAGGCCAACACCTCCTCAAACAATGAGATGCAAGGGGTTCCAGTTTTTCCTAGTAGATTTAACAGGAAGCTAAAACTTACAGCCTTCTTCTTTTTCTTCTCATTCCTGAATGACATGAGGGAAATTTCTTTGAAAGTAAAACTAGCACATTTAAGGTTTTTAAGATGTGAGTCCGAGCTATCAGTGGGTTTTGACAGCACAAGTGTCATTCCAGCTGAGGCTGTGCTCCAGTGGTCACCCACGCCAGCAGAGAAGGGATTTCTGCCACCTCCCAAAAGGAGCAACTTGGACACACAGTTAGGGACATGGAGCCACTTGGGGGTGCCACATTTCTGTGCCACAGCCCTGACGTGGTGCCCTGGCCTGGTTTCCCCTCTGCCCAGAGAATGGGCAGCAGAGGACCTTGCTCCTGTTACACTGAGACTTCAGTCCCCCAGTTTGGTGTTCCCAGCTGTAAATAGCCACAGTTCCTTGATGCCCTCATGAAGGCTTCAGATCTCACAGAAACTTCGTTTTCACAGCTGCAGCATGAAGGCAGCTGTGAAATTATGTGCCAAACTTACTGCTATATAATTTGCAAGACAATCTGATTTATATCAAACATCCTCTTTCTTAAAATTATGCCACTTCCTTCACCGTAAAACACCCTTTCTCTCATGAAGTCCATTCTCTCTGACCTACAGGAGGCCTTGCAAGCAAGGCAGATTTTTAATAACTTTGTCATGCAAGAGGAATACAAAAGCAAACACAAGGCTTATACTTAACAAAGAGAGGAGGGAAAGGTGAAATTAGTTATTGTCATGGCTGATCTCAATAGTATGTACAGCTTCAGAACAAATTTTGAAAGTAAGAACATACTGAGGTGAATAGAGACTGGAATAAGTATTGCACAGGCTTACAGGAAGGGATCAAGTCTGATTCATCTAATCTTTGACAAAATAACTCTTGTTTCTCATGGGTGAAATGTGGTGGGCTTTATCAGCACAGCAGACAATTCAGTTCTCCTGCATCTGACTTAAGAAAAATATTTTGATATAACTCTGTGTGCCAGGCAGAAAATCAGTAATTCATCTGGACAAAATAGGATTTGAGACAAGAATCAGTGTGGTGGGTGAGGTGCAGACCATGTATGAAAATGACAAAAAGGAAAGGGGAGGTATCAAGCTAAGGGCAGTACTGCTAGAATTTCTCAAAAGTCAGTCTCAGACTTTTGTTAAAATCTAAGAGCAACTCTACGAAATTTGCTGGTGCCCAAAACTGGTGGCACTGCTGATAGTGTAGGAGAAAATCAGACTGTCATTTGTGGCCTAGAGAAATCAGAATGGTATGGCACTGAAAAGATTTTGAGTAATAAAAAGGATTTCTGCTCTAATCTGAGCCTCATCAATTGTAAAAAAAAGAGTAGAAAAAAAGACATTTTGTATACAGAGCCGTCATTATGACAAAAGCAACTGTAATACTAAAACACAATCAGTGAGAAATTTCTAGCCCAGGTAGTGAAGTATAAAAAAATGTGATACAGGGCACTGGTAATACACAAACTGCAGCAACACCTGCAATTCTGGGCACCTGTACACAAGACATAGGGACTTAAATGAGAATAAGGAAGGAAGGGCTCCTGAAATGATCAGCAAGTGGAGAATGGTATTGAAATGGACTGAAATGTCTATGTTGGTTTAGTTTGGCATGGTGAAGGCTGAAATGAAATAATATAAATACATGGGAGAGAGGAGAGAAACAGAAAGAGAATACCTGTTTAAATAAAGAACAAGATTTACAGATTTAAACTATTTCTGAATATATTTAGACTGGAAATGAAAAGGTTTCAAGCCCTCTCATGCATGGAAAGAACAGTGATTAGTGTAAGGATGTAGTTCAATAAATCCGTGAATGGGAATATATGTTGTGTCTACCTGCAGTGATCCAATTCTAGCCCCTCATTTTCACTTCTGTGGTAGTGCTATTTTCTGCATTTATCATTAAACCCAGGCCAGCTATCCCTTAGTGCCTGAGTGTCATGGAACTGCTGCATTCATTTGCTCTACCTTAAACTGACTAATGTTGATTTACTGAATCTACAGTAAGAAAATGTACTGACCATAAAAGGCATACACAAAAAAACCTTCTGTTTTAAGAAAAACAGTTACTCATCCTGCACAGTGCCAGAAATCCTTTTTATTTAAACCTTTGTAATACTTTACTGGAAACTGAACTGCACTAGTGAGGCTGTTACATCATCAGTCACAGCAAGCATTAGGGAACTCAGGGACAATTCAGAACATTTAAACAATCATTATGACATTGCCATCTAACGAACAGTAATTGTGTGCACTATTAAATGTACAAAAATAGAAAGTAAACTAAGGAATGCACTCATACACTGTTTCTGACAGTTTTATAACTATTACAAATATTGCATTGTTACTTTTTCTCCTTCCTCAGTTTTAACTACTTTTCTCATGTGACCACCTTTGAAAGTGTCAGTATGTTAAGATTTTCTAACTTTGTGCTTTCAGTTGAAGTGGCTGGAATTTCAGACAAACACTACAATACCCTCTAACCTTTGGCAACAAAGCTCACACTTCCTCTGCAGTGTAGAAGTGGACCAAAACCAGCATCATCTACAGTAGGTTTTCTTATCACCTGTGGACCAGAATATATCAACTGGGACTAAAATGGTTTGACTTTTTTGGAATTGTTTGACTTTTTCTCTCTAAGATAAGAACCAAGCACCACAGCTCCATTTTTTTGAGTATGGAATAGGGTTAATGTTTCCTTTCTTCCTCTGAGAGTGATTGTTCAGATGGTCTAATACATATCACTTGTCATGGTATCTCTACCAGTATCTACCAGAAAAAAAATGTTGTCCTGGGCACTAATCATTCAATTCAGTCTTGGCTTGATGGGAGGCAGAACACTCAGCTATTCTAACAAGTCAGCTCTCCAAAACTCCAGAATGATGGTGTAAAAGTCAGGTCCACTTTAGACTCCCACTGATAGAAAAAAGAACAGGAAGAGAGAAACGAGGCACAATAGTTCTTCTTACTAAATAGAGTACTTACTGAATAGTTTACTGATATTTTCCTGTTAAAGAGATTATCTCTCTGATAAATCATCGCAGAGTCTTAATAGTCACCTCTCATTTAAATAACTGTATTTGAAAGCTGGTGCATTATTTTTTAGTAAATCTCTAAATTACATAAATGCAGGGAAATATTAACCCTAGCCATGCACCCCACAATGATGGCTCTGCCACATCTAGTACTGAATCTAACACAAAAAGGATTCTTTAATTGTGCTCTGAATATATTGTTCACTGCCTACAAGCCTTCATTTTCCCCATGCTGAAAAACATTGCTACTGAGGGTCACTACAGGTCTCCAGCTGCCCTAAAACTCTTGCCAAACTAAGCTAGGATTTACTCCAAATTTCATATTTGGAAAAAAAAATCCAGAAATAGGAAAATTGCTTATTAACAGAGTGCAAAAGAACACCTGCTTAATATGAACATGTCCCAGAAGAGCCATGAGGCAAGCAAACTAACTCTGATCCAATGACAGAACTAAGCAGAGTAGTCCAATGCATGCTTTTGTCATAAATATTTTTATGACAAAAAATATTGTCTCCTTATTTTATTATACACCAGCATCTCAATGAGAAGCGTTTTAGCTGTGATAGGTGTATCAGTGAAAAAAAAAAAAGGATTATTTATATCATAAGAGAAGTTTATTTTTTTTGAAGCATCTTCTAAGTAGGTTTTTTTTTATGAATGATTTTCATTCCCATTTTGCTTGACTCATGGCAGAGAAGTTGCCTGCAATTTGGTAAACTTTGCTGATAATAATGAGTTGGGCATTAAAGATTCAAGCTTCATCAAAATAATCCTAGCATATAATGATTTCATTTGGAAGGGACCTTAAAGATCATCTAGTTCCAACACCCTGACATGAGCAGGGATATATTTCACTAGACCAGGCTGCTCCGAGCCCCATCAAACCTGGTCTTGAACGCTTTCAGAGATGAGGCATCCACAAGTTCTCTGGGCAACCTGTGCCAGTGACTCATCACCTTCACTTTCTTCCTAATATCTAATCTAAACCTATTCAGTTTCAGTTTGAATCTGAATTCAGTTTGAATTCAGTTTGTTCCTCCTTGTAAATAGTCCTTCTCCATCACCTCCTGTAGGTTACCTTCAGGTGCTGGAAAGCTGCAATTAGGTCATGCTGNCTAGACCAGGCTGCTCCGAGCCCCATCAAACCTGGTCTTGAACGCTTTCAGAGATGAGGCATCCACAACTTCTCTGGGCAACCTGTGCCAGTGACTCATCACCTTCACTTTCTTCCTAATATCTAATCTAAACCTATTCAGTTTCAGTTTGAATCTGAATTCAGTTTGAATTCAGTTTGTTCCTCCTTGTAAATAGTCCTTCTCCATCTCTCCTGTAGGTTACCTTCAGGTGCTGGAAAGCTGCAATTAGGTCATCCTGCAACCTTCTTTTCTCCAGGCTGAACAAACCAAATTCTCTCAGCCTTTCCTCATACAAGAGCTGCTCCATCCCTCTAATTGTCTTGGTGGCCTCCTCTGGACTTGCTCCAACAGATCCATGTCCTTCCTGTGCTGGGACCCCAGAGCTGGATGCAGCACTGCAGGTGGGTGTGTGTATGTCTGTGTGCCTTTCTCTCTCATTATTGATCTCTCCAAGTGGTATCTTCCAACCTGCAGTAACAGAGCTCTCAGATGTCTGACATGCAAACAGAGGAAGAGCAGTGGGACAATCGTACCAGACCAGCTGGTGTTTGTCAAAGATAAGCAACCAACTTCCAGGCTTAAGGAAGAGCTTGCACACTTGCGAGCATTTCCTTTGTCTCTGATACAATCAGAGAAATGCAGCAAGCTTTTTGCTAAAAGCTTGTCATATTATTTTGTAAAAACTTTTCCCCCCATTGTCCATTAGTCTAAAAAAAATTACTTATCTTAACAAACTTTGCTTTTTTCATAATAACACAAAAAATAGCATTTTACCTGTGCATAATAATATAAAAGCAAATGGCTGGCACTATCTTGGAGCTCTTCCTGAACTTGACTGGGAAGAGCTAGAATTCCTTCCGAGAGAGATGGAGACATAGCTGTGCATGATCTTTCTTCCATTTTTCCTATTTTCAAATAAAAGCACATGACCAAATATTGTCCAAAAGATAAATATTTACTTTAGTACTCCTATCAGGATGTCTAGAAATGGACACTAAGCTCTCAAAGGACTTATAAAGTTCACAGATAGAAAGAAATCTCCCAAAAAAAGTATGCAGGTCACACAATTTAAAACAAACTGCAAAGATTCCACAGAACACAAACTTCCTGCCACATGACAGCTTCCTTTCAATGAGATTTAATGAAATTGAACAAGGAATGCAAAATGTAATGATAATCTCTACTCCTCTAGAACAGCAGTATTAATCTATTCATAATACCAAAGACTTAGGTAAAACCATCAAAATTGGCAGTGACTTATTTTCAAATAAGGCCTCACCCTCAGTCCCTTGAGAAGCTGGATCTCCACTGCACTGTGCCTTTCCACAGGAGGATCCTGCTGGCAGAGCTCCTGACACTGATCCAAAGCCTCAGTGCTTGGGCTGGAATCTCTTCCTCTCCCAAGGGATTAAAACAATTATATTTTAGCATGACTATCATCTAAAGCCAAGAGCAGAAGAACCCACAGGCTCCTGAATCACATGAGCACTGGTAGCAGCAATTTTACTAGTTCCCTGAAGGCAGAAATGGGGAAAAGGTAAGGTTTGTGACAGTCAGCTGCTATCACACCCAAACCAGAAAGTCTCAGTTATGTGCAGTTCAAACTCCATGAGGTCCTACATACACAGAGGAGGTAGCTGGTTGGTCTGGTTCAGAAGTGCAGCAACACTGGCACATAGGAGGGGTGGTTGTTTAATAAAGTAGCCCAAGTACTAAGTCATGTGAAAGAGTACTTGGGCTTAGCCCACTGGTAATAAACACAAGATTAAACAGCAACAACAAGAAACCCAGAGAGTCCTGAGCACAGATTTTGTGGTGGGAATTCAGTGGGGGTGGATAAAGGAAGCAGTTAGAGGGAGGTGGTATGTGTGTGTGTTTGGTTGCTTTTTCTTTTTAAACTTTCTTCCTCCACTTTAGAAAATAGTTATTTGTATATTTGCTGGATACAAGCCATTCTCATGACTCAAACACTCCTGCCTAAGAGAATGAAAAATAATTTTAAAAAATTATACTGCTCTACTAGCAGGCACAACAGAATTATTCATAGAAAAAGGTAGAGCATTGCTTGACACAGTTAAAAAGGAGAAACACCACATGGCACTTGTGATCAGGGACTTGAAACATCAAAACAAACCATTTTAATGATAGAAGAAGGAAAAGAGAATGTGAGAAATACTTCTCCTGTTCTACTAGCATTAATCTATCTCAAGACAGAGTATATCTTGCAAACATTTCCATAGAAATTTCTTCTAATTAATTTGAAGAGCAAGTATCTGAAGTCAAAGAGACTATTCACATAAAAACTTTGTTATTGTACATATATTGAAACAGACAAGTGTCAGGAAATCTTTGGCAACCATGTTTGAAGAACAGCATTAATACATTGCTTTATGGGCTGGCTTTTTTCCCTCTGCATATTCAGTTTTGATTAAGTCTGTTATAAAGTCTAAAGATGAAGCGCTCTTGCACAGACAATAGTTGAATATATTTTGAACCATGCATTTATTATTGTACTTTTGGAAGTCTTTCTTAAGTGTGTAGGATTAATTGGTAGCAATCCAAGTGAAATTATACAGGCTTAGATTCAGGATTCAGTTATTCATATGGAGGAAAAACTTTTGCTATAACTGATACATGGGAAGTTCCATGATCTGGTCTTCCGGAAAAGGATGAAATTATATACAGTCTCAGTAAGTAGTATCTTAGTTAACACATGAAAGAAGGATAAAGAATAACTTCTGAGAACATCCTAGGCTGTGATCTCAGTAGAATTGTTAATTTACTTTTTAATTTTCCGTGATTTTTTTTTCTATTTTATATAAAATATATTGATCTAATTTTTCTTTTCTCAAACCTTCTCACAACTTTTTGGATCATTTTGGGGGTGGGGGGAAGCAAAGCAGGTTTCCCTGAGGATAAATCACTTCACACTTTTTATTGATCCATGTAACATAGATATGATATGCTTTATTCATGTTAGGGTTGCTAAACTGGAGTTTTTGCTTGTTGGCTGTTTTTCTTCAGGTTTTTCTTTTTGGTAGTGTTGGGTATTATTAACAACACAGGAGGGAGGAGCATTAGATAGAGCCCAACAGGCTCAGTGATGGAAGAAAGGATGGGAGAGTCTCTGACCACTGTGAGTGACTAATCTAGCCTGTGCCTGAGAAAAGGATAACAATACAAAAGCTGATGAAGGTGATCTGCCAATAGGGAGCCATAAGATTGAGTTGTGTGAAGATCTTTGTTATCACAGGTTGACTTGGCCTATAAGCCTTCTTAAAGTATCCCTACCATATAATAAACAAACAACAACCATTACCCTGCATACTAAGCAAACAAACAAACAAAAGAAACC
>VZRH01003881.1:291953-337784 GCA_013397555.1 Urocynchramus pylzowi
CCACAAGACCCCCCCCCCCCTCAAATCTCTGTATATTCAGGATCTGTCATAAACATCTAAGTGGGAGACCTGCTCTCTAGATCTCATTTCTGTGAGAAATGAGAACATTTCTGTGAGTGATGTTCTTCTCACAGAAAAAGGACTGACGCACTTCACATCTCCTAAAAAGCCCATCCATCTCCTGATGAACTCAGGAGGACACATCTTAGAAATCTAAATAGTGTTCAACATCTATGATACCTCACCATCCAAGAAGAGTGGGTGACAGGTCAGTTCTTCCAGACTTTACTTTATCCAGTGTTGCTCAGGCTTACTGTTGTATTTGCAAGAGTTCTCATCAATCATTTTGGCAGTTTAGATTTACGATGGTGTTGGACTCCCATGACCCTATGTTGAAAATTTTCTATGGATTCAACTTAAGCTGGACTCTGCTTTTCCTAAGGGAATCCACACTTTCCTCTGCATTGCACCAAATGCAAGGGTAAAATTTCATCTTTTATGTCCCTCTGCACAGAAACAGAAGCAAATATGACGAAGTTCTAGAGGCACAAGTGTTTCCTGTCATCAGGTGTTCAGATACGTATTCTTTTTCCCTATAATTATTACTTTATTTTTCATAAAATAAAAATTGCATACTTTTGTACGTGGTACTCCATGGTTGGCTATGATCTAGAGGAAGTATAAACCAACTGAAGTGATCAATGTTATATCAAGCAACTCCATAATGTTATAGCAACCAACTGTCACTCTACTGCACCAACATCCATCAGATAAAATAATTGATAGTGACCCAATCAATTGGTATAAGGGAAATAGAGTCATTATATGCTGGTACTGTGCCAGGGGATCAATATCTCCTTCAAACACAAACATCTCTGCCTGGCTTTGACATTAATTACCCACAAATATCTTCACATAGATATGCCAGTGGGAGACCATTATCCTATGTCAGCATTTAATGACTTTGGTATTCCCCTTTAATCCTCACTGTGCTGACCTTACCTCTCTTGACAGCCACCACTTCAGGATATCTCTCAACTCCTTCACTTCCCACACAAAGGATTTGTAGGCACGTTTGTGTCTCATGCAATTTCCTATTCATCTTCTCTTTTGCTGAAAACTTACATCCATCAGACCTGGAGGTTCATGAAACTGACCTCACAGACAGGGTGCATGGTAAATGCCAGGAATTCCATTGGGACATCAATGGGATTTCCAGCCTTCATGTGCACTTTCTATCTACTGTGGAGCCCTTTGTGTCACCTACTATCAATATTTACATTATAAATGTCAGCAGTGATTTTTAGTCTGTGATGGTAGCCACATTAGGCTTTCACCCAAAGCCCCAAAAAAAAAAAAAATCAATAACCTAAGGGAAATAAACATTATGGAAACTTTTATTTTGGTTTTCGGAAGGATCAATGAGAATTGTTTTCTTGTAGATTTAGATCTCCATTTAAATCCCCAAGATCCCACATGAATATGTTGGTGTCTAGCTAAGTGTTAGATCACTACAAAGATGTTCCTCACACTGTAGGAAAAAAATCTACTGTTTTCAGGAAGCTATTTTCTCTATATTTTTATAACCTCACAATTCTCTTTGTTATATTGGGTTGAAATTGACTAATGTACCCAAATTATTAGGAAGGACAGGCACAGATAATGTACCCAAATTATTAGGAAGGACAGGCACAGATAGACAATAGGTAATGTCATAATAGGCTCATCATTTTCTTAATAAAACAGGCTAAAACAACTTTGCCTTTCAAAGTGTGGAATAAAACTTAAAAATATGAAGTCAAAAAGCTGAAATATGCAAAGGCAAAAAACATAAAGAAAAAAGCAAGCCTTAATGACAAGATAAAGAATTATTTTCAAGAGTCATGGTGTTAAAGCAACCTCACATCTTAAAGCAAACACAACAAGTAGCATGAGACTTGAGTTTGTGTTCTGTTGAATATCTAAAGCGGCACTACATGGAGTGAAGTTCATTATGATATGCCAATGAAGCAAACTCAGATGATGAAAATCATCAGTCTTGGAGCTGTTTCTATGGGCTGTCAAAGAGAAGCTGGTAAATGCAATAACACCAGCGAATTCTCACAATGAAAAACAGTAGAAGCGTATTTTCACTGAAGAAAACAACTGCCCCATATGGTGGTTGCTTTTTTTATCTACAAGAGACCTACTCTTCTGCATGCTGATACTCCCACAGTTCTTGCCACCTCCTATCCTACACCTTTAGTAAAGCTGTGTCTCTTTCTTCTGAAAAGGTTGTTTGTTTTTTTTTAATTTGGAGATGGCAGAGAATGCTATCACTCTGACAGGTAAAACCAGAGATGATTTGATAGATATCCTCAATGAGATATTAAAATACACCCTGAATATTAGGGATGCCTAGTCCATCAAATTATTTTTAAGTTTCACAAGTTGTTGTAAACATAGGAAACCCAGGGTATTATAACATGATATAAAAACTGTTTTAAACCTTATATTGGTTTGCAAGTAAGATTCTTAAGAGACTAGCGGAAGAAAGCAACTCACTGAATTGCAGACTCTTCCCTGATTTTTTATCAGCAGGCTATAGTTTAGATAAACAGGAAAGAAGAGTATTTCTTGTTTCTCCTTCTGACATCAAGCATATCCAAAAACATAAGCACAAGCAGATTGCAGTCTCCATTGAGTCAACAGAAGAACTTTCTGAAGAAATTTAAATGGGGAAACTGCATTTTATAGTATTAAATGTGGTTGTCTTCTGCATAATTCATATACTCTATCCTAGACATCTCAGAGACAAACACTAAATGAAACCCTAAACCATAAAGGCAGTCCTTGAGTTTTCCAGGACTGCAACAGCTGAAATTCAGTATGATACCTCTTGTCCCAGTCCTGCAAAATAAACCCCAGCAGTTTCTACAACATTTATGTTCCTCCTGCAATACAAGGAACAACACAAAACAGACCCCAAGGCACATTTCATATACAATTGTTTTAAAAGACAGCTCATATGCTATAATGTTCAGCCAAGTTGCTTTTAAAGTATTAATTTTATTTTTCCAAAATCTTGGGATGTAGCTTGAATCTCATTTTATTGCTATATGCTGTAAAATCATTACTCACACATTTGGTCTTTGATTTTCTCAGACCCTCATATCAAAAGAGAAAAGATCTAATTCATTAAAACATAAAGAACTTGCACAGAAATAAAAATAAATTACTAACACCCTGCTCAAGCCTTCTATATTTGTTTTCTCTAAAAATTTAGGCAATTCAGTTTCTGGCTTACTTTGAATTACTCATAAGTGGACAATTGAAATTATTTGGGAGCAAATCTAAAATGTCTGCACTGACTCATTTGAACAAGCCTGAAAAAGACATGATGCACTTTTAAATAAATATTTTAAAATAGTAGTAGTTATTTGGAAAAAATTAATACACAAAAACACTTAGCAAAAGTAGGCTGCATACATCCACACTTCCCTGTCAGAAGTGTAAGTAATGAAATACAAATTTAATGAAGATAGAAGTTCAGTGAACTAATATGCCTGTCTAGTACAGTCATTATGTTAATGTCTGTTGCTATTTCAAATCTTCCTTACGTACAGTAGTCAGAGCCTGGCATCCAGGTTCTGCATTACTCACCCAATGCAAATCCCTCAGCAATTGTAGGAAACACAGGCTGTGCCTTCACATTCTGCACTGTGTCTTACATTCACACACTTCTCCCTTCACTTCTGTTTGTGTGCAAATGATGATAGTCTCTGTCACAGGACATTATGCATTTTATAGAGAGAACATACTCATTCCATGGGGAAGATGCTGAATTTCAATAGCTCCAAGGTATATGGGGGAGTAACAAAGGTTTATATTCAAATGTCCACATGTGTAAAAAAAAAGTATGTTCCTTTGAACCCCACCAGTTCTCTTCTAAGTCTGCCTTTGGGCACCCCAGTGCTATTCTGAAGGCTGGAGAAGCACTGACTCCCAGAGTTCATCTGTTGCTGCTCTACAGAGAAGTATTGCAGACCCAACATGTGTTTCCCTATGGTGGCCAGAGAGCAGTGCTCCTGACTTTGCATTTGGGAAGAGGCTGTACAGAACAGACTCAAGCTCTGTATCACCTGTCCTGCATATGATGTGCATGCTGCATTGATTCCTTTGCCATTAAGTGTAATCATGAGCATCCTTTTCTGTCCATGTCACTAGTAAATGTAGGCCATGATGAAGATAGCACCCATTGGGTCAGCTGTGCATCAGTTGTCAGGTAACAAGTGAAAGAACCTGGCCTGTATTGATTTATGTTGGCTTTTGGTTTAAGACAGTTTATTTTTGTTCACTTCCTTTTGTTCCCTCGAAATATAAGCTTTAACATAATACAATAGAAGGGCATTTATTGCTGCAAATAGTGAGCTCTAAAGATCAAAGTAAAACAGCCAGTTTCACTTGAGTTGTCTTGATGCTTGTACTAAATGAATATTAGCAAAACAGGTGATTAAATGCTATGTGTAATGAACCTGATACAAAATACACTGAAGAGTAATAGGCAGACACAAGACTAAAAATAATAAATTATTGTTGTTGTTATTATTATGTCTTGTCAAGCTCTCCTACAAAACATAAGATGAAGTTAAATAATAACTGAAGTCAAATTTTAAAATGCAGCCCACGGGACTATCTTACAAGTGTTCTGAGTACAGAATACTCCTGAGTTCATGGTCTGTTGTTGCAGCTTAGCATTTTCTGAACAATGACAAGCAATTATCACTGATGTAACGCTCCCTCTTAAAAGTACTTCTAATAAGAAGATGTGAGAGCAATCTCAAGTGGACTGTGATTTCATTGGAACTGAGAGTTAGATTTGTCTATATTTTATAAATCATCTGGAGAACCACTAGATTTGTAACCATTTTTCCCCTGATTATAAATTCGTGGACAATTTTGCCCATGCCCAACTGTCAGCATTGCTCAACTTCACAACAGTTAATCAGATTGATATTCTCCTAAAATAATTGTGTATGCTTCTGCTATGTTTAAAAGAAAGGGAACTAATGCTTTTGTTTCCTGAAGGGGCATGTGTGTGTGCTCAGCTAAGAGCCTGAGGTAAAAGTTCTCCCAGGAGGCCTTTCAAAGACTCTAAGAACCTGTTTGAACTATTTAGGTTATAAATGCTTCATTCAGATTACTGAAGCAATTGGAAGGTGTATAAGGTTTCGGTGTCAAGCAAGTGCCTAACTTTGGCATGCTGCAGGTAACTGTGTTACAACCCCTACAGCTTTCACAATGTAAGTCAGCATTACACTCAGACTTGTCAGGTAGCGTTGAGTTAGGTAAAATGGACTCCAATCCTGCTTTTGCTTAAGATACAGTTAGACAATGAGGTAAACTGCCTTTCCTGAATAAGTACTCTCAACTTTTTATTGGCATAGCAAATTAAAAGAGCTGTTTTTCACATTCATACTGGAAAGCAAACAGAACAGCTTCAGGGAATTTTCCTTCTCTATCTAGTTAGGATAGTTTTAGGATCAGAAAAAACAACCTCTATAAAAAAAGAGGATGAAATTAAGCATGAACCAGATAATTTTTGTAAATGTATAGGATTAAAAAATGCAGTGCATTTGCAATTGTTTCATCTCATTTTAGCTGCAGACTCAAGTAAATATTCAGGGTAGTATCACCAGACAAAAAGTATAAGTCAGTACTCAGATCTTTTCCTGCAAGATGTCTCCAAAATAAAACAAAAAAAACCATTTCAAACATAATTGCTGAGTGCAGCCAAACAAATAATTTCCATAACAATTCATGGGTTTATTTCAAAATCCTCCTTTTATTTTATTTCACCTCTGAGCTTGATTAGCCCAAATGAAAGGAAAAAGAAAAGAACCATAAGCAGAATATGCCCCTTTATCCTTCACCAGCCCTTCCTCACAGCTGTGAATTGTGCTGGACCCTAAAAGAAACCAAACTTCTAAATCTAGCTTGAGATTCTTGAGATCTTTCAATAAACTGTGCCATATCTCATTCACACAATTGTTGTCTCACTAAATGACCCTATCTTTAAACAATTACTTATTAGACTCCATCTTGTAGGTTTTTGCTTAGTGTTTTCCCCAAATTGTTTACTTGCTTTTTTTTTTTTTTTTTTTTTTTTTTTTTTTTTTTCCCCAAATTGTTTTTTTTTTTTTTTTTTTTTTTTTTTTTTTTTTTTTTGTTTTTTTTTTTTTTGGTCTTTTGTTATTGAAGAAAGAGGGAGGGAAGGTAAAGAAGCCACATGTAATTCAAGGCAAAAGTCCAACACAAGATCCCCATGAGATCTCTGTAATCTTTTGCACAGAGCCTCCATTCTCAGAGGCCCTTGGCTCCGCAGGTGGCTCCATGCACTGAGATCTTGTTCTGACTCTAATTATCAAAGACACATTTCCTCTGCTCAACACCACCTCCGCTCTCTACATGAGTGTTCTTCTACTTCCCCAGACCAGTTGTGCCTTTAAGCCCTGATCCAAGTGTGGCAGAGCCTGACAGAAGTTGCCTGGAACAGTCAAGGCACTTCCACAGACACCCCACTTAGCACCCAGTTGCTAAGCTTTGTTTAAGTGATTCTGCCCAGCTTTGTACCCACACCTGCCCTCATCTCCCTTGGCACTAATAATTCACAAAATACTGGGAGAATTACTGGAATAACTGGATTATAGTATTAAGCTATATCTTACTAAAAGTCCTAAGAAAAAAAGACAAAACCCCCTCTGAAATAACCTGAAATGTTTCATAACAAACATTAAAGTTTTCAAAAAATGCAGAAATGTTAGGAATCATTACAAGAATATTTAGGCAACCATAACCTTCATTGCACCTCACATAAATCTGCCTCAACTCAGTGAAAGCTGGACTAGAAACAGGTCCCTAACTACCAGGATTTGATTTAGAGAATCTTTTGTGACATCTGCCTCAGCAACATCTGGCTCCTGCCCTGAGTGCCAATACCATGCAGGCTATAAACCTGCCAATTAGAAGTCATACACTGAAAAATTAAATTTCATTAGTGGAATTGAAGTTGTGAGCTCAAGCTGGCAAATCTACATCATTTAATAAATCAGCATGAGCCTACAAGCATTCAACATTAGGAAGACTCAACACATTTCTACACGAAATAACTCTTCCCCTTTGCCATCGTAGCCACATTTGCATTAGTTACTATCCAGCTGTGCCACTGTCACACCTGCTCCTCTCTGTTCTTCTGAGAGGCACAGATAAATTTGATTTCTGCTCCTACCATCACAAAATCCATCACTTCTTTCCTTTTCTAGCCATATGCATCTATCTACTGAAATTTATTTTCATTCAAGACAAAAGTTAAACTGGTTTGCTGGAAATCAGTTTTCCCAAAGCCAAGTGATCAATGCATACAATGAAGCAGAATGACTTTAAAAGTAGGAGGGAGGAAGGAAAGACCAAAAAAGCTTTAAAATTTAATGGAAAACAAACTTCTTTTTATTGTTATATGCAGTCAGCACCCATTTGCATCATACACTTAACACCCCCTTCTGTTTCTGCTCTCATTGTAATCTTACTTCCTTTTAACACTGTGCTCCTGCAGTTCCTTGGGATTTTCCCATCTCTCCCATCTGTGGATGTTGTACTTCCCCCTAGTCAAGGTGAAATGAGATACTGATAGGCTCATGCATTTTCCTTGAAGGGGATCTCTCAATACAAAGATTTCAGTTTGGTTCAATAGTGATGTTTCATCTCCATAAGTAATGACTTCATCATATGTAATACTGCCACTGTTACATTTTTCCTAGAGGAAAAAATTGCACTCAAATCTAAGGTGTTTCAAAGAGTCTGTCAATCTCACCAGAGCAGAAAAATCTCTACACAATCTTTACTGAGTGCATTAATCTTGTTTTTAAAAAGCTAATTTCTGGTGCTCTACCTGGGTGGTAAAGAGCAGCAAAGGCCTTGTTTTCTGACAAGGTGATTCAACAATCTGAAAATTGAGCCCCTGGACTTAGGGCCCAAAGTGCTCTAAAACTGAAGCATTCAAAACTACTAGTCACTGCTGGACAAAGCTTCAACCACTGCCTAATTCCCAGCTATTTTTGCTGTGATGTATCCATGTCTACTGCACTTAAAAGACATCCCCTAAACATAAATTTTACAGCTTCTATTTTAAAAAAAATAATTATAGCTTCCAGCACATGCGACTGCAGATAAAATCTTCTCAAGAAAGTTGACTATAACCCACTGCAGAGCTGCTGGAAACAGGATTACACAATTTGAACATGTATCAGGTAGAACAGAACTGACAGCCCTCATTTTCATTTCAGACACAAAGGAGACACAGAAGAGATCTTCATTTTTAATAGAAGTATGGCCCATGTATTTCATACTTTTTTCTTTCTCTTCCAAGCACAGTAATATCAATGAAAATCTTTGATCTGACCTTAGAAATTCACAGTTTAATGTATGAGAGAGCAAAGGCGTTTTAATAAAAAAGATAACACATCTGTGAGAAATGGAAGTAGGCTGTTTATCATTATTAAAGGTTTGTCATTAAAAAGATTCATTTGCATCTTAATAACATGATCAGCTTTTTATAATATGCGCCAAAATGAGACCGGTTATACTTTTTTAAGACCACAGGATTGAAAACACCATCAATCTGTTCTGAGTGAATGGCACTCCTGAGATTTCCAATAGGGCTCTAATAAAAGTCTGTGGCACTTTGAGAAATGCAGGTGGTAAAGGGGAAAAAGCTGCAGTCTTGCTCCTGGGAATTTTCAAATCATAGCTCACATCAACTCTGAAATGTCTAAGTAATAAAACAGAAGTCAGAAAACAGAAGTCCTTTTGCTGTATCATTCTTTCTGTTTCTCAGAAAGAAGTGGGAAGAATGAGAAATGAACATATTCTCTTTCAGATCTCAGAAGGATCTTTCTACTGCAATAAAACAGACACTGCTGCAACAGGTTCTGTAATAAGACTTTTCTGGATGGAAATACTGCAAGACTCAAGACAACAGAACCAATAGCTCTCTGAAACACTGTGTGGAGGATGTCACTCCATACTAAGCAGGGCACAACCTGAAAATAGGATGAAAAACTGTGATATATGAGCACATGACAAACAAACCTTGCTTTGCTTTGCATCAGGGCTCAGGTGCAATCAATACAAACCATCATTACTGTAACTTAAATGAGCAAATTTCTCATTATTCATTGACGGCTGTTATGTGAGGGGAAGAAGTTAGAACATTCTAGACAAGTTTTTGAGTGCATGCAACTTACTTTTCTCTTCTTGAAGCTTTATGTTTTTTCCTCCTGCTTAAGTCTAATGGGAATTAACACTAGACTGAAACTGAAAACCTTTGTGCATACACACAACACACACAAATCAGACTACCTTGCAAGAAATGGGAGCAGATGGGCTCCCACTAATGAGATGACTTACCCTTCAAAATGAATGCTTGATAAAAAGGAAATAAACCAAGCTTGCTCTACGCGTTATTTTTTCCCCCAGTACAACTATACCAGGAGAATATTTTATTTTTAAATTTTTTAAAAAAGATTAGCTGTCTTAGACATGGTAAGTCATAGGGTTCCCTGAAACTGTCAGTGGGATATAGTTTTGGCCTCCTCTTCTGCCTTCTGAGGCATTCTGGGGCTCTTCAAAGGCATATAATGCTCACAGAATTCTGTGACTCAGACCTAGAGGGTGATATCGGGAATAAAGACTCATACTGAAAGCTTGGAAAAGACCTCAGATCACGTCTCAGCTCAGTTAATTACAATGACAAATTCTCAAAAATATATTGGGAACCTCTTCTCAGGTAGCATCTGTATTTTAAACCTCACTGCCTATGTTGCCTTTGCTTAATCTTTAAGCAAAGATTAAATATTAAAGACTAAAGATTAAAGATTAAAGACTAAAGGCTTAATCTTTAGTTCAGCTGGAAGAAAAGCAGTTTCATTACCTCACTTTTAACCTGTTTGCTGACTCATGGTCTTTCCTGTGGAACTGAGACTGGAAAGGCATGCAGGACAGCAAATCTTCAC
Source organism: Urocynchramus pylzowi (assembly GCA_013397555.1). Classification (NCBI taxonomy): domain Eukaryota; kingdom Metazoa; phylum Chordata; class Aves; order Passeriformes; family Fringillidae; genus Urocynchramus; species Urocynchramus pylzowi. The sequence continues at coordinate 302,003 of VZRH01003881.1, forward strand.
ACAGTTGGTCACTATCTGCAGCAAATTATCAAAGTTCACAGAATTAAGGCACAAACTTTTCATTTAGCTACATAACCTGACAATATTATAGCCATGTAAAAAGCTTTCTGTGCTGTGTGAGGTCAAGAAAATTTGGACACAGAGGGTGTAGAAATAGACTAACCCACATTCTCTTGTACCCCGGCACAATATTGGTATATGAATTCATCATATGAAATGTAAATGTTTCCTCCACTGGGGCAGCTTAGCCTAATGAGAATGAGCTGAAATGGTAATTTTTTCCCCTGCCTTCTCATGGGGACAAGATGCCCTTTATTTTTTCTTAGATTTTCTTGTTCTTCAAAAATAATACATAGGTTTTGCTTAACCATTTTGGGTTCAGAAATTCTTCAAGAAATGCATGCTGCAATTCAATTCCTTGTGCAACTCATACAGCACTGCATCTCCTTTGTGAATGGATAAACATGAGCTCAATAAACCAGGAAAAAATCCTGGGGAAGTTTACAGCAACTTTGAATTTTTTTTGGGAAGTGAGAATCAGTATCCCAGTAAATTGGTTGTTATGTGTATGTGTGTGTGCTACGAGGGGTGGGGTGACATCTGATCTTTTCTCCAGCCTTGACAACTGCATCCCTACCAATGCTCTGCCTTCGTGAATATTTTCCCCTGCTGTACTACGTGAAATCCAATCTCCAATAAAACCCACCACTTGTGGTGTGGCTGTCCATGCATGGGAAGATTTGTTTTCCATTACTACTTGTACAGTAATCTAGACCTTGCAGAAGTTCATTTAATGAGAAAACAAAAGGAACACACACACACACACACTGCAGAAGAAGTTTTAAACTGGAGTGAATAATAGAAGTAAATAACTGTGGCAGCTTTACCAAAGCAGCTACAGAAACACTTAAAAATTCATAATTTAGTAGTGACAGGGGAAAAAACTTTTTTTTTTTTTTTTTTTTTTTAATTCTAAATGAATAGATATCCGAAAATATATCTAATCACTTCAAGCTGTCACCACCCACCCCTGGAATCTGAGGGTGGAAAAGAGAAGGAAAGGAACTGTTGATGATGGAAATGCTCTGTTATTTGTTCATTGTCAGTGAGCAGGGACAGAAATAGCTCTTCCAGTGCAAATTTTTCTGTCTGAGGGTCATCTCATCTTTTTCGAAGCTAAGCAGCGCAAGATGCTGCTGCTACCACAGCTAACTGGGAAGTTGAAAGGATATAAAATCCTCAAAATTTTAAATTCTAACTGTCATGAAGATCCCTGAAAATTCCAGCCTAACACATCCATAATTACCTAAGGCTCCACCTACCTAATGGAGAAGTTCCAACAATGGAGTTTTTCTAATGTTGCACCATATTTAGTGTCATCTTGAAACTGCAGGTACTGCAATCAGAAGAATTGTGCTTTTATAGCTTTTTTTCTCAACTCACTCTGATAAATGCAGAGAAAATAATCTCAGATTTTGATCCTCAAGAAGGGCCAAATAAGAGAGATCTTAAAATTTTTAAATCAGTCTTGGGATGTCCATTCCTAATTTAAAAATGGAAAACCACCACCTCTTCTCCTTGCTCTCAATTGCCTGGTAAAGAGAACGCTTTCAACATTACACAAAATTTTTGTGGATGCAGAGATAGGAACAGCTTTATGTCCTCATTTGAGCAAACAAAACAGCCCATTAAGGTGTCAGTTACTCTCCTTGCTACTCCATGTGCCTATCTATGAATGACCACCACAGGAGTCTGCTGCAAACCAGCACAGCTAGCACACCAGTGACTTGCAGCCTCAATAACACCAAAGGAAGTGGCTTCAGAACCTTAAGAGGTAACATTCCTTAGCCAGAGCTATCCTCAGGGAATATTTTAGGTTTATTTCTAACCCCACAATTCCAAACCAGAGAGCTAATCCAGCAGAAATACCAAACCAACAGAAACCCCTCCCACCAAAACCCAAAAATACCAGACAACACCAAACAAAGAAATCCCACCACCAAAACAAGAAAACCAAGCAAACAAACCACCAAACAAAACAAACAACCAAACCAAAGCAACTCCTGCAAAAGCCCAAGAAGGTATGCCTCCTCTCCACCATTTTAATGGCATTTCTGAAATTCCTATACAGAAAATAGAAAAGTTAACTATAAGCAAATTTCATCTCCCTAGCTGGTAGTAGCTTTCTACAGTTACCCTTAAAAGCCATTTCATTTGATAATAAATTCATTATGATATCAAATTTACATAATGTTTTTCAATGACTTATTAATATGCAAATATTAGGGAAAAAAATATTGAAAGCCCAAATGTTCCTAAATCATGAAGATATGCTATTTAACAATGGGGATGGGGTGAATCAAATTGAACCTCACCATTGCACAAACAAAGCACAGCCAGAGAATACAAGAGACTGAGCTCTAGACCACCTGCACTGAAAATTCTTTAGCTGTCCTAGGTATTCATGAAAACAAAAATATATAATTTTAAAACACAAGAAAATAATTACTAGAAACTATTTCATCTGCCTGTCACTATTTAGAAGAGGTAGGAAAAGGGAGGGGTAGATGATGGCTCCACTGTTGGAAGCTGAAGGAAGAGAAGAATTCCAGGACAGGTTTCCAAGCACCTGCCTGTAAAGCTCAAGAACAATTCACAAATAATCCTCAAGAATTTTAATGCCTTTAAATATAGCACATGATCAAAATACTCTTGTAGATCAGTGGTCCTCTGGGCTTTCCAGATGACATCCTTATAACAGCCCTGATAATGAATTACTGTATGATAATGCAGTGAATTTTCTGAACTGGAAATACATTGGACTCTGGGACATTAATTTAGGCAAAGATTACCAACTTTAATTATTTAAAGTTTATCTAAGATTTATTTATTTTTATTTTATTTATTTTTATTAACTAATTTTATTTTAGTTATTACCAACTTTAATTATTTAGAGATTATCTAAGCTCTTAATTGCTATCAGGGCCATGAGTTCTAACAGCACTCTGCAGCTGGTCATAGTAGGAATTTCTCTAGTCTTACCACAAGCCCCTCACTTATTTGGAAAAAAATGATGTAAGAAAAGCTGGCAATAAAAGTAAAAAAGAGGGGGCTGCACTCTCCTTACAGCCTGAAAACTTTTTATAATAGATGATTCACTGTTTTTCATGGCAATGGTCAGCTTGCACTGTGGCTCCACAGAGTGTCTTTGATACCTGCAAAACTATTACCTCTGAAATTAAAAGGCTTCATGTTTAAAAAAAATATAAGAAAGAGATTGGACATTTTTCATTTTTACCTATTAGGTTTCACCAAAGATTTCTTAAGAATCCAAAAGGAGACATTTCTTGTTTGTTGATTGCAAAACTAGCAATGACACTTCTGTGTTATGGTTCAGTCAGTTTTTTGCCTATTTAAGACTTAAGGTAACTTTTCCTGCTTAGGTGTATCTCCTGAAGTTTCTTTAATCTCTCAGGTAAGGCTTGCTAGCACTCTAAAAACCTCAAATGATTAACAACTGATCTATTCACTGAGATACTATGCAGCCTACTTGGAAAAGGAGAATTTCAGTTCTACAAGCTCTGCTGCACCCTGTGACAAACCTGTGCTGAATTCTATAGTGTTCAGTCCCATTTTGTACAGCCAAACAATGTCCTGTTACTGATTGGGATGAACATATTGCATTCCATGACAGATACCAAAAACTATGTAGACCTAAATGCATGAAGGACAAAACAGAATATCAATATCAAGACAAGCACAAGTGAAATTTGTTGTTATAAAGCCATTTGCTGTGCTTTCTGTTTTGGTAAGTTTGGTGCTCAATTGGCATTCAGAGCTTGGAAAGGCCCAAGGAATTAACTATCAGAGATCTTCCCTCAGATTTTTACTAAGCAAATATTTGTGCTAAAAAGCTACAAACATAAAAATGAAGCACAGCCAGTCAAAGCACAATCAAACAGGACTTAGTATCCCCCAGAAGAAAATTTATTGGAAAAAGCTTAAGAGAGTCAGCGTTACACCAGCAACCTCTTTTCCACTCACACGTACGCAAACAAGCAGTGTTTTTCTGTGTCTTAATAACCTACTTCACATGAAGAAAGAGTCCAACATTTTTCCTTAGCTCCTTATCAGTCACTTCATACATGCCTGTAGCTAACATTATTATGCTATGTTTTTTTAAGTGTCTGTCAGCAAGTGGGTCTTTGATGTGAAGAGACAACAGATCTGGATAGAGCTGATGGATGTTTTAAGTCCTTTCTTAAAAGCTTGATAGAATAATTAAACTGATGCTCTGTAGTGGTAATTAGGGGAGAAAATAGAGCCACCAGCCAGTTTGGGGAATTATTAGCAAGCTGTGCACATACAAAACACAAAGGCTCAGGAAAAATAAGCAGAGTGCTTAGTACTGAATAGTGAGAACCTAGAAGTGCTGGAGGCCTTAGGTCTGTTAATGTACAGCACTTGAAACTGCAAGGGAAAGAATAAACAGTGTGTACAAACTTCAGAAACAAATAAAGCATAAGGGACAAAAAAGGATCTATCTAACTGGAGCCACAATTTTTTCCTTTATAAAATACTTGGAAAGATCCACAAGAGAGTCTCAGCACTCTGTGCCACCAGGACATACACAGTACATTAAAAGGTATTCAGTGGCAGCTAACATCTCTTCTGTCAGAAAGCATTTACATATCTAATAATTCTTCAAAGAGAGCTCAATTTTGGTATAATATCCCAACAGAGGAAATACAAAATCACAAGAGCCTAGATTAGTATGACAACCTGGCTTCAAAGACAAAGACCAAGCATCTGCATGGGTGCTTGCATTTTGTCTCCCTATTAATGAAGTACACAGGGTAATAAGATCCTGGAGTAAGCATGGAATTATATTCCTCTAATGACTTATCAGCACACATAGGCACGCAACTAATGTGCACAAAGAATGCAACTCCAAATTGTCCAAAAACTGCTGGAATTACAGGAGACTGCTGTTTCTGAGAGGTGTCCTGAGAGCCTACATGGACCTCCTGACACACTAAGGAAATGAAATGAGAGAAGAATTGTAAGCCCTCGAGAAGAACTAAGGCCATTGTTTTTCAAAACTCCCAGGAAATAACAAAATAGAAAGTGCAGCTACGTTAGCTGAAAACGTGCCAGTCATGCCATCACTTACATTTCCAGTGCCCTACAGGAGTGATGTGATCCTTATGCAAAGTTTTCAGCAGGTCATGGCTTCACCTCCTGTCTCCACTCCACAACATTACATCACAATTACAGTTGTTATAATGCTATAAACCAGTTTTTTGGGCTATGTGGAATTCCTCTCCCAAAATCAAAATCACTCTTCCCTCTCCATTTCTTTCAGGTATTAAAGCTTTATATTTAAAAATTACATGGAAGGTATTTTTTTTGTTTTACAGAAGATAGCCATAACATAACTTCATCACAAAGAGAGCAGAAATGCTATGAAACAAGAAATTCAATTCCTTCCCACATATAAAGAAAAATGACATGAAAATTCATTCATGACATTTAAACATATACACAAAGTTTCTGCCAATCAAGGAATATGGAATAGAACTTGTGGACTAACAAAGCAGAGCTGAAAGGGCAGTTTCAAGAGTGGATTTTTAAATCCCCCCCTCCTGGAACAGAACAAAATACAACTCCACAGACTCCTGTTTTCATTTGTCTTAGCCAGCAGTATTTAAAGCTGTCGCTGAATATCTCTAAGACGAGGCCTGTGAGAGGCCTGAGGGTCTGTAGCTTTCTCCTGTCCCAGTTCCAGCCAATCTTTGCTTCTTCAAAAAGGGCAAGTGAAGTTTAATTGTAAGAAGCTAATTTTCTTAAACTTTTCATTAGGAAGCATTTCAGCAGAAATAAAGATGACAGATGGTATTTCAACACGTACATAACATCAGTAACCCGATGTTAAAAATCTGTGTCACCTTCCCAGCATAGCTCCAGTCATTCAGGTTACTCACCATTACTGTTATTTTTACTTGCAAAGAAGAGTTTGACTGTAAGAGATTTACAACAAAATACATTAAGGGCAGTTTGACAGAATTAAATACTTATAGTGAATGGTAAAAAATTTGCAGAAAATATATTAAGATATATTAATATATCTCAGGCTCTAATTATTTTGTTTTCATTGTTTTGATCACCTCTAAGAAAAAAAACTCTTGCACAGGAAAAAAACCAAGCACATGCCTTTTTAAGAGATTAGGAATGACTGATGGCTAAGCATTACCTTTCCATGAAAACAATTCACTAGGAGTTTCAAGTGGGTATATGATCAATAAGTTTAAAGTAGCATTCCCCAGCATTGGGTGGCGTCAAAACGTAAGTACAATTATATGACAAAACCTAACTAGTCTCTGGTTTAGTGTTTGGTTGGTTTGGTTTTTTTTTTTTCCCTGAGAACACTTGCATTCACCTGTTTGGTCCACCAAGCAACAGAATCAAGGTTTTTTTGTCAGCCTAAATAAACATAAGCAATGTGTTTAAAGTGCACAACGCATGGCTCCAGAAGCAGCATGTGTTAACCAGAGAAAAGCTTCAGACAAATGTGTCTAAGCTGTACTCAATGCCTGCCTTACCCCAGTGAGTACTGCACCAGAGCATTCTGTCCAGGCTTCTCTCTCAGATACCTGGCAATTTGAATCTGAAATACTTGCAGAGCTCCAAAGCTCCCCTTGCAGATTCAGAGTTTAAAAAGGTTTATCTATTTTTCTTAGAATAAGCATAGTTTAAAAGTCTAAGAGAGTAAAGCTTTCTGACTGAGGACCTGACTATACAGTCAACAGCAACCCAGAAGTGCCTCCAGTGCATTGCAAGCATCCATGAAGCTGCATGAACAGGGACAAACAAAGACAATGGTACATTGACTACCTCAAAGCCACTCCAGTAAAGGATTGTTAAAGGATATTCAGCTGCTGAGTGAAGGGAGCATTCATTGCAAGGCCTTGTGCATTTCCCAGAATACTACATATTTTGTGGCCTTTGCAAGTCCAGCTTTGTCTTGGGAACTAAAAGAATCAGTAGTTAATGTTCATTTCATCAGAGATCCTGCTAATGCAATTGTTCTCAACCCCCAAAATCATTCCGCCTTTCTTGGGAAGAGGTGCACCTCTTCACCTGCAACACATCTTATCTTTCACTCTGAAAACTCTTTACCTTTGCCAACACAAACATTTCTGGAATATAAAAAACAACATTAATATACACTAAAGTTTGCCATTTTAAAAAAATTGGGGTTTTTATACATTGCTCAATTCTGCGTACAATTCATTAAGCAACTTTACTCTTCAAAAAGGAGCAGCTGCAAAATTTCCAGTCTGATGCACAGCAGTGCTGTGAAACCTTAAGGGCTAACTTCAGATTTGAAGCATAGCTTGCTGCAAAATACAAGAGATTATGGCTACTTTTAGTAAATCTATATTTACAAAATATTACCATAAAAATAAATTAGGAGGTAAAAAATGGATTCAACTACTATTTTTCTCTTAACTTAATAACCTGCTCAGAATTAAAATGTCTGTGAACAATGAATAGCCCTTAAAATGTACAGAAATTGCTCCAGAAAAGCAGCAAACATCTCAGCTCTCTTAAGCTTGTTTCCTCTGCATTTCAAGTGAACTTTAAACCCCTGAGTTTTATTACAAGGTTTTGTCTACTTCTTCCTTCTTCAAGGCATGATTAGAATCACAGAATCATTTATGCCAGAAACACTTCTCAAATAATCAAGTCCAACTGTAAATCTAACACTGCTAAGTCCATAATTAAATCATGTCCCAAACTGACACACCTATCCATCTTTTAAATACCTCCAGAAATGGTGACTCAACCACTTTCTGGACAGACAAGGTTTGGCATTACAAGAAAGAAGTTTGCTGTATTTTTTATGTTCTTGGGAAACCAAGAAGTGCTGTGGAGCACACCAAACAAACAGCTAACAAAGCTCTACAGGCTCAGAAGAGATGCAGAGTTTCTGAAATGGGAGATATTTTGGAGTTTTTTTTTTAATATATATTTTTTCCTATGGAAATAAATAAAAAATTTTTAACCTATGGAAACTTATTCCTATGGCAATAATCCACAGAGAAGATTACTTTAATGTTTGTTGTTTGTTGTCACATCTGCCCAGACTTTTAAGTTGCTACATTATGCACTATAGACTATTTTAAAAATTTCAAAAATCCTGGAACTGGGTTCCAATAATCACATTGAAACAAATTACAGCTGTTATTCTATCATGCTATCAAATTTGCCCAAGCTACAACTTCCAGCAACTGCAGGAAATCAACATCATGACTTCTCTTTTCTCCTCCCATCATTCTTCAGCTTTCTGTTCCACTAGTTCCCTAGTTCAGCATCCTTACAGCTAATGTCTACACTTTACTCCCAATTTGAATTTATTAGTTTTTAACTTTCAGGTCTTGATTCCTGCTACCCATTTCAATACCAGATGAAGGACTTCTTCAGTCTTAATCAAGCTTCCTTTGTTGTCTTTTGAATATATTAATCAGTTTCTTAAAAAAAAAAAAAATCCCCACACCCACATCTCTTTCTTGCCCCTAAGTGTTTTTTGAGTTGCTCTCCCTGCACCATGCTCTTTAGTATTAATAATAATGTTTAAAACTGAGTAAATGCAATTTAAAAGAAGCTAAAGAATCATGCACTAAAACCTCAATAAGATGAAGCACATCACACCTACAAAACAAGTTATGATCCCTGCTCCAAAGTGATCAAAGACCAGACATAGGGCAGACAGTAAGTAAAAACACTAGAGGATAGTGGGCAGGCCAGCATTTCCAGCTAACTGACCCAGCAGTCAGTGCTGTACCAGCTGTGAAGCCATCAGTACTCATGAGCAGAAAATAACATTCCTAAATCTGTCTCACTGTCACTCAGAGGTAGAAGTCAAACATCTTGCTTGAAGGTGTCTGCAGCTCTGTTGCTCATATTCTCACAGATTACAGTAGACATTTTCAAGAGACTTCACACTTTGTTATAATCATGAGGAGACTGAGTCTTTTTAGAGTAAGAAGAGGTTAATTGCATAGAAACTAGAAAAAGGAATCTCATTTTGTATCTCCTGTAGGATTGTGGTAACAAACAGAGAGGGCTGTTCAATAAAATAAGATTCTGCTTTCATACAAAAGGAAAGTACAGTTTAGACTACTCAGCAAGTTATTAGTTTTGCATCAAGAAGGACAAGCATATTTAATATCCATAAAGTCAAGAACGGCTAATTTGCAAGCAAAGTTTCCAAAGGAAATGTACCCCCCACCCCCTTCTCTGCTATGAGCTGGTTTTCCAATGTTGCTTATCTTCTAGCCTTCAGTCACAATTTGCTTAATTTTTGCTGTGAACAGGAGTTATATCTGTTGTGGTGATGGTTTGGGCAAAATGACAAAAAGGTGGATAGGTAAGAATGAATGCAGCAAAAAGCTACAACAAAGGAGGTTAGAATAACTTTTAAATTCTTTTATTGTATTCATAATGAAAACTCATGATGAAAGAGAGAATTGCTACCTTTCACTAAATAACTCTTTGACCACAAAAGTTTTTCAACTTCCTAGCAAACATTTCTTGACTCATAAAATTCTTCGCTCTCCACAAAAAGAAATTACAAGAAGAAGTGCCAGAACAATGCCGGTAAAAGGAAATCTCTTCTTTTATTTACTATTTCTAGGGCTTTATTCTATTTAAACTTAAGGAGATGGAAGAAGAGCATAAAAAGGCAATTAGCTCTCAAGCAAGGGGAAAATAATTTCAAATATGACATTCAGTCATAAAAATATTGCATTTGTTGTAGCAAAAGGAAAATCAAACCACATGAGCCCTCAGGTCTGGAATGCTGATCCTGAAGTGACCAATGTTCTTCCAGGGAAAGGCCAATAGAAACAGACTACACTGCACACTATGGATTGTGCAATGCAGAGGAAAAATTGTGCAAAGAGAAAAAGTGCTTCCTGACCCTTGCAGCAATCAGCTTATTCCTCGAAGCATGAGATTTGATTACCTCCATCTCAGTGGGCACAACCATGAATATCACTGTATACCTTCTAAAGCTCAGGCACATTCTAGCTGAGAAAGGGATACCAATGTAAGAATTTCTAGAGCATTTTGATGCTGGAACCTGGGCAGTAACTGCAGCAAGAAATCTATAACAAAAACACGCACAACAGCATCAAGCACATGAAAATACAATTGCATTTAGATCTTCTCTTTTGAGAGAAAAAAATCCTGTAAATTAATTTCACTCTAACAAATCCCATGATAATTAAATTCACCATGCCAGAAAAGCAAAAAAACTCAAACCCAAAACCAAAAGCCCCAGTGAAGATATTTATGTGATAGAAGCTTTAGGACAATCCATACATAGATAGCTGACATGTGGCATATACTCATGTGATCTGTCCTAAAGTTTGAGTGCAGATTTTTGCAAAAGCCCCAAAAAACACCCCCCATCAAAACAATCAAATAGGAACATTGGCAGTTGAACATGTGTGTCTTACTCAAAAATGCACTGAAAAATACATGAAATCTGACATGCCTTAACTACAGAAGAACTTCAAGCATGCAGTAATAATGGACATATATAATCATCATAATGTTATGATGATATATGTTAATAAACATCATAATGTTATGAACATCTTTAGACTACTGCTCTGTTGGTAGCACTGTCTTTCCTCAGTGCACACAGTATTAATATATCATTCCTCTGCCAGCTACAAGCCTCTTCACCTGCTTCAATGCTACACAATTTCATTTGAACCTGTATGGAAAGAAGGCAACAAGTCCAAGAAGTTTTACTGGTTCTGCGTAAATCAGGTAGCATGGTCCACTACCATTTCCCACTAGGAATGAGAGTTTCAAGGGATGTTGAGGGTAGAAACAGTGTCACGTGCTGAGCAGAGGTGCAGAGAGCTGGACACTGTAAGCACAGATCAGAGAGCATTGGGGTTACTTAAGTAAAACTGTGAGCTTCTCACTCATAACAAATACTAGGTTTAATGAACTCCTAATCTCCCATTAAATGTACAAACTCCAATTCTGGAAGGTCAAAGGTTTTCTGGTCTCATTTTTAATTTTTACATTTATCTGCAATGTTACTCTCTCCCTGCAAAGCTGGAAGCCTGTTCATGGGTATTCCTTCTCCTCTGAGCATATATGACATGTACTAAAACTTGAATAAGAGGGAAAGTGGAGGTCACCTCAGCTTTCATAGCTATTTAAGAGGAACTATTAATGGCCTCACCTTTTCTCCTCTTTGTAAACCTGTCAATGTACCAGGAATAACTAGTGTCTAAGTACCTAACTGTACAGGAGGAGGAAGACTGACCACTGGGTCACAGTGTTCCTGTCTGATGTCATCTCCAAGACACGGAGGACAAAAAGAAAATCCTCTTGTTCAACAAGATATATAAAGGAAGCTATTACTGCAGAAATCAAAATTACTACAGTATTTCCTAGGATGAGTGCCTGGGCAAGTACTCATTGAAGACATTCTGTTCAATGCAAGATGAAAAGATTTATGGTTAAATATCCCACTCTTTCCTGAATCAGAAGTTTTAGTGAAGAGGCTTATGGATATATTGCATTCTAGCTTCCATGTTACCAAAACACTACACCAACCTTCCTCTTAAGTTTTACCTCCTCTACTCTGCAAGTCCACCTCTGTAAAGCAGTTACCATATGCTCAACTCACAGCTTGCACTTGAGCTTTCTCTATTTACACAGGATCTAAACATACACTTAAATGTCTTGCTGAAAAAGACATGAATTTTCAAGTCATGGACATTTTGGAATCAAAGTCAAAGAATTAAGAAGTCCAGAACCTGGATTTGTGGATATACAAAAGTAGAATAGCATGCCTTTAACACTGTCTTGTGAGTCCTTTCCAGGATGAATGTGTGATTGAGAGGACCAAAAAGAAATAGTAAAATATCTTCTTGTTGCCCAAAGGTATTTAATACAGCAGAGCAAGAGGAATATAATCAGCATTAAAGTGCTCTTCATAAATAATGGACAATCTAGCAGCTTTTATCTACTCTGCACTTTAAAATAAAGTTTCTACTGTTGAATATTTCATGACCAAAAGGTCATTTATGTGGCTTTTAAATTATACAATTCTGAAACTGTTAGGGAAAAAAGTTCTACATTGCAATGCAATAATGGTGAGTTTTGAGTATCTGGAGAAACATGGACCACCTTAAATACATATTTTGAAACTTAGTACATACAAACTAATGGGGACATCTTTGCCCTGAACTATAACAACTGGGTTTTAAGATGTCCAATCCTATTCAGCAATACAGTATTTAATCTCAAGTGAAGCATAAACCTTAATGTACATTCTCCTGACCTGTCAGTTCTAGTTTGCATTTCTTATCAAAATATACTGCTGATCACAAGTCATTTAGATGTGCATCTGTGACAGCCATTTTCAGGAAATCTATTTTCTGCACATTATTTTAAAGGTGTATTTTATTACAGCCTTTTCAAATGACAATTAGAGTTCCACATAAACAAAACTATTAAGAAAGCACACTGGTGAACAGGTGAATTGTCAAGATGAGTTAGAAGTAACCTTAGCTCTGTCCTCTGTGAATATAAGGCCACAACACAGACCTACTGCTGCATCCAGAGACAGATGTTCTGTGGGTGTATATCAGCATGACTTTACAGAAGTCAGTCATGCTACATCTGGTTTCTATCAACAGAAGCACCAGGACACTTCTCCTTAGCACTATAACATTTACAACATCCCACACCTATAAATGACCGCCACGGGAGCCTGCTGCACTTAGCACACCAAGCATGCCAGAGACTTGCAGCCTCAACAACACCAAAACAAGTAGCTTCACAACATTAGCAGGTAACATCCCTTAGCCAGAGCTATCCTCAGGGAACTTTTCCATTTTCTTTTTAACCCCACACTTCCAAACCACAGAACTACTCTAACCAAAAAAAAAACCAAACCAAAACAAACCAACAAAAAAACCCAAAACCCACAAACACCCCCTGTCCAAAACAACAAAAACCAAACAACCGACCCACAATCAAAACAAAAACTAGATTTTAAAATATCAAAATTCATTTGGTTTTTAAAACGAAGGTGTTTTTTAGATATGATAACTGAGGTCCTAACCCAAATCCTCTTATTTTATTCACAGTCCCCACTTAAAAAGTAAAAAAAAAATAAGGAAAAAATTAAAACATGAAAGGATCTATCTGCAGAAGTTAGAAGCAATCAGGACAAACAGTATCATACATAGCAAATCATCAACATACAGCCCCCTGCATACATAGATGACAAACCTGACTGTGGCAAAAAAAAAAAAAGTTTATTTATCGAATGACTTATCACACTGCAAGGAGGAAATCTGAGACACCTGGCTAACCTCAAGATCAATCATCTTTTTTAGCATCAAATTCCAGTCAAAGTCCTATGGAGTGATGGGACATGCATTAAACCACCACGTACAAAGCTGTTCTTTGGATTTTAGATATTCTTCTGTGCATTTGTAAAAATAAAATTGATCTTTAGCACTTATTTCAAGTAGGCTTACAGCTTTATTGAGATCATATGTCCCTCCTACATTTACCAACAGAAAAAATCAGACAGATCTGTCATGCGTGATTTGGCATTAGACACCTCAACTGCAGCAGTAAGGTTATTTTAAAGAGTCGTGTCTGCTACAGTCTGAACCTTATACAACACACTATCATTGCCAAACATCTAAAATAGTTGCTAAATTCTTTATTTATAGACATAGTGAATGTGGTCCTTACTAACTGTGGTTTACTTAGGATGGTATTCAAAAGCCAACATTGTCTCATTTGTCTGGGTCTGTCAAACACAAATATCAATTTGGAAGTTGCAAGAAATGCACAGGTTTTATCTGGCCCATTGCACAGAGACAGTTGTGTTTGTTTTCTTTTTTTTTTTTTGGTCAATAAATTCTCTCAAGACATTACATTTAAAAACTTCAAATGTATCAGCCAAATCATACTTTTAAAAAAATTTTTGATACCTGTTGTCGGGCTAGTAGGAATGACAATACCTATGGGCTCTCTTGCTGCCTTTTACATTGCTCTTCTCGCATTAGATTTCATGGACTTGGGTGTAAAGATAAAAGAAAAAGATATTTAGTAGGGAAGAAAATTCAAAAGGAAGATGTCTCTGAGGGAAGCAAAGCATCTCATTCGTGGCCCCTGCTTCTGCAAGGAAAAAATGAAACTTGTTGGTAGAGCTTGCCAAAACAGACTGCAGCTGGATCCAAAATATTATTGATGGGTAACTCAAATTTATACATATCGATAAACACCAACACTCTAGACTAATGAAGATACAGACATGCTCTTCTGTTTGATAGTATCTAACAATTTGTCAAGGGACTGTAATTGAAGCCAAAGACAGCTTGTTTACTCTGTATTAAAATACAGTATTTCATACCACAGTTTCAGAGTAAATGATATGTCTATCATCTGATATTTAGATAGAGCTTTGGATATCTAAGAGAAAATGCAATGTGTACGTTTAGATTAGCAATCCCACAAAGAATGACCATGATACTTTTATAAAACCAACCTATGGACAAGGTCGTGGAATATAACAACCACAACATCTCCTACACCAAATCACCCGCTGGGAAATGAACTGACTCCTCTAGAAATTATGCAACTGTCCTGCTTCTTGTAGAAGAAAGAACAGGTGAAAGAACAGGTGCCCATTTCCCTTATTCCACCCTCATGCTGTGATGCCACGAACCAGTAAGAGAGAGAGAAGACAGTCATTCAGAGTGCCAGTGTTCTATGTGTAACTATACCAAAAAACGCTTCTTAGAAGAAAATTCTTGCATTGAAAAAACTCAGGTATCACTGAACTCACTCCACAGTTCACAGAGGTCAAACAGATCAACTTACGTAGCTCTCCTACTTTCAGAATTTCACACAGCATCTTTGTCAGCTCAATACTGCTTCGGCCAAATGGGCACTCATGCTTGTCTTCTCGACTGCTGTTCTCCAGGACAATCTGAAGGTGGAATCAAAATAGAAAACAATCAGTTTGAAGAACCCATGAATTGCGACACTGTTCTCCACATCCAACATTTACAGGACATACCAGACTTAGTCTAGGAAACTGTATGGGGAATTCAGGAAAATGTATTTTTATAAACCTTAGTCTACCCTGCAGCTAAATGACCTATGCCATTTATGTCATGGCTTCAAACTGAAAGAGAGTAGGTTTAGATGAGATATGGGGAAGAAATTCATTACTGTGAGGGTGGTGAGGCACTGGAACAGGTTGCTTAGAAAAGCTGCGGATGCCCCATCCCTAGAAGTGTTCAAGGCCAGGCTGGATGGGGCTTTGTGCAACCTGGTCAAGTGGAAGGTTTCCCTGCTCTGAGGTTGGAACTAGATGATTTCTGAGATCCCTTCCAAACCATTCTATGATTCTATGTCTGAGGCAGTAAGCAACATATAAACAGTGCTGCTCCATGACCAACTGGGAAGTTTTGCCACTGCTATGCAATGTTACTGTTCTGCATGACCCTGATTTGGAGAAACTGAAGTAGAAGACAAAGAGAAAGAAATAGTTTCATTTTAAATGTGCTGGTTAAAGGAAATTAGGTAAATTATTGATAGGCATGAACACACCTAGAAGGATGTATAAAACCGAATTGGGACAGAATTTTCATAGCTGGATTCAGTCATCAAAGTAGGCTCAAGTGATAAAATCAAACAGCTCACAAAGGAAGAAAATGCCTGCATTCTCTCTATTATGAAAATAATTTTTGCTTCTGTGCAAAACATTTCAGGGAACTATCACTCTTGTATAAAGCCCATCAATGCTGCAAAAATGACTGAAGGAGAGCCTTTGCATTCTCTGTTGAGTGACACTGTAAAAGAAATGGGAGAAAGTAACTCCTTCCACACTTTTATACCCATTAAGTTCTGCCATATCTGATACAGTGGAGATAAAGTTTTCCTTGGCACTACAACTAAATAAGAAATGAAATTTATAAAAATACTATAGATTTCACTGAAGTGGTGAGCCTGAAAAAAAGAGCAAAATAGGGTCTGGAAAAAAAAAAAAAAAGAAATTGTCAAAACAAATTTGAAGTAAGAATTGTCTTTGCAGAACAAACTTTTTCACTTTACAAAAAGAAAAACCTCATCCTAAACAGCTGCTGCATAGCCTAAGGATGAGGGACAGAAGAAGAAAACGAATTTCAAAGGGAAGATATTTTGCCAAGCAGCAGAGAATCCCAGAAGATCTCTACATTTTTCTCACAAACAGGTGTTTAGACCTTGCTCTCTGCCTTGCATTCCTCCTGTCTTGTTGGCCCCCATCTCCATCGTGGTTTTTGTTTGTTTGGCTTTTATTGTTTGTGTTTTTTTACTTGTTTGTTTTAAATATTTCCATTTTTACAGCAAAGAAAGGTTTGCAAAGGGCTTCAAGGCTGGAATTCCACCCAAAACCAGGAGGAAAGGTGAAGGGGAGGAGCAGTTCAATGCTGGATGGTAAAAACTTTCCCTCAGTCCCCAGATCTTGGTTTTGACTGTTCAAGTCTAGAAGGAGACCTGCTTTAGACCTTCTTTCCTGTGAAGCAGTTACACGTGGGAAAAGAGTGAAAACCCTTAAGCAAGTAGGAAAGTTATGTGCTTCACACAGCATGCCAAAGTCTCTTCAAAAAGCATCTATTTCAGTCTTACAGTACACAAAGGGCAGCCTCTAGCTGCTCCCAACCCATCACCCAGGCACGTAAAAGGATGGATGCTCTCTGTGTTACGAGAAAGCGTGATCTCTCGGTTTTGTTTTCCAGTGCTGCTGATGTTTCCTTTGATTGTTTACACTTCCCACAGAAGCTTAGAAAGTCTTTAGGGATATGATACATACTTTATCACCACAAATTTTTACTGGCCTTTTCCAATAGTACTGTGTAATGTTCCAGAATCTGCCAAGAGGACTTTTCCTTCTAGAAGTTTTGGTTTAAATGCCATGTAATTGCTCCATGTCATCTCTGGGTAACAGTAAATCAGAGAAACACCCCTGCTATTTTTGTTTTACGTTGTTGCAGCCGCTGTTCAAGAAACATGTGAATATGACTTTATATTCTGGATGAATCATCCTGCTTCAGTCTCTCTCATGGAGAATAGTGCTACAGTTCTACGCCCAAAAGCAGAAGCTATGATAGAGTAGCACCAGCACAATGGAAAGCTGTGTGTCTCAATACCTCCCTAATATCACTTCTCTCCTTGTTTTTATTACCCTGTTTTATCTCTCACATAATAAAACATAAAATCTGCATACTGGAGCAGGGGGTTGCTTCGACACAGATTTAGATACAGCAGAGAAACACTGGTAATAAAATCAATGAAGAGGCAAATTGAAAGGGCAAGAGGGAGGGAGAGGGAAGCATGATTTCTGCTTGCTTCTGGCAAATGCACTTTGTTGAGTCTCACATTAACCCGACATATTAACATTTCATGAGCACATAAATATTTAATGGTGACACCATATATGCATATAATGTAAGACAGAATTACAGCAATCAATAAGAATGCCAGAGAAATAGTTAAGGCACTGTGTATTGCTATACAGCAAATTAAATGGCAATTTGAGTAATCAATATGTAAAGCAGTCTTAAAATGATCCTCAGACACACTCTCTACAAGCATCAGTTCTTTTAGGATTTGCTGTACAAAATAAAGCAGTGCTGCCATGTCACATTTCTTTAAGAAAGTAAGATGGACGGCCCTTTACTGCATCTAAATATCTGTAGGCAAATTTGACAGATATGGATCTTCTGCAAGAAACAGCAACAGTAAAAAGGGAAAGAAAAAAAATAGGTTCTTATAAATATCCAAAGAGAAATCGTTCCTAGTCTTGGCAACAGATTTACAACATTCATTATTATATTTGTAATACTCTTTTCACGACTTCACGACTCATATCCTGTTCCAAAGTAAAATGCTATAAATAGAGCTGATAAGGGCATGGTTTTAATGTTATTTCCTTTATCACTCTGGTTACGGAGGAGAAATAAGCAGGGAATGGACATGTTCTCTTCATAAACTGGTGAAAACAATACCAGGGAAAGAAATATAACACACAGCTCAAGACAGAAAATACTTTGTTCTATCTATAGAGCCTACTCCTGGCTTGAGTCACGTTTTTATCACAACAGTTATTTTACCACGGGAAGGAAAGTAGTGAGGAAGTTGCAAGCCCACACAACCTTCCTTTTAAACGGAGGTCTATCATTAATGTTCATTAAGTGCTCCACGCTGTTATCTTCCTCCATCTCCCCATCAAAAATCCACAGTGAGTTGCAGATCCACCAGACATTCACAATCAGCAGCTACAGTGGTTAAATTTTGCTTGGGGAAAACAAATATTCAAAAGCAGAGACCGTGGACATTGCAGTAGAATTCCTGGCACCACAGAATCGCAGAATCATTTAGGTTGTAAAAGATATTTAAGATCATCCAGTCCAACCATAACACAACATTGCCGAGTCCACCACTAACTAAGCCATGTCTCCAAGTGCCTACATCTACATGTCCTTTAAATACCATAAGGGATGGTGACTCAACCACTCCCCACTTCCTAGAGCAGGCTGTTCCAGTCATTGACAACCTTTCCCATGAATAAATTTTTCCTAGTATCCAAATTAAACCTCCACTAGCACAACTTAAAGCCATTTCCTCTTGTCCAGTTGTTTCTTCCTTGGGAGAGAACAATTCCTACCTTGTTACAACCTCCTTTCAGGGAGTTGTAGAGAGTGATAAGGTCTCCCCTGAGCCTCCTTTTCTCCAGGTTAAACACCTCCAGCTGTCAGCTGCTCCTCATTGTACTCCAGACCCTTCCCTGGATCCATTGCCCTTTTCTTGACAAACTTCAGCTCCTCAATGTCCTTCTTGCAGTGAAGGGCTCAAAATTGAGCACAGGCTTCAAGGTGTTACCTCACCACTGTTGAGTACAGTGGGACAATCACTGTCCTAGCCACATTATTGCTGATCCAAGCCAGGATTTGATTGGCCTTTTTGGCCACATGGGCACACTGCTGGCTCATATCCCATTTTACTTCAGTACTATCTTGACACTGGTTTACTTGGCTGCTCTTTATTCAGATACTACAAATCTATTTCTGCCAGTTTTTCCTGTCTTCAGTCCTTGTGAAGTAACAGAACTGGGTAGGTCAAACATGGAAATGTAGCTTATAATACACTAGAGGTTATACAGTTAAAAACCAAAATGAGCTCACAGTACAGGAGTATTAAATTCTGCAGATCCTCTTCACTTCTCTTCTTCTTGTGTCTTTGATCAATACTGCCCATTACCATGAGGCAGAAAAAAAACCCACCATAATGTGTAGTATTCAACAACAATGTATATTTTTTCTTTAGGGAAAAGCAAAAAAATCCAGACAAAAATCTCAATAGAAAAACAAAAAATTACCAAGAGAGGGCAGACAGGAAAATTCTTAGTGACGTTCTTTGTAAAAATAAACAAGAACAAAACCATAGCAGCTCAGAAAATGGAAGGGAAAAAAAGATAAAGTGAGAGAAGCATAGAATGAGAAGAAAGTGAATGAGATTAATTGACTAGCAGAGAGGAGGAAGTAAGAGGTTTTAAAATGTTTTTTAAAAATGTAAGGAGGTGAAATTTTTAGGAAATCAGTGTTATCCATTTTCTTGACAGTTCTACAGATGCAAGTCTGTAGCCTCTTAAGGCATGAGAATTTGACAGTATTTGCAGTAGAATACAGTTTTGTACAGTTATTATTATTTTAAATTATCTACTATATAGGTACTATCTATGGAACTAAATCCAGCTGGTGTCCAGTCACAAGTGGTGCACCCCAGGGATCAGTATTGAGACTAGTCCTGTTTAACATCTCTGTCAATGACTTGGATGAGGAGACCGAGTGCCCCTTCAGTCAGTTCACAGATGATGCCAAGGTGGATGGGAGTGCTGATCTACTGGAGGGTAAGAAGAAGGATCTTGACAGACTGGATGGATGGGATGAGGAAAACTGTCTGAGGTTTAACAAGATATCTACCAGTGGCCTGGCCATAAAGTAAAAACTTGTTTTTAAATCTAATTACAAAACCCCCAACTTATAATAAAGAAAACAAATATTCAAAATGTAAAAGTGCTAGATTAGTAAATAACAACATTAAAAGTTATTTTTAAATTTAAAATAAAATAAAGTATCATGCCAAGATCACAGAGAAATAATGCAAATTCCCCAGTAGCAAAAAAACTCCTTACAAGACACCAACCTCAAAATCAAAAAGATTTTCTAAATTTATAGCAGTGTGCCTTTATGATTTTCCATTGAATTATTCATTGAGTCTGTCACTACCTCAGGAGCCCAAAATAGACCCTCAGAAGGCAGTGGACTACGTGAAGGATTTTCCACACTTGACTACCATAGGTTTTAAAGTCTGCATCAGCTTCAGTAGTGAAGCTTATACCTGCATCTAAGAGTTAATGACTGACAAAAGGCAAAATTTTGAAGGCAGGTATTTTCAAAAGCTTCCTCATAAAAATCCAGGTGGCTGAAACCACCAGACAGAAACATTTCTCCTTCACTGGGAAGAAATATCGATTTAGCCAGTCCTTTAATCCTTCACATTAAAGATGGAATTGTCTCAAAGCATATTGCCCATGGCAACTGCAGATGCAATTCTCAGATTCCCGAGCCAAAATCAGAGCTTGGCAATGAAATAGAGATTCATTGTGATTAGGAAATAAATACAGAACTGAAAGAAAGGCAAGATCCACTGTAGCGGCATTAATACTTCTAATAAGTCCCAGAGCAGGCAATTCAACGAATATTGCTGCACTATTAAAAAGGAGCATTTCTACAGACCAATTTTGTAAAATGATCCTGTCTTAATAGAGAACAAGCTTTTTAGCAGTCTGCTGCAGGTTAATATCAAGAGGTTCAGAGAGCTAGTTAGTAGAGATCATAAAAATCTCCTTAGACCCAAAATGAAAGGTCAAGCAGCATTTAAATATCCAGAAATTGCAGGGATTCTCTTTTTTTTCTTGACACTCCTTTTTTTTTTTTTTCCCCAAAACCTCCTTATCACATATGGTAGGCTTCACTGTTCCCTCTTCATTTAGGTGCTTTAGGTAAGTCAAAGATGCAAATCTTTAAGATATGCTTCCTGAGAAGGGTAAGAGACTACTGCACACAGACTCAGTTTCCATTCATCCTCATCACCTTTGCTTTCTTCCTAAAGTAGCTTGTCATTTGTTTCAGCATCAGTCTTCTTCCAACATCCTCCACTCTGCACTGTCCCCTCTGATGCTGTATTTTTAATTTCCAATGCTTTTTCTCTCCCTTATCTCACTCTTCCTTGACATTCCTGAGTCATAAAAGATATTTCTCATTGCTAAGCTAAAATAAAGTAACAGTTATTTCTGTCTGCCTCTGGAAGACACTAGAATTGCAATTTAAACAAAGATCTGGAAGAAAAGTTGAGACCTTCTACAGATTTTGAAAAATAAGAAAGGAACCACTGATTTGAGATGGCTTAACACTTCCAAAAGTTAGGTTTTTTTCTGGAAAATTATGATTAAGTTATACTTTTCAAACAAATGTAGTGCCAAACTATCTCAAGCTAAATATGCATGGTTCTACAGGTGCTCACCTAGCAATTAATTTTTGTTCTCACACAAACACCTTAGCATGAAGCATGACTGCAATTTTGATTTCCTAAAGGTAAATATGCAGTGGTTTGTCTTGTATCTTCCTCCTTTCTTTGCAGAAGAACTTTCTTCTTCTCTCTCTGGAGAACCAACCACATAATCATAAAGCCTGGCGGTAAGGCCCAAGACGAGAAGGCTCCATTGCTCTGTCATCTTCAGAAGCAGCACCAGAATGTGCTCTTCACTTTGCAAGTCACAGATATTGTGAGTAGGGCATTGTCTCAGATATTGTAAACGAGAGGGCATTGAACTGGTCCAGTTTGGAAACTACCAGTCAGGCATTTCTCTCCATCCATGTCCCCCACCAATGTAAGAAGGCAATGCTTTTAGTGAAGTTCTCTCCTGGCTCACCAATGGCGAAGGTGGAAGGTAGAAACTTGCAGTATCTGCAGAATATAGCAAGTTTTTGAAATTTTTTTCTTTCATAATGTAAAACAAGCCCTATGGGTGTCCTAATGTTATTCTGGTATGGCTATATGAGAAAAACATCAACCTTTATAGCACATCAATGAGCCTCACAGCCAGAGTCACTTCACAAATGCTCTGGACACAAAGTAAATGGGAAAACCCATGACAATCAAGAGCTAGTTTTCTCTCTTCATGCATATGCATCTCAGCTTTGCAGGTGGAGGGACCATGGCTCCACAAAAACTAGCCCAATCTTTGTATGCTACTGCTGCAACCTTGGTGTGATTCAAAATCTTTTGAGGACAGTTGCTAGGCTTGTTACAATTTCTGGGCCCTTTGGATCAGGATGTCCTTTAGACAACAGCTGCCATAAACTTTAGGAGTGCTGTGAATGGTGGAAAGTGATCCGAACTCACACAGTTCGGATGCCATATACATCTTACATATCCCACTGCACATTCCACACAGGGCTGTGCAGAGAGTGCCATGACTCCCTTATGATTCCCTTCCTCAGTGCTAATTTTGTGTTTATGCTGCAATCAGCCACTCCAGGATTTTGCATCTTAAACTGCAGAGGGACCCATCTCAATCCCCCTCAGTGATGGAGGCCCTCAGGGTTGTCATGTAAAGGAGAAACATTATGTGATGTTTGGGAAGAAACAAAAGACAGGCAGAAAGACACTTAGATACGTGAGTGGAATGGAAAGCTTGGCTGAGAAAAGACAAGAGCACATTAATAATCTGAGAACCTGGCTTAGGCAATTAGGTCTCTTTGAATTCATTCACAAGACTCACCAGGAAGACTCATGTAAAAAACCTCATTTTTCTCTCTACCTTCTACAGAAAAAAAAAAAAGTTACATCTCTTTTCCTGCCATTTCTGGGAGGGGAGAAAAACATGGCAGAAATCAAGCTCAATTTTATTTCAGAAAAATGCTGAAATTATATGTTGGACTCCTCATATCTGATCAGGAGAGAGTGAGTAGGCACGAGGAGACTTTGTGAATTGACGGAAGGATGTGTAGGCAGCCTCCTATACAACAACTGCATGGGTTAGAAAGTATACGGCAGACAGTCTGACTGTGACTCAACCCATTTGAGTTCTGAAAGGCCTCTGCAGGATGCCAGCAATCTTCCTGCCTGCATCACTGGCACTTGCAAACAGCACCTGCTCCTCCTCTCTGACTTCTGAAAGCTTCAAATGCAAAAGAGCTCCCTCCTCAGCCTTCCCAAATGTAGCTGCTGGGGAAGAAGTGTCCCGGCATTACAACTGTGTGAATAATCAAATGACCAGCTAAACAAATTCAGGGGAAGGAGGATTTTCTAGTACTGACCATAAACCAAGTCAGCTTCTGATTTTCAGGTAATCAAAGTAATTCTTGGTGCAACCAAAGTCCACGTGTTGGGTTTTTTTTACTTGGAACATTGTAATAACTTTTAAAACTTGTTTTAAATGCAAGAACAGAAAAATCTAAGAGCATGCCACTAAGTATCTTACACATCACTCACAAAAATTTAGAAGCATTGGATCTATTATAAAATGGCTCCAATTGTCAGCATGGATTTCAACACTGCCTCCCCACCCCAGCGATAATCTTTTATCAGGAAAATCTCACATGCAATATCAAACAAATTTTTGAACAAAATAGATAAAACCAGTAGGAAAAGGGACAAGTTTTCTCTTCTACAGATGAGACTTGGATTTCAGGCTACAGTAAAACAGTATTTTTCCTACAGATGAAGAGCCTACTAATCTAATAAAGAGCAAAGAACTGGACGTAAACTTAGGCAGCCACCTGGACAGAACCCAAAATAGGTGGCCAGCCAATGCTCAGACCCAAAGCTGCTAATTTTATTTGCGTTTTCTGCCTGAAGCACCAATCCCTTGTGCTTGAACAAAATGACGAGACACAGTATGTGTCTTCTCAAGGCAGAATCTGACCCCAAAGCAGCAGTGAGTCCTGCTAGAATACAGCTGGTCAGAAACACACAAGAAAAATATAGATAAGCCAGCAATTTGTCAGTCATCAAAATTGAATTCATTAGAATGAGAAAGGTTTTTCCACTGACTCTCTTTACAATTAAAATAAAAAGGCACATTGCTACAAGTTACCTGTAAGAAAAATTTCAAGATGTCTGTACTGAATAAAGTCTGTCTTCAATGGTAACTTATAATTTTATTTTTAAAATTAGTAGAATGTGAAGCTGAAGTAGTTTTGGAAAGGAATAAATTCAAAGTGGGGGAACACATGACTTGTCTGCTACAAAAGAACAAAAAAATTATCTGTCACAAAGCTTTATTCCAATCATTTTCTTCTCTGTTAAATTTAATTATACACTCTAGCTGTCCTATAATTACGGAGCTTGGGAAGCTGCCAATTATTTCCTGTGGAAAATTTAGAAATTTCTTGCAGAAATTCAACAGTACTTCCATCAATGCATTCCATATACTATGTCATCACCTTTTAAAAGCCAAGCCTCTATAGTGATTGATTATTTAAGTGCAACATGAAAAAACCCCTGTGTATATCAGTCACTGATAGCACCAGACAATTAACTAAAGAGAAAGAAAAGATAATTCAACAGGAAAGTAACTCAATAAAATTTGTTTTTTTAAAAAAACAAATGGTAGCTAACGACACCACACAGTAAAAGAGAACATGTTTGATTTTTTCTCATTCACCTAACAACCTTTCTGCTGGAGGCTCCAATCATCTTGTATGGCAAATGAAACCCTGAGGTTCAAAATCTGCTAAGTCAAAGTTTGTATAAACACTGTGTCTATCTGAAAGAAGACAGCAAATAAAGAAAATATATTACTGCAATTTTAGGAAAAAGTATACGACGGGGAAAAGGTGAATGAAAGAAGTGAATTGTGGGCAAGTAGTTAAAAAAGAACAAAAAGAGGGGAAAATGTGGTTATTTTTGTTTCCTCCTTCACCGTGTGACACCTCTATTTTCACCCTGAAATGCCTTTTACTTTCAAGACGCAGAGTTACCCATCTGCTGCAGTGCCTTCACACCCATGTTCTTTAACAAATTGCAATTGTATTTACTCTTCCTTCTTTAGTGTGCTAAAGTACATTAGTTTTCTTCTGGTCTTTGAAGCCCCACCTCCAGATCCCAAGAGGGCAACTCAGTTTCAGACATCCTTCCTACCCAACTAATCTATTTATTATGCAAATTACTTCTAAGGAGAATCTCTTATGAGACACAGAACAAGGATTGAAAAGGGAAGAGATTACTTATTGACTGTATTCTCTTCTAACTTCTGCTTATCCATTATTTTCATTAATACAAGAACGAAGGGTCATGGAGCAGGGGCATCCTAAGAGTCACAGGTCAGACTGCAGGGAATTGTGCTGCCCATTAAAATGCAGCACTGCCAATACACTCACTGAAACCATTATGACTTCCTGATAGTGTCTCTGCTTAATACATCACATTCTATCAGGGAAAACTTCAGATATTCCCAGTTTGTTTCAAACCAGCTCTGATTTTCAGCCTCAATTTCTAATTACTGCATAGCAGAGATAGTATCTGGGGCTTAGGAATTAACCCATGCCACAGGAATCAATGCATAGCAAAGAGACAAGTTGAAAATAATCTCTCCTCCTAGGAATCAAACTATTTCCTAGTATCAGCAATGCAAAGAGAAGAGCTCCTGTCAAACAAGTTTTTCAGGATGCAAGTGTATAGCTGACTGTATAGCTAACAATTTCTTGTGGAAATTTAGCTTGACCACAGGAGGAATTTTATTAGGGTACAGGAGTAGAAATACATCTGAAAAAATAAGCAAGGTCAACAGGCTGTACAAGTAGAGCAAACTGGCATTGTGGGAGGTTTGGGAGCCGAAGGCCGTGAAGGAAAGTTAGTGTTAGATGTGAAATAAGGAACTTGAAAAAGGAACAGGCATGTCAGGGCCCACAGGAAACTACTGTACACCAGCTAGCAAGTCAAGGAGATGAAGAGAGAGAAAGTAGGTGTATTTTGCAATCAAAGACTATCAGCGCTGTAGGAGCTGCACAACACCATCATCTCAGAGGTGTTCCTACTGCGCCAGCAATGCTGTATAAACACTAAGTAGAACTCCTCAGAGTGGTGGATAGACTAACATACTCCCAAAGCACATTTACAGTTCCCAAAGCAGCTTTAGGCAAGCAATTGAATCTGAGAGTGCCTCTGCAAGGCACTTCTAGTGGATGTGTACTCTTTCTCAGGAGGGAAATACATGAGGCAGTCAGGCACTCTCCTAAAAGGAACCATGCAGGAATAAAAACAGGCAGCTCAAAACAACAAAAATTTTCAGTAATGCAGCAGCAAAAATACTGCATTATAGAAACAGGGCTGAGCCAGCAGCAAAATCCTTTCCAAAAAGTGGCTAATTACATGCTTCACTGAATCCAATTTTTAAGACAGCATTTGTAACATGAACATGAAAAAATAAGAAAAACTTGAGAGATGTCAATGAAAGCTCTATTTCAACAGAATTTTTGTCCTCTTTCAAATGTTTCAGACTTCTTTAAAATATGTCTGTCCCATTTGGAAGCACTGTCTACCTCTAATTCTCTAAACAAATTTTTCATAAGTATGAAGTAGCACAGTCCAGATCTTATCAAATTTTAATGAGAAACAGTAACCAATTCTCTTTTTATAAACAAGAACACTATTCAGCATAGTTTCTCCAGAAAACATGCTCTTTGTTCATTACCTGAGGTAGTCCTTGATTTCAGGGATTTATAGGGATTGATAAATACTATTGTATTGCATGCTCCCACAGTGTCTTTTTTAAAGAGTTATTGCTAGATTTAGATGGAGGAGAAAGATCCATTTAAAGAGCAAATTCTACAATCTCATCATCTGGTATTATGTCCATACATATCAGCAGGCCCTTTGCAAACCTATTAGAGCTTTGACACCAATTTACTTCAAACAGAAAACAGATGATAACATATAATAAAAGATCACTCTTGACTTTTAGTGGAAATGATTGGTGTGTCTACTGTTTTCCTGCTATAAATGACCTTCTTTAAGCAGGTTTGCACGAGCATTTTTCTTGGGGAATTAAACCATCCCTATGAACTCCAGACACTGACTTTCGTGACTATCCTCCCTTCCTATCTGTTCTTGCTTGGTTTATGCTTGGCAAGCACTTGATTTCAATAAAGTTCAGGAAAAGTTGTTCTCTTCAGAGGCAGGTATTATTCAGCTGTATGCTTCTTCTTGTAGGGATGCAACACATAACCTCCTCTAACTACCTTTGAAATAACCTTGAAATAATGTAGGAAGTGTCTCAGGATCTCCTCTGGACCCCGAGGTGTGGTAAAAAGTCTTTTTTCCCAACCTGGCTGTTGAAGAAGGAGTCAGAAGTCTTCGGCTGTCAGTCTCAAAGTTGTTTATTATTTCTTATCTAAAAAACATTTTCTGTCTGAGCTGCCAAGATCTGTTCAGCAGGTCAGTCCGAGGCACACTGCCCTCCCACGGGGCTGGTGTTGTCTTTTATACTATAAACTACTTATTCGATATTTACAATTATGTTCCAATCCCTATCACCTGTGTTAGACAGTGACTGTCTAGTCTGAACCAATCTAAGAATGCCAACACCACCTAGAAAGATGGACGTTAGAAAGAAGAAAGAAGGAGGACAGGGCACGCCCTAATTCCTCCATCTTAGAACCATAAACCCCCATGTACAAAATCCTAAAATTTCTTTTTTCACCCTATAACTACTACTACTATGCTGTCTAAACTTTGTTACTTCCAGTTCCTCGTATAAAGGTGGCAATTTGTTCCATGGGTCAAACTCAGAAACACAGGGGTCTTTGGCTGCATGCCAGGGTCTCCAACCCCCCTGCCAGGGCTTCAAAGCCCCCTGGCTGGGACTCGATCATCCAGGAGTGTCAGAGAGACATCCTGGGTTCCGAAAGAAGTGGAGTGGGCAGGGGGCAGGAATGGGTTATACAAGTAAATCATGATATTTTGTACATATTTTACTCCCAGCATGACCTCTCCTACCGCAGTAGTTTTAATGGAAGCATCTTAACTCTCAGTACCCTGCCAACTCGGTCACCTCTCAAAGCACTTGATCTTCAAGTCCTCCTTTTCACAAAAAAATACTGTCAGTTTTTGGTAGACTTGGAGCAGGTCAGAGATTTCTGCATAATTACTCCTTTCTGAGTTTATGGTCATCCATTATGCATCTGACAAAAGCACAGGCTCATTTCTCTTCTCTTTGCAGGCCTAAGCAAAAAGAAGTACTTGCAAAAAGTAATATCTAGAATATTTAACTCAGAAATGACAGACAAGACACCTGTACAGCTTTCTCCCAGAGTTTTTACAGACTTAAGTCATGTTTTAGTGTCATGTGGTTTGTCTTCCTAGAGTTTTGTTGTTAATGATACCAGGATTTTGATCCTCCTCTCCAAAGTCAGCTGCATACAGGACATAATTACTGTGAACAGGCAGCTGCAAAGACTCCATGACAAGAGGAAGCCTTACCCGAATATAAGCATCCTGGTGATGTTTAGCAAAGTACAGCATGTTGTCGAGGGCCAGCATTCCAGGAGGGGTCTGCGTGAAATCCATTGCTGGGTTTACGTGATTCTGCAAAAAAAGAGCAAGATCACTCAATGCAAAAGCTTTCAGTTACAGCCTTTACAAAAGCTATCAGTTCCCCAGTGTTGGTGAGCACCCTGTTAGCATGCTGTGTCAAAAAATGTTCAGCAACAGAGCTCTTTTTGCTGAGCAGAAAACTCTTAATAAGGAAATGGCCCATGCCTCGAAAAACTCTACAACCAAATGCAGCCACTATGAGGTTGGCAAGTCAGTAATTCACTCCTGCAGCTGTGGAATGGAGTTTCCTAAAGGCTGAATGCTTTAGAAGCACAGACACCCATGTAGGTCATGGAGATACACTCCTTGGTGGCACTACAGACCAAAAGTACATGAAAATACAGATCATTGAGCCAACAGACACCAAAACACCTATTTATACAACTGTTATGGAACTATTTCAAATAAACCACAAAAAAGAGGAAAAAACCCTACCCTACAGGCTAAATAGCTGTATTAAGTCTATTGGATCTTGTAGACTCCTGAACACAAACGGACTCAGATAAAGTTTTATATGAAAATAAACAGATTCATCTTGTGGAATTCAGGTACGTTTTTTGTTACATTCTGAACCTATTAATATCATCTATGGAATTAATGAATAAACATACCATGTTTAGTATGTTTAGTATGTCTAGAACTCATTAGCTTCCACATGCACATACATATTGCAGATGTTCAGTTTCACACACTATATGAAAAACTACAGGTGCCCAAAATATTTATTAACTCAGCTGATTTTTTGATTGGATGGAATAAAATGTACATTTGAATAAGCTTCATGCAGTTCATGGTTTAGACATGAAAATTTGCCTGACTACACCAAAGAAGCTGCTCAGAAGTCCCAAAAATATGTCTCCATCGAAAAATGCCTCCCTTCTGCTAAGCTCTTTTATCAGTATCACCGTTGCAATGTCTCCTTCTCCACTCATCATTCTGACACAGAAAGATATCCCTAGCTCCTTTGCAATGGCATTTCTATTTTGCAAGACCCAGCTGACAGGGACTTTAAAAGTGCATTTACTACCAGAAAACTGGCAAAGCTCAGCACAGGTTTCTTCCATTACTCCATCTCTGCAGTGTGCTCAGGGTCTGATCCACCCCCTTCACTGATCAAAAGCAAGGGTTTTACTACTTTTCCTTCTGTTGAGTCTGTCAGGCCATAAGGTGGTAGCGAGTGATTCTACTTTTTTGCCCATTTTAGCTTCAGATGTATCATACGTTGGTTTTAGCCAGTCAATAATTCACAGTCACATAAAAGATTAAAAATAGTAGAAAGCAAAATTTATACATTAAGATGCCTGCTGCAATTTCAAAAGTAGACAAATACATTATTCTGAAGATGGCACGCAGAACCTGTTGGTTGTACATTTCCAGATTAGGGCTACTGGTGTATAAGCCAAACAATCACAGGCTAATTAGGGAATCAAGAGGATGCCTGGAATCCTAGATTTTATATAGAAAGATCTATGTAATAAGTATTTAAGAAGGCTAGTTGTAGTTTAAGAAGGGAAAACAATGTTTTACTGAGTTGTAAGTTTCAAAAACTCCCCTTTAAACTTTTTTTTTTCCACTTTTATCTGCTCATCTGAATGACAGAAAATAGCCTTTCACGGCTATTTCCCCAACACAACCTTTCATCTTCCACAGTTATGCATTTATCAGTCAGAACATTTAAAATCAGTACAAAACTGCTTCACAAGCCCTACAGACTTCAGCTTCTGGAAGGAGAAAACTTCCCTTCCTACAGTTTTCAAGCATTTCAAAAAGGGCATTTTAAGAGAGGCTGAGTCTCACAGACACACAAATGGGCCCCCCCAACCCAGCATGAATATCTTACAGATCCTTCTCTGCATTTGAAACTACCTCCACTTTGGCCATAAAGTACAAGTCCTGAGGAACACCTCTTGATACTTTACTGTGTCATAAGGTCCATGAGGTCCATTTCCTTGGAAAAGCTACTGGGAACCACAGGAAGCAGGGAACACTACAGCACCAGTTTTACAAAAACTTATCCAAGTAGAACTGCAGCATAGGGCTGAACCTGCACTCTTGGCTCCCATGCTATAGCACAGGTAGGGTACACTTGGATGAATACCAAACAAGCACAGAGAGTTTCAAGACCCAGCTACATTTCTCCAGCTATTAAAATACTAGAACTTATTTTACTGGCATTTACAATAGTAAAATAAATGCAGGACACAAATAAAAAGCCTGACCTACTGTTGCTTGAATAGTTCTTTGCTTCATCCCATTCTAAATCAACAAAAAAATCAGCAAGGACATGAGGAATCTCATGACATTTAGTAAGAATGACTCATTTTGTCTCTTGCCATCACTACTAGTTCTATGTTCAATCAGAAAAACCATCTCTCCATCACTTTTACTTTATCTCCAAGTCAAGCCTATAAACCCAGCTATTTTCTGCTATTTTCAGTTTGTTTCTGTTTTTCAAAAGTTTCTGTCACGTGGGATCCCAATATAACTAGGGCTTGAGCTTCAGCTCTGTTGATTTAAATAACTAGAAATACAGAAGCAGATAATAGCTGAGGATCCACAAGACAGTTCTGGCATGTGTGAGACAATACATTACCTTCAATTATTCTTCAAATTCAAAAGGAATGTCAGACACTTTGTTCCCTTCCTTATTTCTCCCTCCCCCTTTTCTTAACATGATGAATATTTGTGGTTGAAATATTAAGTTATTGAGAGAGGGTTTGGAAATGAGATACAAAGCCACATTATCTAAAATGCTGTAGTGAATAATTTAGAAGTAGGCAAACACCCCACCTACAATATAATTTATTAAATATATGGAAAACAGTGCTTCAGGCATATTTATTGCATCCACTTAGTACAAAATCTATGGCATTTTTTGCTTTATGAAAAGTGAAGGGTAAAAAACCCAAATTCAACAGATTTGTTCCCTCCAATTTTTCAGATAGTTTTTGATTTTTTTCCACTAGGCTGAGTAATATCTTTGCATTTTTCAGCTTCAGCATCTATGTGGTATTTAACAGCTTATGCCCTTATGCCATGCATGTTAACATACCAGAACATTCAAGAATTTGTTAGCCAACTCAATAGGATACTGTGGAAACAAAATGTCATTGGTTTTGATAAGATGAAAATTCAAAATCACATCTGCTTATGCTATTAAAACAAACAAAAAAAAAAGAAAAAAACCCACGTGGCATGTTTCACAATATGACAGCTATTCTGGCTAAATCCCAGTGCAGTAATCACATTCAGACAACGTAGCATTCTAACGCAGTTCTGGCTGTGTGAAGCTTTCTTCTGTATCCTGAATGGCTTCACTGTCTCACTCCTGGCTTCCGCAGGAATCTCTGAGGGATGTATAGATTTCAGTCGTAGGTACGGTCCTCACACCGAGGTGCCAGTTCACAGCAAGGGTGTACTGTCTGTGACAGCTAATGGAATAAGGACCACTTACTTCTTACATTATTCCTAACAACAGTATCTTCCTTGTGAACACACTGAAGCATGGGAACTATTTATTTCCCTGCATTTCTAGGTCATTAACATACAAATTTATTTCTGTCATGACAGGTATTGATAGCTTATCACAGATTTTGCACCAGTGCTGTGTGCAGCAGCCATGTAAATCTGTTGCCAAATCATGCTAGTCTTTCCTGAAAGCAGTATGGAGCAGGTGTTAGACCCAATAACAGTTTTTCCAATCCCAAAGCAGCTAAGGTGAATCCCTACTCTGCATGCCTCACTTCTGTAAGTGGCATGACAAAAACATATCAGAAGTTTCCAGGGAAGAGTCAGGACTGTAAAAGAACTGATGATAGAACAACTTCCACGTGTCACAAGAAACCAATTTTAATGGTGTCTTTCTAAAATGAACTCTCTCAAAACCGGTCATATTTTATGGTTTTTTTTACAAAAAAAGGAACAATCTGTCTACCAAGGTAACACTGGGGACAGCAATTTCTTTCTCCCATCTTCAATTACTCGCTTACTCATTTTCTTTGTCCTTTTAAATCTAAACCACTGTTCTGTGGGCTGGGAAGGAAAGCAATTACCTACCTAGTTCTACAGCACCTCTGCAAAACCTTCCCCGGATCAAATTGGGAAAAATCATAGTAGTAAATACGTGGATGTTTGTTCCTCAGAATTCAGGACAAGAAGAGTGGGAACTTTTTAAGTGAGATTTAATGTGAATTATGAATTGACAAACTTATGCTAAAAGTACCAATGAGCACAAAGACTCACCATTTACCCCTTCCCTAAATAAACCTGAAGTTTTACATGCAAAATATTCCCATCTGTTCATTTACACAAGATTTACAAATAAGGAAAAATACTACATTAAACCAACATTTGTGAAGAGGTAGTCAGCTAAAATTCTTAATGAGGAACATTTTTGTCTTTTTATTTAACAGCACTGTATTCAAAGAGATGATGATGTTGCAGACCACTTCCATCATCACATTTAATGAGATATAACAGTGACTCGGGAATTTTCAGCCTCTATGTAATCAATGAAAGCAAGAACTAGCAGATTTGTTTTTCTCTTGATGACTATTTAAATATGCAAATGTGATTTTTTTTTTTCTTTCAAAGCCTATTTTTTTAATTTACAACAAAACTCAGGGCTAGAATGAAAATGTATCTGGAGGATTTCTGAATTTAAAAAAAAACAAACCTACAAACAAAACCACAAAAACCCCCACACTCTAATGCAAGTGAGAAGTATCCAAAGCTCAGTAACTGCAATATATTTGAAAGACTATGAAGAAAATCATTTAAGATACTTTCAGTGCAAGTCATTTAAATCACATTCCCACTATCCCACCACATATAAAGAACTCCAGTATATTTCTACTGGATATAATGTTCATGAAGATTTACAAATTATATCTGCATACAATGATGGTGGTTTTTCCTTTAACTAATTTCTAGGTCTTTTTAGCTTTGTGTTTTGGCAAATATTTGTCCATTTCTACTAGCAGGTAGAAATTTTGAGGTTTTGTTTTATTTGTTGTTGTAGTTATTGGTGTGACAGCTTTGGGATACATATTAGTAGACTACAAATGTTATTCTCCAAAAATGAAACATGTCCCTATCTAGGTAACATGTTAAACAACAGACATGCTGGATCAAGTTTGATCTCACCAATATAAATTCAACCCTTTCAATAGCAAAGAAATTTTAATTTCTGTACAATCTGCTCATCGTTTGCCCTACAAAAGATAAAAAAAGTAATAATTTGACTACTGTATGTACTTAACTCATTGAGCTACTATGTAATCTAATGTAAAGAACAACAGAGTTCTATCTAAGTCACCACCAGAAACCTGTCCCAGTCATGTAAATATGCTATAGTGGTAAAAATTGTAAAAATCTGAATGTTAAGGAGGTGCAATTAAATCACCTAAAAATCACTAAATAGACCATAACAGGCATGTCAAAAGCACTACAAATTTTCAATCATGAATAAATTACACCCTATAAAGCAAGATAAAAAGCTCTTGCATAATTTTTTGTACTTTACACATGCCTATATTACATGGAGCTAATGCTTCGGATTCCAAAATCTTAAGCCCTACAGGCTGCCAATAATTTGAAAGCTTAGAAGAATCCGAAATGACTGTTGTAACTCAGATGATCACATCCTGTCCAATGCGTAAAAACTGGGAGCCACCTTTCAGGTTTTATTTCAGTTACTAAGGGCAGATTTTAAAGTTAGATGCATGTTTAGCACTTCACAGATTATTGACTTCTTACTACTGAGGCAATGTTTACTGGGCAAATGTAGTTATCAAGCAGTAACACGTCATATACTCTTTCAGGGATATATAGAATGAATCAATGGGATGTGCTCATTTCAATTAAATTTTTTTCATCATGGAAAATTACTTTCAGATATCTTACCATATCCACTAAGCTTACAGAAAAATGGAATAAGCAGTCAAACTTCCAGTTGCAGATATAGTTGAGAATGGGTCAAAAGACTAAAAACCATACTAGTTTATTTACTAGATTTACTAGAGATTACCAGATCTTTTTGTTTCCAGACCCTGCCAGATTTCTTGTCTACTCTGACTTTTTGGGCTAAGTCAGTCCACTTTAGATTAAATGGCTGCTGGATGAGATGTGAGCTAATCCAGATGGCTTTCACTGCAGGGAATTAGGGACCCTTCCCATGGGACTTTCTAGAGGCTCAGCTGCAAGAGTGTGAAGCAGGTGTCCCTCCAGCCAGGGCTGCTGGAGAGCAACCAAGAGCTACAGCTTTTCAGAAAGCTCCAGCTCTTACAAAGTTACAATGGAATATATTACCCACATCTTGGCCAGCAAGCCACTTTTGTATTGTTTGAACTACAACACTCATGAAGTACAATGGGAAGAACTGGCACACAGTACCCCCAACCTCAAAAGAACTACTGTTATAAATACAGGCTTTTTTATGACTTTGGAATGTGTTGGGAGATGATTGCTTTAATTTTACCAGTGTCATTAAAGCAGTTTGCCCTCTCTATACAGACAGAAACTAAGGCTTGAATTCTCATCCTGCCCAGCAGGAGAAATATCAAGCTAGCAAGAAGACATTTATGTGAGAAAACAGTGTGAACAGTGTTAGCGGGAACAGCAAGCCAAAGAAATTAATCCATCTACACTTGAATACTGCAAATAAACACGGATTAAATGTTTGCGACTAGAAGGAAGTCATACTCACAAGACTCAAAATCACCTCAGCAGTTTTGTCTCTGTGACTCCTATCAAATGTGTCAATTATTTAGACTTAGCGTTCCTAAGTCAAATTTTGTCATGAAAAGCTTTTTTTGAGTTTGGGAAAGTTTAATGCCTGTTCAGTAAGGTAGATTGTGACTTCCACTCTGTGGTGGTTTGACGAGGAAGGAAGTTTCTTGGGAAGGTGGTGGTCAAACCAATCAGTGGCCAGAGGTGAATATTGGCACCTGAGGTGGCCACTAGGGACCTGGACACGCCTTGAAAACACACAGGGGTTAAAAGCAGAGCATTC
>VZRH01003881.1:348514-383198 GCA_013397555.1 Urocynchramus pylzowi
ATGGAAGGAAGGAAGGAAGGAAGGAAGGAAGGAAGGAAGGAAGGAAGGAAGGAAGATTAGTGATCAGACATGCTGGAAGGAGACAGATCCAGCTGGATATCAAAAGGGAATAAAGAGCCCAAGGGGAGTGGGAACTCAAAACCAAAGACTAGGGAAAGAAATTAAAAGAGAAAGGACAGAGAAGCTAAAAAGTTGGAAAGCAAAGCATAGGGAACCTCCAAACTACCAAAGCTCAGTGAAGAAACCAAGAAACAACCTAAAGACAGAGTTAGCAACATACAGAAAGGAGGTGTGGTGTGTCAGCCTTGGCCAGCAGCCTTGCACCCACCTAACTGCTTGTCTACTTCCCCTCTTCAACAGAGCAAGGGTGGGAAGAGGATGGAAAAGCTCACTGGCCATTATAAGGACAGGGAGACTGTTCCATCATGGGCAAAACAGATGACCTTGATCTGTAAGGTCAATTCAATTCACTGCCAATTAAAACCGATTTGAAAAATGAAAACAGTCACTAAAACAACACCATTCCCCCATGTTTTTCCAAAGCTTAAACTTAATCCTTGACTCTCAAATTCTGGGGCAAGGGTGGGACACAGAGAATGCCATGAAAATGAGAGAGGGGGAAAAAGAAGTTCCCAAGTGAGCACAAGGAAATTACACACACCAAAGCTCTACTAGGTAGGTTGAAGAGGACAGCAATTAAAGGTTGGAGTCAACTGAGTTTGCCCCTCTTGCAGGTAATGATTACAAGGTATTAATTACATTATTGAAAATTATTTTCCTGATAACCTCCTTTCAGCAGAGTCAAGGGGCTCCATCTGGGGAATATATCAGGATGTCAAGGAGGTTACTGTGGACAGTCAGCTAATGAACTAATCTAAGAGACAGTGAGAAGCACCACAGAAGAACCTATGAGAAAACTCTTAGCTCTTATCTTCAAAGTGCTACTTGGATACTGTGCTGTCCAACAAGGGATTTTTGAAAAAGATAAAGATAAAAGATGCAAGATAAAGTAGATTAAAGATAAGTAACTTAAGATAAAACAAAGTAGCCTCTCATCTGGGACATGCAGAATAGAAAAAAATACAAGTCTGAAAGAAATCTCAGAAGCTCCTCCGGTCTATATTTTGCCTAAGGCATGCTTTAACTAACTCTCAACTGTTTCTGAAGCTTCTTTCCAAAACTTTTTGAACAAATCCTCCAAATTATCTGTGCTGGTACTGCTTCTCCTCATATTAGAAAGTTTTTGCAATACCTAACAAATCACCTTATGAGACCATTTAAGTCATCCATCTAATTATTCATATCTTACTTCAGACAGCTCTAAGCAACCTTGGCTGTTAGAGTTTTTGTTCTTTTGCACAGTCCTCACGTGTTACTTTGTTTCCTGGACCCACCATTGTGAAATATATAAAATGTCATATAATAATAATAATGAAAATATAGTCATTATTTTCGTAATGAATCGAACTGCATCTTTAAAGCTGTGGCAAATTTTGTCCCCATCATTCCAACTAAAAATCTCTCCTATAAATGAAATGCCATCACTGCCTTTTACCTTACACATGGCCTCCTCCCTTTCAACACTGGCACACACACTTGAGATTTCCCCAGTGTTCAAGCTGACTGGCTAAAAAGTCAATCTTTTTAAGCCAACTCTTGTAAGACATCTCCCTCATCACTGCAGGAGCCTCACCCTCCGCACACAACCTGCATTCAGTCAGTCCACAAGCCACTGAAGAGTTTCCTGAAATAATATTGTCAACAGTTCATATGTTCTGAAAATATCTTTCCAGATAAATCCTAGATTAACATTCAACTTTGTTAGTGGCTACCTCACATAATCTCTCTTACCTTTTCCCACAGACAAAATACTTGCCTGCAGATTAAATCCTTGCCAGGGGTCCTAAATGAACACCATTGCTCTTTGTATGACTGCATAAAATGACATTATTTCTGTTGGTATAATCCAAAAGGTCATCTAATTTGTGAAAGACATGGTGATTCTTCCATCACTGCTTCCCATATTTATTTCATCAGAAGATTTCTCCAGCATATGTTAACTTTCTTATGCCACCACCAATATCCTGAAAGTCAAGCCCATGGCTGCCTTTTAGAGAACGTCCCACCATTCTCAATTTCCCTTTAAATTGTCACCTTCTATCAGACAGTTCCTTACTGATTTCATATCTCCTTCATTAATCTACATTTTATTTTGCTACACAAGCAAATTCCAGTATAGCACAGCAAAATGATGAAATCTCTCGCTTTTCATAATGGCTTTTTGCATTTATACAAACCATTTATATTTAATTGAAGAAGATCAAAACAAACAAAAATCCTCTACACACTGAAGCTCTACACACTGAAAACTTGAGAAAAACCATTCTAAGATGAGATTATTTGAGTTACTTTTTCCAATATCTTGAGTTTCTTATCATTTGTTCAGAGCTGCCTATAAACAAACACATTCATTACAACATCTCAATGACCGTAGTGCCATTTAAAGAATTATGATGAAAATATACAGGATTATGAGTTTTTTTGTAATTATTTTCCACCTCAATTATAGGAATAAAGCTTACTCAAATACAAGGGGGTGTATTCAGGCTATTTAATTTGCAATCGACTCAGAAAATAATAAATAATTCAATAGGGTGGAGTGTATCCCAGATCTCCTAATTGGGTCATTTTTGTTACATTCATCAGCATTTTAATAAATCTCACAACTATCTCATCTGAAAATCTCTTTACTTGGTCATCACAACCATCTGGTGAGGTCCTGTGGTCACTTTAGCTGAATGTAGGTTTCTAACTTTGCAGTTTTCCAGCTTACAAATTGTAAGCTTCTGAAACCATGTCTGGACTTTGTCTCTTTTTGACATTACATTTGTAGTGGGGCAAGGCTTTTTGATGTGGCTGAAAAAAATAAACAGAATTCTTGCATTTCCCATACAGGATGAGAACAAGCAGTCCAGGAACAACTTAATAGCCAGACATGGTTTCACTCTCTTCCTTGAAAAGAATATTTAATCAGCTCAAGAAATTGGCTTCCTGACCATCAGCACCAGTGGAATGATGACAGCATTCCAAGTCAGACTCTTGTTTGGCAGGTTTCTTGTGCCACACAGCTGAAGCAGAGGGGAGACAAACCTCACACTGTTCAGATCATGATCAGTTTGCTAATGTAACCCTCTACCTGCAGCTGATGAAAGCACTGAAGACATTTTGTTGAAAAGAAGCAGATGGGGTGAAGGCAGCTGGGAGTCAGAACACTGCCCATGTATGAGGCTGGGGATGAGCAGCCAGGTTTCACAAGGGGTCCTGCTCCCTTTCCCAGCCCTGTGGGGAAGGTAATACTCCTCTTCAGCTGTTAAAAAGAGTTGTACCTGCAGTGTTACCTGGACTCTTAGCTCAAAGTAAAGCTTCTGCACAAGAGTAGAATAACTCCTCACAGTTCACTGTTGACATTTTTATTATTTGTACTTTGCCTCATCCTTCTGCTAATAGAATAGCCTGTCTCCCATTAGGGCTCTTGCTATGGTGCTTCTTTCACAGCTTACTTTCACATATTGCTTCTTATCTCCCTCTATGATTCCCTGCATTTTCTTCACTGCTTTAATCCCAGTTCCCATTCCCTCCTAAACTTTGCTCCCAATCCCCTTTTGAAAGGCTATCATAATGAAACTGTAAACAGTGCTGCAGTTACCCTTGACAACTGCCAGAGTGTTTTCAGTAGGCTTCCCAATGAACAGCTCAAATGGGAGTAATGAAGCTGAGGGATGAATCAAAAAAAAAAAAAACAAAAAACAAACAAACAAAAAACAACAACAACAAAAAAAAAAACCACAAAAAACCCAAAAAAAACCCAAACAAAAAACCAAAAAAAAAAAAACTACCAAAAAAACCCCCAAAAAACAAAAAAAAAAAAAACTCTCACTCTGAGCTTCAAAGGCTCCTTCAAAGCACTAGCTTTGCTATCATGCTTGCAACCCCAAAATGCCAAGTTCCTCCCTTCCCATCTATTTACTTGATTACTCCTTACAGATACAACAGCACTAATCCAGTGGTAATTTTTTCCTCATTCATCATTAATGAAAACAGCTATCAGAACACAGAAAAGCTCTACCCAGCTCCTTTGTGGTTTTGGGAGAATTCTATGCCACAGAGCTGGGCAGCGCACTCAAACTGCACAGCAAGCTCCAGTTTGCACCAAGAGTGCTGAAAACCTCTCTCTCTCTGTAACTGTGGCTACTGCACAATATTCAGTGTATATCTGCTAGGCCAACAGGACAGTAATGGATCACAGGAGATATGAAGCATACCATTTTACCTAAGGAGAAAGAAAACTGCATACTAACCTAGAGTAAGCAATAAATCAAGATATTAATTCACAATACACGTGCACGCTCTGTTTCCAGAGGGGGAAAAATACACATTATTAGTTAATATAAATGTGTGCAACAGTTTAGCTAGATAGTGCTCTGCTCCCCAACAGGGTTTTAGGCAAGCCCAGAACTCCAATTCATCTGATTAAGTCAGGGTAGACAAGATTCTGCATCCCCAACTCACAGATTGAAGGACTTTAAGCAAACAAAACACAAGGTCCTATAAGTGAGTCCAGAGTTGTACCTCAGATTTATTCTGCTCATAAGTCCATATTATTGCTAACCAAGTACAGGGACTTTACAGGGACAGATCCATTAGGCAATGCCTGCTCGTCCAAGATATCATTAAAAGTTAGATTCTAATGGTGGCATGTCATGCAAAACTGCATGCTTAAACTTCAGGTAGTTATTTCTTCCAGACAGAATCATGGAATTGCTTAGGTTGGAAAAGACCTCTGAGATAATTGATCCCAAGTGTGCTATGATCACCACTAATCTATGTCCCTAAGAGCCACACCCACACATCTTTTAAACACCTCCAGAGTCCACGACTCAACCACTTCCTTGGGCAGCCTGCTCCAATGCTTGACAACCCTTTCCACTAAGAAATTTTATGGAATATCCAATCTAAAACTATCTTGTCCTGTAACTTGTTACTTGGGAGAAGAGACTGACCCCCACAGGGCTACTACACTCCTTCCATGGAGTTGTAGGGAGCAATGAGGTCTCCCTTGAGCCTGCTTTTCTCCAGGCTAAACACCCCCAGCTACATCAGCTGCTCCTCATCAGCCTTGTGCTCCAGACCTTTCACCTGCTTCGTTACCCTTCTCTGGACAAATTCCAGCACCTCAGTATCTTTCTTACAGAACACAGTACTCAAGGTGTGACCTCACCAGTGCCGAGTAGAATAGGACAATCACTGCCCTGGTCCTGCTGGCCACACTGTTGCTGATCCAGGCTGGGATGCCATTGGCTTTCTTGGCCATCTGGGCACATGCTGGCTCATGTTCAGCTGCTGTTGACCAACACCCCCAGGTTCTTTTCCTCTGAGCAGCTTTCCAGACACCCTTCCTCAGGAATGAATCATTGAACAGGGTTGCAGGACTCTGCCTTACTTAACCTTATAGAGTTGGCCTCAATTATCCTCCACACACTCCAGGAATCTCCTAGAATGTTTCCTCTCTGCTGTATCATATTTCCAGCTGACAGCTGGCACATTCAAAGTGCCCCGTGAGAACAAGGATTAGAGATCTTGAGAATTGTCCCAGATGCTTGTGGAATACTTTGCCTGCTTTTTTGTCCTGGTTGGGTGGCCTATAACAGACTCCCACCATGAAATCTGCCTCATTGACCTTCTTCCTGGTCCTTACCCATAAACACTCAATCCTATTGTCACCATTACCAAGCTCAGGGCAGTCAAAACACTCCCTAACATAGAGGGCTACTCCACTACCTCTACTTCCTTGCATATCCCATGTAAAGAATTTATAGCCTCCATTCCAGCAACCTGGCTTCTGCTAAAGCTGTCACTTGGAGTTAGCAGGGTTTCTGGGGAAGGAGAGGAAAGTTATTCCCTTTTAGGAAATAGAAAACCAAGTATGAGAAGAGACTAATGAAAAGATGTACTATAATGGATGCATGCACCCACTTCAGTGGACTACCACACAAAAATACTCACAATAAATCCAAGTTTTTTATAGTCTCGAGTGTACATAGATTTCCGTTTCTCCATACTGCCACTGCTGTTGTTAGGTTCAGATTCAGCATCAAATGCAATTCTTCTGAGCTCAAATATGATATCCCGCTGAGCCTATGTTAAAACAAGGTTAAAAAAAAATGGTTAAAATAATTGATCTCTCACTTTATTAAACAATACCACAAAAGGTGTTTCAAAACACAGTATTCCTGCCCGCTGCCCAAATTTTTTTTGTCTAAATTCCCTACTTCATACTTGGAGAGACAGTCAGCAAGAATGACCTCATGGCTCCCAATTTCGAAAGTCCTCACATTTATGAGATTCACATGTGGGTACTTAAGTGTTGACTTCCAGAAGCAGGACCCATGTTAGCAAGGCCTCTGACTACACAACTGTAACCACAGAAGCCAAGAGATCACGCACGTTTCAAATTAAGCTGGTGATTAAGCTGGTACTTAAGCACCTTGCTGGATGAACACAAAATGACTCAGCACTCTGCATTAATTTTGCTAACTATCCATTTTTGCTACTGCAGAAATAGGCAAGAGAGGAATTACTGCAGCTGGAAGTGTCTCAAGACAGTGATAACCACCCTACCAGCAATATTAACAACTCTGTGCCAGTCACTCTCTATGGAGATATGCACTTACTGACTGCATGTACATTCCCGAGAGTCAAACTTTTCCATCTCAAATTTAGGAAGCATAAAACCCTACAGCATGATGTTACTTATGTTTACAACTATCTCACTCTCCCACCTTCTCTTCTCCAAATTATTAGCAAGTCTTAAGATAACTTCAGCTTAAAAATGAAATCAGGCTCCTCCTTGTACAGGGCCTAAATGAAGGCCAGAAAAATTAAAGAAACAAAACACATCATCCCTATGGCTCATCAACCCTATATTTAAATCTCTTGAATATCTTAGGGGAATGTCACTTTTTTGCAGAATGAACAGTATCAAAGTCAATGTCTGCACATAGCAAGCAATAAACAAATTAAGTACTTTATAGGTTCCCAGTAACAAAACCAGGGTTTATTGTTACACAATTTAACTTCAACTCCAGCATGCCAGATGCTTTTCATGCAAACATTTAATTTAGCTCTACAAAGTACTTTTAGAAAGGACCATACATCTCTAGTGCTTCTGAGACGGGCACAAAGGAAACAAATGCTGGACAGCTGCTCAGAGTTTCTGCTCAGGAAGAGAGAAAATTCATTTCATGGAACTACATGCTAAGGAGAATTGCCTGGCCATTTTGCTGTACTTTTGCAGCAGCAATGAAATAGCTAGTGCATTTTCTTACAACCAAAAAAAAAAAAAATAACCCAACTTCACAGACAGAGAAAATGAATGACTTATGTAAATGTTGCTAGCAAGTGGTTTTTTCCTCCATGAACAGCTTTAGGTACATCAGTGAGAAGTTGCCGTCTTCCTGCCAAGACCAGATCATGCCTGATGCTTACTTGATCTTGTGGATCCATTTTTGTCATCATTCTGTCTTCCAGGAGATTAAAGGTAAGTACTTGCAGAACATATAGCTGGTGTGCCATTTCATTATTGATGGCCCTCTGTGCCCTGATAACATGCTGCAAAGAGAGACAGGCTTTGGTGAATCAGAAAATTGCAGTGTGTGCAGTCAGAGGTTTCCATTCCTAAGTATGTGCTTGGTGTGCAAGTATATCTGTCCTTCAGAAATGAAAAAAAACAAACCCAAACAGCCAAAAAAACCTCAAACACAAACATAAATCCACCCCCACCCCTGAAAATCAAACCAGGACTAGCACTACTGATACAGATACTGTTTAAATAACTTAAGGAGACAGGACTTTACACTAGATAGGGTCTGTGCATATACTGAGAAGTAGCATTAAAAAAAAACAGTGTTGAGAAGTCACTTCAAAGAAAAAATAATTCCATCCCAAGAGCTTCAGAGCTCTGTATTTTATTTATTTTTTTCTAAGAGATTACATTAAGAAAATATTTAAGAGAGTAACTGTCTGAGCAGAAAAGTATTCAGGCTGCAAACACAGCCAGAGAATACAGTGAATAGAATAGCAGGGCTCAACAGGGAGTCAGCATCACACCACAATCCTGCCTCTACTAGACAACTCCAATCTATCTGAGGAAGACTGCTTAGAAATACATTAGGATATGATGCCCTGTATGTGCAGAATTATCCCATTCAGAAAGCAAACACAAAACTGATGGAAAATTTAAAAATCCCTGGTGTGCCAAAAACACCAAGTAGTTTTATATGGGAAACAGACCCCAGCCTCTAAACACAGCAAAGTACATAAGGAAAGAGTCATCAAGTGGGAGCTGGATACATCAACAGATGTTGTACAGTTCCAGAGAATAAAATAATCTGTCTGCCAAAAGTCACTGGAGCATTTTACAACAATAAATAAACAATAATTATCCTTATGATTGTTCTAAACTTTTAAAGAACTCAACCAGTTCTTTAAAACAGGCCTTCTGAAATAAATTCTGAGGGTTTTACATGCATCAGTGAAATTATGATAGCAAATGAGAAAGTGTGAGGGGTTGTTTGTTGTTCAGTTTGTTTTACACTCACTACAGAGAAAGATTTTCCCTCATCCCATTGAAAATGTAATCTACTAAAACGTGAAAGGCAAAATCCCTGATTTTCCACGATAGCAGATGCAGGTCTTCAATATTATATTCATTAACTATTTCATTAGCTTTAATTCATGCTTCTTGTGTGCGAGTCATGAATGAATTGTGTCAATCAAGACAGAATAATCAGAAGAACCAAAAAACACAAGGGTACTTAATCCTGTATTTTCATGAAGAAACCACAATTTCTGTAACTGGGAAAATAAGCCTTCCAAAAAGCAGTTTTGAACCCATTTAACCACCATCCAAACCTTATCTTCTAT
This sequence comes from Urocynchramus pylzowi, assembly GCA_013397555.1. NCBI lineage: Eukaryota > Metazoa > Chordata > Aves > Passeriformes > Fringillidae > Urocynchramus > Urocynchramus pylzowi. The sequence continues at coordinate 357,497 of VZRH01003881.1, forward strand.
ATTACAAGGTTTCAAAAACATATCTCAAAACATATCAAAGTACAAAGGCAATTAAAATGTATTAAGATAAGACCTATGAACACCAAAAATGGAGTCACCTTTGCTCTCTTCTACTCAACAGTAAATTTGACAACCATATACTTACAGATAAGATGATGGAACGAAGCTGCTTCTGTGCCAAAATGTTTGCCATTTCCTGATTTAGTAAAAAAAATAAAAAAAAAAAAAAAAAAGCCAGAAGCAGGTATTTTAGTGTCATAGCTAGAAAAAACACACTGTTTTAATAGGTCTTACATTTCTGCATTGTTACTTATAAATGAAGGGAAGCAGCATATCAGCATTGTGACTGTATGCATTTGGGGGATTTGGGGGATCACAAAGTCAGAATGCCATGAGAAGAGAGACCAAGATAGTTAAAAGCACATCACAAGCTGAGGGCTTTGGTGATCCAAAACCCACGGTGAAAGACTTCAGAAGAGACCTCTGTGGGTTCAAGAGAGCATTTACACGCTTGTTCAAGCGCAACCTTCCCCCATAAACAATACAGAAGGAAGCGTGGACTGGAAGCCAGCCAGGACTTTAAAACAAGATGTCAAATAAAGTCCTTATTTACTTTGATATTTCAGCTGTTTTAAAATCAAGTGCTCTAACTTCCATTCAATAAATCAGCCTACAACTTAGTACTGTTTCATTATAACAAATGATAATTCTCCCCTGTATTTTAGTAGCAATGTTGACATTGGTCCACTCTTTCGCTTTAAATTAACTTGTCTTTCTAGACCTGGCTGAAATCACTGTCGAGGTGAATATGCTTTTCCTTCAACGCTTAAGCAACTGATCCCAACAGTCCATGCTGCAAACTGTCCTACAATATATAGGAGGGAATATTTTACACTTACCAAGCATAAGAGTCTAATCTTAACCATACCTACAAGAGTATGCCCTATTTTTAAGTTCCATGAGCTTTTCCATCAGTATAGAAATGTGTGTATGTGTGTTTGTGTGTGTCTATGAGAGATATGCTTGCACATTCCTGCTGAACTTAGTGAGAGCTGAGGTCTAATGTAGAATAAATACTAGTCACTTTTATATATATAAAAAATCCCCTAGAAGACAGAAAAACAGATTATAACATTAAACATACAAAGGATGGATGACTAAAACACACCTGCAGAAACAGTGTAAATAAAGCAAGCGTTAGGTGAGAACTTACTCAGAAAAAGAAAATAATTCTTATTGTGAGATGGGAAACAGTCAGAGATGTTGAACTCTTTTATTTGTACCAGGTAAAGGGTGCTGCAACAGAACATGGCAGTGATAAAGACGGAACAAGACAAAAGACAAGAGACCAAAGACAAGAGAAATTCAGCTTCAGGTTTTAAGCCTTTTCTCTCTGTGCAGGTTTCACCTGCACGTAACAGCAAAGGAATGGATGATGTAGATGGTTCCATCTCTTCCAGAAATGCGGAACTGAGCTGTAGGGGGAGTGCCAGGCACATGATATACTTCAATGTTGCTTGGAACAGACTGGCTGTTCCAAACTATGTAGCCACTGCCAAAAGATTAACAGGTACAGAATATAAGATGGTATTTCTGCATTCAATGCAAAGAAAATAATAAAAAGTAAACTCTTCTAACTACTTTTTAGAAGATTATCAAATTGTTACTTCTTTCTTATAGCTATCATTTAAAAAGCTGTTATTGAGATACTGTGTTTTTTGTCACTGGACTAAAATTGATTGAAGCAACAAGCAATCAAAAAACCAATTATTGCAACAAAATTAACTTTGTTTCCAAAAAGGCTATATTAGCAGCTAATAAGCTGCCTCTTCTAATATAAGTACTGTCCTAGCTGATGAGAACAAGAATTATCTGACCAAATTTGCCATCTCATTTCCCATAGCAACGTCTCTGCAAAAAATGCAGACAAATGAGAAAGAAGTGTTTCAAACATTCACAGTATCATTTCAATGCTCTAACTCTCAGCTCTTTCCCAATAGACTTTTTTATTTTCTTTTTTTATTAATAACCTAGGTTTCTCTAGATGATTTGGTCCTTGACAGGGGCAGAAGAAGCAAAGCAAGCAAAGCAACCAGGGAGTCCTCATTAAAAAGAAAAGTCTTGGATTTCTTGGGTTTTGCATTACAGAAACAGAGAGACAGAAAAAAAAAAGTGAGGGGAAAGAATTCAGACAGCAGTGCCAATTTAAATCCCTTCCTTAATTGCAGAGCAGCCATCCACATCATGCCTGTAAGTCGGCAGCAGAGAGGGTGCCGAAGTTCCCAGAGTCATATGAGTTTTGGTGCAGCTTCTCACTTCTAACCATATTAAGTAGTGAGTGCTGAACATTAACTTTTGAGTGCCCATCACCAGATAATTGCATGAGACTGCATCACCTCAGTTCATTGTCTTAGAAAGACAGAGTTCAGAAAGTGCCATCTGTTAATGCTATTTGGAAGGCAATGGACACCTACCTTCTCTATTGTATGGTTTACTAATTAACCACAAGACAGACATAAAGAGAAAGTGAACACATTCCAACTGCATGTTCTGGGTTATTAAAGGCTGAGGAAAAATTTCTGCAAGTGTCAGAGCTATTATCCTTCAAAGCCAAAGCAGATCATTATCTCCTGATGATCATAAACTCAGTGACTAACAGTTTTGTGTCACAGCAGCAGGTACTACAGGTGAAGTCTCTGGCTCACTGCCAGCCTCACTAGGTGGTTACACTGCTGGCAAGAGACAGTTTTGCTGGCTGGCAATACACTGTGTTACTGTCTGTCATTCAAGGAACACATGCTCACTGATTAATACTCAAGTCTTATCTACATCTGACACTATTCTTCCACTTCAAATATGACAAGGCATACTTTTCACAGAAACACAGCAGCAACTATTCACAAATGCAAAAACCAAAATATTTGGGTTTCTTATAAGGATCTATTATAAATTTACGCCAAAATTGAAAGAAAAGATTTCATTCTAATTTTTGGTTATTATGTGCCTTCTTGCCTTAGTTACAGAAGACTGTATTGGAGGAAGAAGGAAAAAGGAGGGGGTGAGGGGTGAAAGACCCTTTTTTTCCTAATTAAACCATGGTTACACTTTTCCCTGTTTGTAATGTTAAAAATATTTTTAAGAACAAGAAACAAAACCCAATGCCAACCAAACCCCCCAAAAAACCCTCATTAGGGCTTTGATGTTTGTTTAAACAGTCACCAGCGTTTAAAAATGTAAACAAATCTAAGGAAAGTCCTTGTCAGAACTGATCAGCAACTCTCAGTGAACTTATTCTGGACAGTAACAGTATGTCACCACAAGAATTACCATCACTGTTCCTGGTGACAGAAATGTTAAATAAATAAATGCCTAAATCTGTTTTGACACAGGCTAGTAACTTCATAAACATGGATAAAATTTTGCTATTTCATAACACTTCACATTCCATCCCCATTTAACCTCAAGTAGCAATCTTGAAATATTTCCTGATATCTGGCACTAAAATAGCACACTATAAAAGTCATGAAATGCTTACACGGCGATATATTTTTGTTTTCAAAAGAAACACACTTTTTAATAAAAAATCTGGGGGGAAAACATTCTACCAAAAAATAGTCTGAGCTTACAAGCTGTGCTGGCAAAGAGTTCAGTACAATAAATACTACAGTCAGCCACAGTCAATATGGTTCATATGAGGTCACAGGGAACTATAAAAGCACGGAAGAATGCTTAATCCCTCCTAATATTGGTGCAAGATGGAGGTAGTTCCATTAAAATGAATGTTATCCCAGCATGGAAAAACAGAACTAGTTTCAGTTTGAATTAACTGCAGGAAAAGTGTGATGGGAAAACTGCAGGTATGAATATGAAACACTTTTTCTCCTACAGATGCACAGGTATACAACCCCCACCAACTTACCTGCCTCTTGTCATCCGGTGCTTTAAGGAAGAGTGCATTTATTACTGCAATGGTGTACGTCTGGATTTCTTGGTCTGTCCTGTTTGGAACAATGTTATAAATGTGAGAGAAGAACACAAATGTACATGAGCTATAGAAATTGATCTTCCAGCTGCATTTCTGCAGGTAGAAGTGGAGGAGCTGTTTGCACTTCATGTTAACCATGTAAGTTAGGTAACCAAGGCTGGTCATAACCCAGCTTTCTTCAATATTGAGGGAGAGATGATGTCCTGAAGGGAGGCTCAGAATTCAAAAAAGGTGGAATGAACTACTCCTTGAACTGCCATTCACCCTCCACTGATCATAGCAAAAGTCTGATAACCAGTTTCCATCAGGTGCACAACAGCTGGAGATAAGAAGAGGAATCTTCCCTAAAGGCTTCTGGAAATGAACCTGCTGGTATTAAATGCACCTTTTCAGGTGCATTGAAAATGTCCCAGGTGGGAGACAAGCATAACTATGCACAGTACGTTACTCTATGCTACAAGAGGCAGCTTCCATCCATTTAAGCACTTCACACTACTATTTAAGAAAAAGCCCTTCCCTTTTCGAATATACATTCAGTGAAAGTTGAGCAATTTTTGTCTTCCACACTTCCCAGAGCTTGGCAAGCAAAACAACCCCATCTGTATGCTAATTAAGCATTTCATTACCACAGGGTGCTCTTCTCGTCATTCCCACTTCCAACTACATAGGTAGCTTATAGAAAAACTAACAAAACAAAATGAAAAAAGCCCTAAAACCTAATGACCAGGCAACTCCAGAAATATTGTTACCAGTTATGCAGTCACTTGTAGTGGAGGTAGGAATCATAAAGAAGGTTGCTGGTCTTTATACTACTGGTTTTTTCTCCAAATGTTGTGTTATTTTCGGGGGGAAAAAAATATCCACCATATTGAGCAGTAGTCAAAGACACTCACCCCTGCAGATGTGGGATTAGCTGCCCAATTGTGATCTCCTGTGCTACCTTCTGGTACAAGTCATGGCTGTTGAGCACCATCGATTCCAGGATTGCCAGCGACCGTTGCAAGATAGAGATGTCTGAGGCAAATTTGTTCACGTAGCTTGCTATCTGCAAATACAATCATTCAGAGAATTTGCATCTTGTCACGAAAACAGGCAAAGGTAAGAAAGAAAACTGTCAGCGTGGTTCAGAAAGGCATCAGGATAAAAGATAGCCTTGTCCACAGGCCAGTTTTAAGTGAATACCTGAAAACAATCAACCAGGCACAGCATATACCATCAAAGAACACAGTGGCACAGGTTCTACAGCTGGCTCAAGTCACCAAAGGTTATTGTCAATATTCACATGACTAAAATGTATGCTTCATCATTACATTACAAACATGATAAATCAGCATTAAAAAATAAAACAATTCTATTTTTCATGTAGAACACTTTGGAAAAAAACAAGGAAACTAGTTCTCATTTTCTCCAGAAAAAAATTGGTACTGGCTAAAAATATCTAGGCTTAAGGCAAATTTTTCAAAAGAGAAACTTATAATGTAGCTTTCTGGCAAAACACAATCTAGAAAAATATGCCTTTTTCTTCTGCCTGCTGTTACCAATAATGCTGAAAGCTCTTTCCATGTTACCAATTAAAACTCTGTTGATAATCAGGCCAACTAGTTCCATAACTCTGTCTAGAGTCGAGCTTTTCATTAATAACCTTCCCTTTTACTGCAAGCTGCCACAAGCAAATGGCACATTAATTAAAACCAAGTTTGACCTCTGCTATTTTGCAGTGTGGCAATGACAAGCTGCACACTCATCTGCAGAGTCAACACAGCTGTGCAGTAAGATGTGGCAACACGCGTTCTCCAGCGTGCTGCCCAGCCCATGTACCCAGCCTCCTGGGAAGAAACCCACCTTCTTCTGATGCAGAAAGCGAGAACTGCAGGGGTTTTCTTCAGATACAGCAACACCAGCACAGTCAAAATGAAAGGCACCAAGAAAGCACAGACAGAAGAGTAGTGTGACCACAGTTACGTGCTCTCTACAGCCAAGTTACAGACTACAGCGGCCCTGTCTCAAGACCTATATGTTCCTTCCAAAAAATTTCACATATCTCTTCAGTATTCCTGCTACAAGCCACTACTGTAGTCATAACTACTGTTTCTAATTCTGGATGCTTGCTGAGACCTAAGAATTGTTTCCATTTAAGAGGAAGAAAGGCCTGCCCAATGCTTGGAAAAGCTGTCCAGCTGCCTGTAAAAGTCACATTAAAATGTTGACACATGGACAACGGTATTGTTTTGCACTTGTGACATCCTAAATAGTCCTGAAGGAGCAAAACACCCAAATTTGGCTGGCAACAAGAAAGACAGAGGGACATATTTTTCTTTTTCTAATCTATAACAGCACTTTTGCTTTTTGCTGTTTGCTCTCCTACTTGGTTTGCTTTACCACAGCAGGAACATCCTACACCAAATGAAACTCAATTCAGAGAATATATATTTACTTAACTTTCTGTAAATAACCAAGCCATGAATGCATAGAAAACAGGAGGAGAGAGGCAACTCAATTAGCCTTTTTCTATTTTGGACTCTGAGTATCTTCTCCCAGCAAGTCCTGAGCCAAATACTATTTACAATAGTATACAAAGCACAATGTGCTTTTAAAGCAACACTCTGCATGTCAGAAGCACTGTGCTACCCCACCTCTGTTAAGGGTAATCCAGATGTGTTTTGATGCATTGCAGCCAGAGCTGCCAGATCTCCACAGGGCCCATGACAGGGGCAGTGTATGCACAGAGCAACTCTGCACTGCTCACACTTTAAATCAAGTGCCCCCTGGATGCTTCGGTTTTCAGGCATCCATGGATTGCTTTTGCAGCAGGAAAACAATGTGTCCAGACTGTGTCCCAAATTGCCAGATTTCTGTCGCCTCTTTAGGAGCCTTGACATTTATGAATTATTCTTGGTGCAGCAGCTCCTTTGGGTGGCAGTTAATGCTTCACTGGGATATAATATTTTCATATCAAGGACCTGCAGAAATGTAACAGTATAGATAACTGGAACCTCTGTCTAGGAAAGGCTGCCTTAGCCTCATTTATTCTCCTGACCTTGGACCATAACAACCTTTAATCATAAACACAAACACAACGTATAAAGCTGTCTTGTGTGTTTAAAAAGACATATCATGCTGAACATAGATGCAAAACATCTGCTGGGTAACTTGCATATCGAGCTGTGTGCATTCATAACCACCTTGCTGAAGCATGAAGTCTGGCCAGAAATAATAGGCTTGTCTACTTTGAAAAATAAGTCATGCAAGTTCCAGGGAGAACAAAACTGTATTAAAAAGAAATTCTATTCCCATGCTTGAAGTTCTGGATTTGGGAAAAAAAAGAGGTCCTTCTTGAGAAGAGACAGGAATCAACAGGAGTCCAAATTTGTGTTATTTGGTGTTTTCTCTTTATTAAGCACCACACACACAGAGGGCTTTCAACATCCAAAAATAATCCCTCATTCATTTATCAAAAATTCTGATAATTAAAATAATGCAAGCTCAGCAAAATACCACATCTTTTTCAGAAAGAAGCAACTTGACCGCTTTGCACTTCCATGTGAAAACCTGTCACATGGGTGTGTCTCATTAAGGATAAAATTATTTCTGCAGCAAAATACCTGTAACCTTAAAATAGTCCTCTTGGGACATATAAAGCCACATACAAAAGAAGAGTCTGGGTAATTCCTATCAATTTCAAGGGAAATTAGGAATCAGACTGTGAATTTACACATTCATGCTCTTTTGAAATAGGAGCTAAATATGTAAACTGAGAGTAGATAACAAACCTATAGCAAACTAAACTACATCATCTAAGTTCTCCTCCTGGTTCAGCATCACTTAAGGCACAAGAGAGAATTCAGAAGTTTAAAAAACTTGCTATATACTACTACTACTACTAATTATTATTATTATTTAAAAGTTGCACCAGAAAAAGAACACATAGGGAAAAAAAAAACAGTGAAAGAAACAGATCTGATGGTCATTATGCACGTTCATTAGTTATTTGCCTGCATATCCTGTTATCAGAAATGTACAGAAAAATCTGTCCAAGTTGTGGTCTCTGTTAAGATTTAGTGTATAGTAAAATTTTAAAGGGTGCATATAATTTTAAAGTAAGGAACTAAAACTGCACTTGGCTACAGAAAAAACAGTTGTGACATACAGAAATACTTCTCCGGCTGCCACCCTTTTTTTTCTGCACAATGTATTTTAGAAGGTAGAGTAAACAATTTGTCAACATTAAGGCTCTACATCATACACTTATGAACCAGCAATTATATAAGTAATTTTTAAAGATTTTTTTTTAAATATCTCAAACAATACTACAAACTTTATTACTCCTCTTGCAGGAACTAAAGATGGAAGTACCAAATTTGTGTAGTGCATTTTTGTCATGGTTTAGGAATGGTATTTCCCTGTTTAGTGCTCCCATTGAACACCCCAAACAATGCGTCACTCGCTCACTCCCCTGTACTTCCTGTGGCAGGCCTGAGGAGAATTGGAGACACTGAAGGTAAACATCACAGGTTGAGATAAGAACCATTTACTGCAAACAGCAATGAAGCAAGAAAAAGAACAGTAACAGCAACACTATCAATAACAGAGGGCACGAGAGAGATGAACAATTCACGTGTGAATGCTTACAACGTGGAAACTGGGAATACCTGAACCACTGCCATGCTATCCCAACTTAGAATGAGCCCCTTCCCCTGTCCCCAGAAAATGATTTGAGGTGGTATAGAATAACCTCTGGGTCCTAGCTGTGCCCACTCCTGGATACTGCAAAAATTAACGCTGTCCCGGCCAGAACCAGGACAATTTTGATAACCATTCATCGCAACTTTCTCTAAGAACTTGGAATTCAAATCCTTTAGGCAACTATGAAATCTGGAAATGAGCTATATCTCATCATAAGCAAGGAAAATGTCTTGAGAGAACTTTGCATATCATAAGGAAGCTTTTCCAAATGTTGCTTTTTCCCTTGAAATAAGGAACAAAGTACTCCTTGAAAGCATCAGTCTTACTTGCTGCACTTGGAATATCAGACATCAGTCTTTAGGTACCCAAAGGATGGGAGAGAGTCTGCATCCAACACCAAGCACTTATTCATTAGAAGCAGTCAGGTGTTCTCCTTGAGGCCTCATTCATCTTCTACATTTTTAAGTCAAAAAACTACTCCAGAAAAAATTTTGGATTAATTCAACCCCATTCAAGTTTATCTTTCATTTACTATGAAGGACAGCTTCAAAAGGCAGAAGCACTTCCCCTCATCACAAACTTACCAGCTCCCTTATCCATCCTGTCAGTCACTTGAGCAAGCCCATCAAGGACCTCAAATGGCCTGTCAAAAGCCAACATCAGAGAAGCAAGTGAGGATGGAGTTGTAGATTGCTGCCACAGAGATGAGACATGGTCCAAAGGTGCTCTGCTAGGTTTGCACCACTGAGCGTTCTGTCTTTCTGGCTTCCAATCGCATGCAGGTCAGAACACTCCTAAGCCTCTTTCCTCAACCTCTGTCATTCTTTGTCCTCTGTTTCTTTTCTAACTCTCTGTAATCTAATGAGAAGTTTGAACAGACAGAAATGAGAGAGATGAGAAACCTTGCCCAAGGAAGAGAAGAAGAAAACCTCTGTTTCCCGGACATGGATGAAGAGAACTTTTGCTTTCATGCTAGAACAGCTCATCCTTAAAATAGCACCCCATAAGTTGACATGGCCCATGAAAGCAGTGGTGGGAAAGCTGTAAAGCATGGGAGGGACTTTCACACTGCAAACAGATTTTCCTTTCCTGAGTGGCTGATTCGCTGTGACATTGAAGCCCCAAGAGAACTGTTTCTTGTGGAGAAGTCTCCATAGCATAGCAAGAGAGATTCCTCTCCCTAAGAGAACTGAAGAAAGACTATTCTAGAGGTGGTAAACTGACTGAAAGTGCCAGATTTTGTCTCTTTATGTTGTCAGTAGGCAAGAAAAGAGGGTGTGAGGGGAGGAGAAGGATTCTGAAGGTTTTAATCTGATTTTTATTATTATTTTAGTTCTGTTAATAAAGCTTTCTTTATACTCTTTAAAGTTTTGATCCTTTGAAGCTTTGCTCTCCTCCTAACTCTTATCTCACAGCAGAAAATGAATAAACAATTCTAGTAGGTGCACTGGCATTTGGCCAGCATTAGACCCACCACACTCTCCTATCATTCTCCTTGGTCCCTTTCTTGCTCAACAGTTTCGCTTCCAGTTTTACCTGCCAGTTTTGGTTTATATAGGTACTTTGTGAAAATGCTTTTGTTTGTGTCTTTTGGTTGTTTTGTTTATGTTTTTTTTTTTAATTGCGCCATTATCCAGGGAAACCTATAGAAGGGCATGACAGAAGAGATGAGCCATTAACAAGGGGAACACAACAATTTCTTCTATTGTTACAATAAAATCCACGGGGCAAAAGTTGGACAAAGACATTTGTTTTGAGCCAATAACAAAGTAAATGCTCTAAACTAACTTTAGCAAGTTTCTTCACATGCTCCATAGTAGGCTCCCCTAGAAAGTAAGGCATTCTGTGTCTCCTGCAGTCAGTTAAAATCCGTTGTAGAATTTTCTTTGCCATAGAAGGTAACAAAAATTGTCATCACAACCTACCTTGACAGTGAGATTGGAAAAAAGATTTAAAAACCAGACCAAAACTCAGATCAGATACACTATTTTTTTCTTATGACCAAAACTGAGGTTTAGTATCTAAAGTAACTAATGCTTTTTTTCCTAGTTGATCCTTTCACTTTTGGCAACAAAAGTAAATTTTTGCTTTACTTTGATGGTAGTAATTTTCTAATGAAATTTAAAGTCCTTGCTCTGACACATTCTGCTAAAATGAAGGTTTCTCTGTCACAGGTTTATTCATTTAATTACTGCTTCTGATATTATTTTACTGAAGTAACTGATATCTCTTGAAACTGTACAAATACACTTTAAATTATTATAAATTCAATCAGGTTTGAAACTTCTTTGTAGAGAAGAATTATGTGGTTTAGGGGTTTTTCTTCTCCAATAAATGAAAAATGTTGAATCAGTAACAAAAACCTTTTCTGAAGTCTTGTAAATCTCTTTACCTAAAGAGTGCTACCATGTTTCTGCTGCTGTTGTACATCTCTGACGTGTAAGTAAAGAAGGATATGTTGTGAACATATTGTGAAACAGATCTGTTTCAAAACCACATACCTCAGCTGCAAGATTCAGAGAAGCAAAGTTCAGCTTGATTAACTCAGATATCATCCTAATTTCAAATTGTAAACTAATTCATTTCTCTTCTTCCAATACCCCAGAGGAAACATTTCAGAGCTGGAGTTTTTTTCCTAGAAATATGGCATTACTCATTTTAGTTTGCATTACATCAAAATACTAATTTTTTGCTTTAACTGTATTTTATCTGCACAGGGAGGTCACAATGTAATTGAATAAGCAATTTCTCATGTAACAAGCCTAATACTGTGTTGATCCCAGTTCACTCCAACTGATTTCCACAGAAGCTGAACCAGATTCTGCAGTACAAACATTTATAGTTTGAAACAGCACTTTAATCCCATTTTCATGTACCATTTTTGACCAATGACCTAAATAATGTACCTGGGAAAAAAACAAAGGAGGGAAAAAAGAAACAAACCCAAATCACAACTCACCTCAAATATTTAAACTGATATAGAACAGATAGCATTGATTACAAATTTACCTTTTTAATGAATGCCACAGAGAATGTATCCCACGATACAATCCCATGATCCATCAGCTCAACAAATGCAGTCAGTGTAAAGGACAACATATCTCCAAAGCTGCAAGAGACAGGAGTCATGACAACATTTACCAGTAATGCAGCAGGGCAATGACCAAGGGAATAAAGCAGCAGGAAGCTTTCAGAAAGGCAGGAAAATGAAGCCAATTATGGACTAAGAGGTAGCAGAAGAGCAAGAGAGGTCGTGCTATAGGTAGTCTCCAAAACAATTTAGCATGGATAACAAGAATAGTCAACTGGAGGAAAGCAGTTGTAAGAGAAGAAGTAATCCCCAGGAGAACACTGCATGCAATGCTCAAAAAAAAAAAAAATCAATCAGTCCAAATTAAACTTCTCTCATAAATTCTGAGATTTAGCTCTAACAAAGGAAAGAAGTGAACTTTTTCCTTAGCACTTATGAAATCCTCCTAATTATGAAGGCCATGTAGTGGTGTCACATTTTGGTACCTCTGCATCAAGCAAATTGGTGGGAAGTTAGAGCATTGTTTATTCCTTTTCTTACAACGAAGTAAATACATTTTAAAAATGCACCAGAAGAGATTATATATCTTGAGCAGCAGCTTTCTAACAATTAATGCCTTGATTTCTTTCTTTGAACCTGGAGATGCATCTCTTTTACTCTATCTACGAGCAACCAAATTGCAAAGCATGCAGTTCAAATTTAGGTTTTGCAGGCCACTACCCTGCATTTTACACCTGTAAATTTGAAATTCAACACATCTTTGTAGAAACTCAAGTAAATTCAAAAGGAGTTTAAACTCATCAGGGATAATATGACCAGGTGCATGGGAACTTTTCATGTTAAACCGCAACTTTTAAAGATTAGCTTCATTTCTATACATAGTCAGGGCACCAAACAGTCAGCAGCCACAAGGATTTCAGTGAAGCCCTTCCATGAGGTAACTACTCAGTACAAACAGCAGTGCAGAGATCCTGAAAGGGAATTACCTTCCAGGGCATGTCAAACTGCCTGAAAGGTACTCTGCCAGTAAGCCATTAAAAAGCAAAATTATACAATCAAACAGTATGAACAGTCCCAGTGATTTTAATACAGCAGCTTACACTTCATAAAAAGATAGAATAAAAAAATCCTCTGTCAGACTGGAACTGCAAAACTTAGCATGTTGAAAACCTGAGTCCAATAGTACAGCCATAGTTAATCAATGTAATTAATTGGTGTTCCTTGATCTGTGGTTTATCCTACTGCCCTGCATGAACCCAACACAAAAAAGTGGACATCCACTCAGTTGGAAGACATTTACAGCAGTACAGAGGAATAAGGCAGACAAACCAGCTTCAATGAAACAACTCCAGTAGCTGGATTTGGTTTAATCTGCCTTTTAGGGATATCTGATGGTAAGATGCAGCCTTTAATGGCCTATTAATTTAAGAAGGACATTTTGCCAGAACTCCTGAGATTCTCTCCACCAAAAATACCCCTGCCGTTCCTGACATTTTGTGAGTTAAACCCAAAAACCACCAAAACACCTTTCCCTTCTGTAAATACAGTGGCTCTTCAGTAAGCACAGTGGCTCTGATTACTTACAACAAAATGAAAAACCTACACCAAAGAGCAAACAAGAAAAATAATGTCTCTAAAAATCCACTGTAACTTGGCAGGGAATACTTTCTTCAGCAAACAAATGGTCTAGAAGTTCTGTGTTTTGTTGTGGGGGGCAGAGGATGTTCTTTTGCCCTTTTTTTCTTGTTGTAGTTGGTTTGTTTGTTTGGGGTTTCTTTAATATTGCAAATCATTTAAGAACCATATTAAATTTAAAATGTCACCATTAGCATTCCAAATAACCAAGGATGTTCATATTAAGATGACAATAAGACTCTGAAGGAAATTTAATCAGCTCTGGTCCTGTCACATTCCCCAATTAATTCCTTTTGCATAATATAGTTATTTATGAATCCACAAATAAAATAGCAACCCTAGGAAAGGCTTTCTTCTAAAAGCTTGCACCAAATCCTAATGCATTTTCATGACAGAATACTTCTACAAATACAAGGAATACTAATATTATAAGAATTAATATTATTATTATTAATTAAAACTAAATAAGTTTCAAATATTATTTTCATTAAAAAGGTAAGCCATATAGGTTGAAAAGTAGATAAAAATCTCTCTCAGTTTTAAACTAAGCACATAGTCTGGCAGAGATAAATTTTTGCATCTATTGTTTAAAAATTTCATCAGTTTACCTGTATATAGTATATGAATGCTCCTCAATAAATAAATTGTACATGAAAACTAATCCCCATCAACAAAAGGTAAAGTTTAGAGGGCTTACTTAAACTGCATTAAACTTGTGCATGGATATTCATCTCCAGATCAGCAGTGGCTGGAAAGTAAAGGGATCAAACTAACCTGGATTCGCCAGTCTCATTAAGTCTTCTCATCAAAACTATTGATCATTCCTACCAGATTAATACTGATTAATCCATGCTCCTCCACAGCTCTGGGGAATAAACTGGGCTAATGGAGCTGACAATTCTGGTTTGAATGTATAAACCTAGTTTTAGTAGATCTGACAGTGATACAATCATTTGGGATCCAGAAGGTGAAAGCACTTTTCAACTTAAAATGTTCAGACACCTCATCAGATGTCACTCCAGTGACTCTGCTTCAAATAATTAATGACTGAAGAAGTGCAACACTGGGACTAATCAAGCAGCAAGAAATACTTCAGCTCTATTATTATGCAGCACCACACATACACACTATGTCCTTCTAAAATATATGGCTATACACATGCACCTGCCCACACACATACACACCAAGTGCCATTGCAAAAGTCAAAAGCCAGGCTTAAGGGATAAGCATTAGGAGTAGCACAGCTAAAGATGAAAGCAATCTGCAGGGTAACTAGGGCAAGATAAGGATTAAAGCAGCTGCAGGGGGAGGGGAATGGTGTTGATTCATTGTTAAGTGCTTAAACACAAGCAGATAGGTAGAAATAGACTTTCAAGTAATTTGCTTCCAAACACATACACACAGACACACTCACACTATTAAGAGCAGTAGACAGAATAGAGGATAGAAATTTCAAGGGAATCAAAGCTGGTTTACAAAATTACCAATCTTTAAAAAAAAAAAAAAAAAGTAGGAGCTGTTTAACTCTCGGTCTCTGCAAAGGTTTTGATCATACAAAAAAGTCCAAAAAAATATGGGGCCTCTTTCGTAATAAAATCTTTTAGAATAATCCATAGCACAAATCACAACAGTTCTGTAACTATCAAACCCTTGCTGCTCTGGCTAAATTACTTAATAGTTTGAGGACAGGTCCTAATGAAGGTGCTTTTTAATGCAGCAAGAGGGGAAAAAAGGATCAGAAAGATGCACTGTGTAATTGCAATTTCATATCTCATTAACACTGACATCTTAACAACCTCTGCTCTCAGGCAAGCTACTTCTACAAGCCCTCCTGAATGCTGCTCTGGCTCTGGCTCTTGGATGTCTTACACTGGGACAACTGATGAAATTTCACTATTCTTTGCTGACTCCCCTCTTCTAATCCCCATTGTGAGAGCAGGACATGAAGCATCTCCTCACCCACTGGCAAAAGCCTGCTAGGCAGCAGAAAGCTGAGGTCTCCAATGCCATCAGCTGTCCCAGCATGAACCATTCCAGTGGATGGCCACACTCTAATACACCCTCTGGGTCCTCAACCTCTCTGACAAACCTGCCTGAAGATAAAGGCAACAGCTGCTTTCTACATCTCTAGGCTTTAGAGAAATACCAGGTCAAACCTGTTAATTTAAATTCCTAAGAATTCTCTGTATTCTTATCTTAGGAAACTGTGAAGGGAAAAACCCAATCCCAAACCATTCCATACATTTTGATTTCCTGAAAATTAAAATAACAGGAATGTGCCTGTGATCCTGATTACCATACCTGTCTCTCACATGCCTTCTAGTATCATTTCTACAGGCTAAACCATCTCTTTATCCTGTGTGCTTATTTTGAAAGATGCCTAGTGCAACTTGGATTACTTTTTGAAATAAATTAATAGCAGTTTATCACCCAAATCCCCTAGATGTTTTTAAAAAGAAATTTTTAAAATCTCAATCTATGTTTCACACACATAACAAAATGAGCATTTTATCACTCCTATGGAGGGAAAAATACTTGGCTGCTCAAATGATTATGTAAATCAAGATAATTAGTCAGGCTCAACTGTCATCAGGTAACAAACAAAGGAATCCAAGCTTTTACCAAGCTATATGGAGTGTCTCATGTTTTATATGAAAAATATCTTAGTGTAGTGGAATCTGGAAATTAACTGTTGCTTCTCTTGCAACCAGTGTACAGCCACCAGCCCACTGGGACTAGAAGCCAAAGAATGGCTTTACACAAACCACTTTAATGGATGAAACAGAACCAAAGCTGAGCTCTAATTTTGCAAGGGAAAGCAGCAAAGAAACAATTTAATTGGGCAGGAGGTAACAAGAGAGTAGCAGTCTACTACTAAATGCAGGAGTGGTTAACTAAGTCCCTTATCTGGGCTCACAGCCTAATACTGGGCAGCTGAAAGGCCTGACATCACTGAGGTCAACATCAAAGAGTAAGAACAGCTTTGTAAATTGGAGCTGTCAAGGATAAATGGCCATGAATAAATTTAAACAGGGGAACAGAATATATCTAATCATAAGAAGACAAGAGCTCTAGAAAAGCCATGGGGGCCAGAATCTAAGTCTAAAATGAAGACTGATGATGTAGCAGGATGCTTTGCCAGCACAGTGTGAACTTTATATTGCTATGGCTCCTCTTCACTGCTTCTACACTGCCCTGTTTCTTCAAGCAACCTTTCCAAGGGTAAAACTAAGCCACTGTCAAATCAAAGCAGTAGCAAATCCACCTGCTTGGTACTTAGTAGAGATGAAAATAATGGAACAATCCGTGTAGTAGCTGCCCCTATTTTTCTAGATGATTACAGAAAATGCACTTAACTGCTACACAGCAATTGACACAGATTTTTTTCTTTTTCATTATGCTGGCTAAGCACTACCGAAATATTTCTTTGTGGTACAGTTTCACTGCATCATTAAAAGGGGTCAGCCTTACTGATTTCAAATCTCTTGCATTCCAAGAACAAAAAAGAGCTTTGTAACCCTAGTATCAGGGTTTCACTATGTTTGAAAATTAATTTTCATTAAAGAAAAACAAGGTGTGAATTTTAAACATAACTGTAAATATTCTTGAATAAATCCAAGTGTAGATACTCTTACTATGGAGTATGACTAAATCCACTTAAAGGTACATTAAGCATGGGAAACTAGCCCAGAGGAACTATTACACACTGAAGATGTGATTAGAATTACCTTTTTTTCTTATTCCCCATTTTTTAAATTCCTGGTTTTGTTCATTTCATGGATATTTCCTCAAATGGACTACTTTTCCTGAAAGCACAGGCATCACTATACATCACTCTCCAATCAGTTTGGTATGACTACAATTTAGCACTGCAATGTAGAAGTAAATTAATAGAGCTGTTTCATGGGATTTTTAAAAATTTATTATGTCATCCTGTACATCCAAAGTAACTTGCTTTTTTAAATTAGCATTTGGTTCCTTTAAGTATCTTTAGTCAAGAAGACAGGTAGTGGATGCTGAGAAGTGTAATAGTTTAGTTCATGATATCAAGCTCTGTGGGGTATTTTATCATTCTCATTTCACTAGATCTTTTCCCACTAATACATGGGGGGAAAATAGTCAGGATGTTGGATAACTACACTCATAGAACACTACTGCAAACACTTTACCTTCAAAACATATGAGCAAGCCAGCTTCCATTACTATTGGTTTTACATCCTCAACAATGGCTCTGGTATCTTTTTCAGTGCAAGTCCCAAATTCAATAGTTTGTGTTATTTAATTGTATTATCTCACATACTACTGCTGGAAATCAAAATATTAACCTTGAGGAAATTAATATCTGAGTACCCCCATGTCAACTGAAGTTTCTACTGGCAGGATTTCACTTACAAAGTTAGAATAAACTTTAGTCACAGACACGTTCTTTACTATGGTATTCACTGACATGATACATCTACATTGACCAATAAGGATCCTCTTAATAAGTATCTTAATAAGGATCAAGTGGATAAAACCTTGTTCTCATGAGTTAACAAAGCTAAACTGTGTAAACAAAAGAATTCAGGTCATCAGTCAGATCAGGCCCTAAAACAAGGGTGCAATGCAACTGTAAGTTAGTATTTCAGTACTGTCCTGAGGACAAACTTAATTGATAGAAGTCTACAGTGTAACAGAATTTGGAAAAAGAGAGGTGCTGAAAGACTATAACTATTCTTCCATAAAGAACTATTTTCACAGCAGTGAGGAAATGCCATCTAAAAGGACAGGAGATACCCTGTCTCAGCAGGGGTGACCATAGAATCACAGAATTTTTAGGGTTGGAAGGGATTACTGAAGATCATCTGGTCCAACCCCCCTGCCAAGGTAGGGTCACTGACACAGGAAAGCATGCAGGTGGGGATGGAATGTCTCCAGAGAGGGAGACTCCATGAACTCCCTGGGCAGCTGTTCAGTGCTCTGCTGCCCTCAATGTAAAGAAGTTCTTCATCATGTTGAGGTGACACTTGTGTTTTAGCTTATTGCCACTGCTTCTTTTCCTGTTGCTGGGAACCATGGGGAAGAGTCTGGCACCATCCTCTTGACACCTGCCTTTGACATATTTATCTGCATTAATGAGATTCCCTCTCAGTCTTCTCCACACTAAACAGGCCCAGCTCCTGCAGTCTCTCCTCTTAAGAGAAATGTTCCAGAGCCCTAATTATCTTCACAGCCTTCCAGTGGACCTGTCCCAGCAGCTCCATGCCTTTCTGGTACTGAGGAGGTCAAAACTGCACACAGCACTGCAGATGTGGCTTCACTGGAGCAGAGGGGGAGGATCAACTCCCTTGACCTGCTGGCCTCAGTCTTCTCAGAATATCATTTGCCCTCCTGACCCCAAGGGCACTGCCAGCTCATGGTCAAGTTGCCATCCTCCAGGACTCCCAGATCCTTCTCTCCAGAGCTGCTATCTACTTGGTCAGTCCCCAACATGCACTGGTGCTTGGGGTATTCCTCCCAGGAATACCAGGAGGTATTCCTGGTATTCCTCTTAAGTCCTCCCAGGTGCAGGACGTACACTTCATTTATTTGAACCTCATTAGATTTCTCTCTACCAAATTGTCCAACCTTTCACAGTCCTGCTGAATGGCAGCAGAGCCTTCAGGTCATGCTGTCAAGTTGATGCTGCCAAGAATTCCATAAGCCTCATGGCACTTTAACAATTTTCCTCGTAATCTAAACTTTTCTATTATGAAACAAGTTACTTTGTATTAGGTTAAGGAAGTGAACATAGCAGAAGGATTTAAATTTCCTGCCAAATTTATTTTTACTGTATAATTTATTTATTAAGGAATGATTTAAAAATAAATGTTTTGGAACTTGGTTTACAGCAGATTTGAGAAAGTATGATTTAGCATAGGTTTGGATGGGGAGCTGCATTTCCTGATGATAAATCACATCAAGCTCTCAAAATGAGACATATGCTTAATTGATTATTCTCTTGCTTCCTTGGGTTTTAGCTATACTTGACATGTCAAATTTGCAAGCCAGTCAAGATATTACAACATCTAATGGGATTCAAATTTCTCAAAGCCTGTGCTTAACTCTGAGCAAACAGAAGCATTCTGATCAAAATCATCAGGGAAACAGGCAGGGAAATTATTATATGAGGCCATTTACTATTTTACAGTTTTCCTTTATACAGCTATCTGCAACAACTAGCATTATCTGGGACCAGCAAATAATAGGAATTCAAACTGGGACAATGACCTTACTTTTCATCTCACTAACACTGACCATTAAAATTGCCAACTATCAATCACATAAGCCAATGAAAGGAAGAGGGGAATTGGGAAAGGTGGGGAAATTGGTTTTTTGCTGAAATTGGAAAGGAAAACAAAAGCTTTACTTCAGAAATAGTAAAAGCCCCTGCTGAAGTTACAGAAATGAAGCACTCATTCCATAGGCAAAGCAAAAAAAGGCTTCATTAGAAAATTTTAACAGGCATCAAAGAGCAGAAAACAGAGAAGATTGAAGACTTGCTGATGCATATGCACAGTTGTATTTACACATAAAGATTAGCGCAAGGGCCTGAACTCAGTCATGCAAAAGAAGAGGTAGTATGCAAGGTGATGATCTAATCAAGTTCTTACCAGGGCTTCATTATCTTCTGCAATTTCTGATATCGTCTGCAAAATTAAAACTTGTAGGTGAGGAAAAACACTTTAAAACATCTGTACTCTATTTACTGCATACAATCCCCCCATACTTGAGCCATAAAATTCACAGACATGCATACAATAAGAAGCAGTAAATTGCTAACAATTTGCTGTGAACAGAAACAGTTCAATAACTGTAATGAACACTCCAAATCAATTTCAAATATTTGTTGACAATACTTGTGTTAATGTCTGTTAGGAAAAAAAAAAAAATCTAGACATTCTAATCTAGTAAAACATTTGTGTAAAAAGCCTTTGATACACAACAATAAAGGTTTGCACATTAAACATCTTCTGTACTCTTTCAGTGACATGTAACCCATTGCCTGGGAACACTTTTATTTACTTGTAGTCTCCACCACTAATACTGATGTCAGAGTAATCAGCATTGTTGAAAGTCATGTAGCTAGGATGGTAAATGGTAAAAATGGCACCGAAGATAGATACCCTCTTTTTAAAGTTCTTTTTAAACATATAAAAAAAAATAGACCTAGAAATAAATTTTAAAACCCAGTCCATCTCTTAGTTAACCATTTCTTGTGCATCCTAAATCTATTTCACAGTTTTATTTCAGAGGCTTGACTGCAGTTACACACTGGGTAGACTTGTGTTAAAAAGGACAAAAAAGAGGTCCCTCTTTCCTTTCTGCACCTTCTCCCTTCCTTTTGGTCTTTCCTTTTGCACTTTCCCTCACAGCAAGCTGCACAGCAGTGTCATTCAGCTCAGAAGAGCTCTAGGACTACAAGCTCTCCAATCACTGATTAAATTCTCTAATTCTCTCCCAGAATGTGGCTACCATTTTGGGGCTTTTTTCCCTTTTGGTAAAGCAGTAATTCCTCCCACCTTTTCAAGAGGAACCAGTCTCAAGGAGGGCAGCTTTTGGGCTGGCTTGTGTGAATGTCAGTGGAGAAAACACATAGAACATCATAGGAACAGTGGTTTGAAGTCCTCCTCTGCCAGCTATGAGCTGCAATACTCATGCCTGAAGACAGTGCTGCCACAGTTTACCATGTATCCAAACACAGACTGGGCTACAGCCTAACTCAAAACAGAGAAGTGGCAAGATTTTCTCCTTGGATTTCATGCCCTTGGTTCTCTTATGCTACAACATCTATCTGTGTAGCCAGTAATAATAAGTAAACAAAAAACATCCTGATGATCAGGCAGCCTTAACAAGTGGGGGAAAATACTCTCAACGTGCTCTTACTAGCAATAAAATTCAAAACAGTTTCCATAGTAGGAGATCCAAGCTTCAGCAGAATGTCACTCCTGTGCTTCTGCAAACTAAGTGTTTCCATGCTGTGGCAGATTCTGCTAAACCACCAAGAACAATTGCCATAACAAATGGGTTTTGTCATCTCCCAAATGTGCATGGATCCTTTCAACTTTCTGCAGCATGTCAGCCAAACTTCATAGCACTCTTCCCAGGCCAGTTTTTAAAATAGCTGCTTTCTTCCGGGTGCTGACTTCGGCTAAGCAGCAAACAAACTTGAAATTAGGGCTGTGTTTTTCTGATAGAGAAACAAGTGTGGTGTTTGCAAACTGGTAGCACTTCAAAGGACAGACTCTGTTTTGCCAGAGATTTCTCACAACAGGCTCTAATCAGGACATTTTCTCCATGACTGAGACAGGGATTACAGAACAAACATCCGAGTCCTAAAACAAAACATTTAGACAGCAACTCTCTTAGCATTTACAGAACTCTTATCCATCCTGAGATAATCAGCAATCAGTTAACCTGAGGTCAAAAAGTGTGCAAAGTAAAAGAAAATATAAATTTAAAATAATGTGCAGAAATAATTGAATTATATAAGACATTCTGGGGAAGCAATACAAAGACAAAATTTTGACTTCAGAGGAAAGACAGCCATTTTATTAAATCAAACTATTTTCACTGATTTTTTTTGCTTTGGTGTGACTAGAGCAGCAATCAATCTAGGACATCAAATGTTGCAGCAACACATGATTATAGATTGACTTTTACCACTGAAGATGTGGATGGAGGCTGCTCTCTAAAGCAACACATGCTATTTTCATCTATCATCAAACCAAAACGTAATAGAGAAGGAACTGGCATGAGCAGGAGTTCCTCTCATATTTACCCACAAACCATGCAAAAGTCACCAAGGAGGAGCCAAGCTGATTCTTCCAGCTAGTCAGCATGGAAAGAAACTAAGTACAGTCTGCCACCTCCATCAGCTTTCCTCCTTCTATATATACAGAACTTTTTTTCTCCAGAGGGCTGACTCTGTGGTAGCAACCAAACAGCTCTGTAGAGCCCTTCTTGGTGAGTTACCAAGGTAGGGTCAAAAATGCTGAAAGCCTTACTGATCTAGACACTGTAATTAGCTCAATACTTATATATTTTTTTTTTCTTTTCTTTTTTTTTTTTTTCCCTAAAGAAAGCATCCCTCAATTACACTTGCACAGATGGGATCAAAACCACGGCCAAAAAGCAAATGTTATAAGGGCAAATTAAATAGCAATTGTGAAAGGCTGAGATACTATAGTGGTGAAAGACAAAACCAGCGATTTTTACACAGGCAGGAATCTCAAAATAGATGCCAACCTAATGCAAAATAACACGAATGACAAGTTACCAGGTTAGACATTTTTCTACCATAATATGTTTCTTGTCTGGCCTTAAAGGAACTTTGTGATACACTTCCAAATGAATCCCAAGGAGCAGCAGTGAGTTCTCTTTGGACTTTCTCAAGCACACAGACTTACTACATGCTCAAATACTGCAAGTTACACTCTGAGCAGTTTCCAACAGAGACCAGCTTAGCAGGGACCTAACTGTTCATGTGCCAAAACTGTTCAACTCCTATCTGTTCATGTGCCAAAACTGCTGTACAAAGACTAAAGATACCCCAAATCTAAACCGCAGCTGGAGTAACACACAGTGCATAGGAAGGGCTTGTCTGAACTGGGGAAAAAACCTAAAATGTCCCATTATGGAAGCCAGTGTGGAACCACTGTAGCTAATGATACCAAGACATAAAGCAGTCACCCGACCTCAGCACAACAATTGTTTCTGAGCCTGCACTGTTTGAACATGAGCAGAATTGTGTAACAGAACCACTGAGGATAAAAGCTTTTCCTGCAGTATGACCCCAGAGAGGGCCACTGTTAGCAAAGGTGGAAGATGTTCACAAAAACTTCCATCTCTACAGAAACACTGATGGGATGATAAATGAATGACCTGCCAACCACATTAAAGCACCATTTGGCTATTGCTTTTCAGGCAAACACAAGGATAACGCACATTCTAGATAACTGGCAGTGTTTAGGAATATGATAAGAAAAATCCAAGAATACAAATTTCTGGCTTCTCTTTATAACAGGTGTGGCTATCACAAGCATATGTAACCTGGGAAACACTTTGACCTGGAATAATGTACAAAATTACTATTACTATTAAGCTACACAGCAGCCCTCCGAGTCCTCACAGCCACCACAACATCCCACAGCTATACACAGTCCAAAGGACAAAAACATCCTGGAAAGTTGCAGAAGTGGAGATTTTAAGCTCTTCCCCTTGCTTTTCTTGGTTTTTCAAATGGTACAGTTTTGTCTGGAGTTAACAAAAAATAAAAAATTTGTTTTGCCCACCTTCATACTCTGGAAAATACTTGGAAAATATAAATCCACTGCTGGAGTTACTCTTTTTATAACATTTTACAAAAGTGGCTGCCAAACAAGACCCAGTAAAACTGTCTCCTCTGCTCATCCCTCTTCCTGTCAACAGGGTGTTGATATCACCATTTCAAAGGGGTCATTTAAATACTAATATTCCCAAACACAGGCAAAGTAAAAAAATCAAGCCTGGAGAAATAGCATTTAGGATGGGGGGACCAGCAACTCTCCCTCTCTTCCCTCCAAAATGTGATCTTTGACAGTTCCACCTTCAGACAACCTTGAGACTGGCTCAGGTGGTTACAGCACAGTGTTATTAACACAGAGGCTGTGGGTTCCATCCCTGTAGGGGCCATTCACTCAAGAGTTGGACTCGATGATCCTTCTGGGTTCCTTCCAAGTGAGACGGTTCTGTGATTTCATCTAAAGCCCACAGTGTGTGCTTTGCATATGTAAAAGATGTAAGAAAAATTGTACTTGTGTGTGCTGAGAGGGAGGGTGTAATCCAAGCCTGAAGACTGATGGGGAAACAAACCCAAAATAGAACAAGCAGGAGAAAAGTAAACCAACAAAAAAAGCCACTTCAGAAAAAAATCCTACTCCACCTTCTTTCTTTATGGAAACTGCACTAAAGATGGAGCTGCAGCCCTTTCTCATTCTCCTGCCATTACCATCTCCACAGTGGCATAGTAGGATTACCTGATTTTATACACTCTTTTGGATTTCTGCCTCATAGACAATAGTCACCCTCTCCCGACATTACAGAAGCACTAAGAAATGAAGATTACGTAAAACCCCTGTTGTACAAGAATTGATTTTGGCAGCAATGTCAGATTAAGTAATCTATGCTTCCAGGTGAAGCTTCAGAGGAATAGTTGAGCCTGTTTAAAACCCTGTGCTGTCAAAAATACAAATGAATTTCCTCCTTCCATTGGCTGGCTGCGTTTCCGACAGTTTAGCAAATTGAATTGCATCACTGAGGAGTCAAAGAAGCATTGGAGCTGAACAAGAAAGAGAGCAGGTACTACACAGCCAGTAGCCAGGAAGGGTGGAAAAGGACTACTTTATATATTGGCAAAAACCTACTAGCTTAGTATCGTTCCT
This sequence comes from Urocynchramus pylzowi, assembly GCA_013397555.1. NCBI lineage: Eukaryota > Metazoa > Chordata > Aves > Passeriformes > Fringillidae > Urocynchramus > Urocynchramus pylzowi. The sequence goes on from VZRH01003881.1 coordinate 382,272, forward strand.
ATCTTCTGAAAATTCATTTTCCATTTATCTTGCAAGCTGGGCTTTCACAACTGTTTTCTGGGGCAATGCTGTGAGCTCAATCAGAGAACTAAACTGGGTTAAGGAATATTGTATTAAAAGTAGCCTCTACTGTCATTTTTCATAACCTACACCAGTTTCCCAGTCCAGCTTGGTAGAAATAGTACTGGTATAACTCTCCAGATGAGGCAGGATAGGAACAAGTTACTGTGAGCAAGGGCAGCTTAAACATTTTGACAGCACTGCTGAAATACTCATCAGACTGGGATGGAAAAAACCACCAGCAGGTATTTGAATAACTGTCCCAAAAAGTGTGCTGAAGTCGGAATAACTCCAAACCAATCTGTCTTCAGTTTTCCACTGGGCTGGTATACAGTATTATCTCTGTAAGACAAGCCAAGAGCTAGAATTTCACTGAACAATGCAATTTGTCCTTAAAGCATGCACAATTGATCTCTCAGAGACTTCCAGCTGTACAGCAGCCAACTCTGCAACTGCATGTGCTCAATAGAAGGCTCCTCTTAGTTAAGACACAAAACCCATACAAATATACACTTATTTAGAAGCTTACATGAACTTGATCCAGCTGCATTTATTATTTCCAATAGGAAGATGGCAAAATTTAATTATTAAAATTAAAGGCAAGGTGTTTTTTTCTCCAATCTGCATATTAAGTAATTACAACTCTCTTATAATTGAAACTATCTGCTAACCAGTCTATCTACTACCTTGTCTTAGTGGCATCAACTAGCATGTTCCTGTGCCATGGCTGCATGACAATAAAGCTGCTCATCACAGCCTCATCGATGAAGCAGATGTCTGGAGAACAATCTTCTCAACAGCAGCATAAACAATTCTGTTCTGGTTACTGTCAAGACAGTGAGGCTTAGCATAGTGTCTTTTTTTTTT
>VZRH01003881.1:383220-415670 GCA_013397555.1 Urocynchramus pylzowi
AAAGGGGGGGTTTGCATAGTGTTTTTTTTTTTTTTTTTTTTTTAATTTTTTTTTTTGGCAGAAACTGTGTGTTATTTCAGCCAAATGGCAAGTCATAGAGACCAGGATAATGCCAATTTAAAAAATGCTGAAAACTCTGCATAGGCCTTCCTCCTTTCCCTCCCATGAGATCACCCTTACTATTATTTCTAGCAGTAACAAAAATAAATATAGATTCCTTTTATAAACTCTTTGGTCTTCCAATATTTACAGCGTGTGAATTACGTTTTCCTTTTCTTGCTTTATAAGGCATTATGAGGAATTTTTTTCCTTCTAAGGAAGGCTGAGAGTCTGTTCCAGTCACACAACTATTCTGATAAATCAAGTAAAAAATCCCACAACTTTAACAGTCTTCTGCTACATCAGAAAGACTGTCTGTACAGTTCTAGGCTTGACTATGGAATACAGCTCTGAATGAGAGAACTATGTTATCACAGTTGGGGTAGCAAGAAGACGTGACCCCTTCTTCCAACTTGATTCCTGAACATATTTTTTATCAGTCATTAGGATACCTAGGACTTAGCATCACTGCTCATTTTCTGCCCCATTCACACCCTTACACTTCCCCTTTAGACAGTCTGTACACCCAAGCAGATGGACTGTGCAGTCAGCTCCTCTTAACTAGGCAGAGACTGGCTTCTGAACAAAAAGTTCAGCATTAGGAGCGCTCTGGAAATCACTTTCTGAGAAGTCTCAGAAAAGAAAAATAGCTGTCTGCACACGTTTACCCCACTCTTTGGTGATACAAAGACACAGTCTGAAATTACTGGACACAGAGAAATTATTGGACATCATGGATAATTATAGAATGGAATCAGCATTTTCTTGTTCTTCGTGATTTGTCTTGCAGTCTTTTCTGTAATTTGTAGGTCACCCAAACCATAAAAACCAACATAAAACTATCTTTTTTTTCTTCTTTTTTCAGTTAATAAAACTCGTAGGAATGCTATGGAAGCAAGAACATGCCTGAAGGAAAAACAAGATAAGCCATCTCAATCAACAAGATCAAGACACATGTGGACAGTTTCTGAGACGTTGCATCTCTGCTGATATAAATATGTTCATATTGACAAGATGCACTCTCGGCTTCACTAGGGCCCATGCACCCTACTACCAACCCTTACAGCTTTGTGCTTGCACACACCATGCCCACAGTTCTCTATTCTCTAACACATTCTAATTTTCTTCAATATTCAGCAATATAACATATGGAAAACTAACTAGGAAACAATGTTATTTCTTGTCAACTTTTTATACTACCACTTCTTTTCATCACCTGTGAAATGAAACAGAAGTAACTAGAAATCCAGGGATTTACATTCTCTTACTCTGGTCACTGTACTTTAATAGTCATCAGCTTCACTGAAATAATGACTAAGTAGCACAATAAATAAAGCCAACTATAAATAAAATATAGGCCTCTTCCTCAGTGGAAGTTATATAAAAAGATGGAGTCTTGTTTTCCAGAGGCTACCCAGTAAAACTTAATTACACACTCAAATTATAACTTAAGAGCTGCCTCTAACATAAAATTCATGTGCAAAGAAAACCTCAAAGCAACTTTGCACTGATCACGATGGCACTTCTAATGAGCACTGCCTGGCCCCTCAGAGAAAATAGAGAATAAAGCTTGAATTAACAAAATTCATCGATTTCTAGCACAGCTGCAGCACACCATGAACAGAGGCGCCACTCAGCCTGGGCTTACAGATGTAGGGCTGTTCCCAGCTGCATCAACCCATGGGCAGCTGGCACAGCACACAGAGGGGATCCCTGCAGAACACCAGCAGCCACCCCCATGTCCCATTCCTGCTCTCCCAGAGTCCCAGTGCCAGTCCCCAGGGTGCAATACAGGAGCAGAGACAGCCACCACCCTCACACTGTTTCACAGCATGTCTGCTCTCAGGTTGTGGCTCAGTGACACACCTAGGGTCTATTGCCACAAAAAAAAAGGCCTTTTCTGCATGCACTCGTGACCAGTTCCTCTCTTGTTTCTTCAATTCCCTGAGAAGAAAACGAATTTTTGAGAGTTCATTTTCTGACAGAATCATGTACTTCACAAAAAGTTAACAGGCTGGATTGGCTTTGTGAGGCACACAGTGGAACCAACTCCTGGAAAAAAAAGCAGAAGCAGCCCAGTTCTCCTGGGCTGTAGAACAGGGGTTAACACACAAGAAATGGGAGAAGAAGGCAGGGAGCTGGACCATCTCTCAGCAGCACTAAGACATTAGGTTTGTCTCAGCTATATAGGTGACTCATAGCCCCATTTCAAACAAGGCTGGCTCTACAGGAGTAACACCAAGGTGGCTAAGATAACTCCATAGTTAAGATATACCTTAAATGCATCTTTAAAAAATGCATTGTCTTCTAAACTGGGCTATGAAAGAAGTTTCTGCCCCACCCTGAAATTTCTGGCTCCTCATTCCTCCTCTAATACCTGCCCCCTGCCCTTTAATAATGCTAGTGCAATTGTTTGTGTAGATTCATTCACCTATGGGCACTGAGAGAGCAGTGCAGTTTACCTATGAACACAGAGAAAAGCTTTTTGTTCTGAAGCATTTTGGTGACCTTATCAGCCACACAGCCCACAAGGCCACTTTGCTGAGGGTGCTGAGCCCAGGGTGGGAGCAATGGCAATATGGCTTTCAATTTGATTTATCTGTTCAGTGAGAATCTTGTGTGGGACCTCTTACTAACAGTAATGCAGAGTGCAAGCAAAAACAAGAACAGACCATAAGAGGACAACTGACTGATTCCAGCTGCCTTTCTTTGACAGCTTAGGGCACTGAATGAAAAAAAAAAAGTTTCTTTTCTTTTGTCTGTTTGCTTAGTGTGCTGACACAGCAGTGAGTGATAGACCCTGATGTGAGGTAATAGATTCAGTACCTTGAAGAGAGATGAGAAAGGAAAGCAGAAGCACCATGGCAGGCTTAGGCTGCTGTGCCTCTGTATGTTTGCTCCTTTCATCGAATCCCAAGTTCTGTTATTCAGCCAGTGATGCACAGTATAAAAGCAGAAGGGAACATACAGCAAAGCTCAGATGTCACTGCTTTCCAACTCCCTTGCAAAACCAGACTTGGAAAAACCTGACCTGCTCACACCCTCAGGAGCTGCAGAATGTCTAGGCTGCTGAACATGAAAGACTGCAGTGACTACTAAGAGCTCATCAACACGGGAAGCTGCTGGAAACTCTTACAGTCTGAGTCTTTGTCCAATGCTCAAACTCAAGAGTATTTCTCCCCACAGACAGAAACACTGATAAATACATTAGACAGGTAGATCGATCAATGCATGCTTGAGGACACATTGCATCAGCTAAAAAGAAAAAAATTTAAATCCCTCAAAATGCAGACACTTACAAAAATAAAATAAAATAATAAAAAAGAAAAAGGCAGTAAACTCTACTCATATGTCCAGTTTACAAGCCTGCTGTGTGGTTTGAAAACTCATACCTTCGGTCAGGACTTACTACAGGGTATAATTTGCTAGACAGTTCTTTCAACAGCTGTGTTGCCTTTAGTAGTTTCCCTCCCAAATAGTTATTTTTAATCCAGACCAGTCTGCTACAGCTTGGGTCATCCCACAGCTACAAAACAGCAATACAAACACATCTGAAGGGTGTTTGACCACTTGCTTTGGTCTTAGTGCAGCTAAAAGAAAAGATTACAAAAAATGTGAATGTTCCCTGTCTGTTTCAACAGAAAATAAAATACTTTCATTTAAATACCTTCTGCAGTGGAGTAAGTTAAACCATTAAACCTGAATAATGTCACAACAGAATAAACCACAAGGGTAGTGACTGTTAATTTTCCTGTGTTCTGATCTTCACAGGCATATGTGAGCCTGTCCATTCAGAATACCTTTAATTAGTACAGCAACTGTGTACATGTGTTTATATAAACTTAAACATGTCTTTGCTTTTAAACTTAATTTGGTCCATAAACAACAAATACCACATGAATAAAAGGCAAGTTGAAAAATTTGGTAACCAGAAGCATTTATTTTTAAAGTGGCATAACACGTGATGAGTGCCACAGATCGCATCACTGCAAAAAATAAAGACTATAACCCCAAAATGCTGAAGATTAAACCACGAGCTTTTGGAAATCTAGTATATAGCTGTAGTTAGAAAATAAGGATTCAGAGTTCCATAAGCCATTAACCACACAATGGGCAGGGATCTGGGAGAGATTGTTTTTACGCTGCCCAATCTATAGACTACTGGATTCTGGAAAGTAAGTAATTTTTTCTGGGGAAAACACACAGTATTATCTTGTACAAGAGCCTCAGAGACCATTTGTGTTCCACTTCAAAGACCACTTACTACTTTTGCTTTACTTCCTAATACTATTTGCCTTCTTGAAGCCAAGGGAACATGAGCACATTTGTGAGGGGATTTAAACTGATTTCAGTTTCCTTTCTCTCAGGAGATGGTGTGGGTATTGTTGACTTCTTCCTGTATAGTTGAGCCTGACACTGAGTGCAAACCTCTTACTTGAAATCAAATGCTTACTGTTAGAGCATCATTTAATAGTGCAACAATCCAGTTGATACTTTTCTGCTGCACACTCCACATTAAGCCAATGGACACTTACTCAGGACTTTGGTCCTGAATTTCACTAATGATGAAATTTGGTAAGGCATTCTGGTAAGGAATGAGTGTATTGTTAGGTGTCAGTTCTCATTTTTATGTCAAAAAACCCGACTGGTATTAGAAAAACCCCATTTAAAATCGAAACAAAAAAAAATGGAAATAAAGTAAAGAATATTTTACATTTGGGTTTTACCACACATGTTCTCGGTAACATGAAATTTAAAACATACTTTTTAAGTGATATTACTTAAAAACCAGCTTTTAAATATACTTCCAATGGCTTACTGAAATTCCAGTGAATTAGAGAAGAAACTAGGACCCCAGTCTCCCCAAACTTTATGGCATAGGTGATACTTGTGGCTTCCTACTTTGCTCATCCCCAATCCTGACCAGCCCGTTGTTAGGGGAAATTAAAAAAAACCCAGTATCTCATTGATAATTAATATACTATCCTAGAAGTCTATACCTCTTGAGATATTTAATTTCTCAACTCAGAAAGAGAACATGAAATCACCCCACACGGAAGGAACACCAGAGCTTAAGCAGAATACTCACTCTGTGCCGCTTTCAACCATTTGTGTTAGGAGGGAAATGCCATCCAGGTTTATAAATTCTTGGGCAAATGTAATATCCCGTGAGTAGTTGGCTAAGTCTTTCAGTGCTTCTAACTTTGCATCCATACTAGAAGACTGGATCCTCTCATGGAGCTGCTGTGCATTTTGAGCCTATAAGAAAAACAAAACACAGAAAACAAAAGCAAAAAAACAGCTTTCGTTACAATGAAAATCATGAGTAAAATGTCAATGTAAGCAGGAACAATGGCCATGTTTAATATTAATGATATTTAACTTCCACGCTCAGAAAAGATTAAGTAGGTTAAATACAACTTACATTTGTAAAAGTGTATTACTTGTGCATTACTCCATTATTACCTATAATTATTTGGACTCTTGCAGAACCATTAGCTGAGCAATGGATAGATGTCCCATTGCCTCAGGCAAAATGTGAGCATTACAAATAACAGCCTTTGGCTTGAAGAACTTAGGTGTCACATCAATAAAGAAGAAATGAAAATAAAACAAACTGCATCAGACAATCTCAGGAAATAATAGTGGCACTTCTTTTCCTGTCAATGCTTACTCAGGTTACACACTTCTCATCACCTTTAGGAGCAAAGACCACATACTTTCCTAACCATGTTACATCAAGAGAGACCAACTTCAGACCTTCTGCTCCTTCCTCCCCCTCTTCTTTTGTTCATAGTCAATCCAAACACTCACATACCCTCTTAACAAGGAGTGCAGAATAATTACTTCCCACACAACACTATGATATTATCTGTCATACATCTTTTTGCGTGTTCAGTATCCTCATGTTATGGTATTCTGTCCATTAATGTTTCAAATAGAGGATGAGTTAGTGAAATTCAAAATGGACACTGATGATACAAAGCTAAAGAAATACTTAACTAATGCGTATTAAATTTCCTCTCTCTTTAGCTGTACAAATACTTTAAAATACATCTCACATTTTCAATTTGATGCTTTCACTTACCTGAACAGAATACCCAAAAGCTTGAGTTAATAGATAGGTAGGTCAAACTTTTCTTAGAAAAATAATCCTCCTCCCTACATATAGAGATATTTGCAAAATTCTGTTTCCTAAAATTAATTTCTTACCTGCACCCGAGGAAAGGTGAATGAGAGGCTATGTGTCATTAGGGGAACAAATTAAATGTAAATTCTGTTGAGAGTTATTTTCTCTAAGGTTATGTTTATTCTTTCTCAGCTTGAGAAGAAGTAGAGAAGAAAGGGCTCTGCTGACAGACAATTCCTTTTCTGTTCAAGTAATGAATGTACTCTTCACAGAGATGGTCATCTCTGAAGATAAAGATTCTGAGAAAGCAGTCATTTTTAGTGCAAGTGAACATTTAAACCAGGAGCCCAGAGAAATAACCAGCATAGTGTTGTTACAGATACAGCTGCCTAGCTACATAACTTTGATTGCTACAAAAATATGAATAAATTAAATGTCCCAATCTCCTCCAATATTAGCAAAATTGGTTACTTCTTGTTCTTACAATGGTGGTGGTAAATGCATAGTCTCCAGTCAGCATTTGACCAGAAAAAATTGCAGTAAGGAGCGTGTATGTGGGAGAAATTACTTCTAGTTAGTGTGGCTGTGGTTAACACAGTATTGAAAAGAAATTGAATATCTTTAGTCCTGAGCTTTTTTTATGCTTTAAGTATAGGGTGATGCAGCCATAGCAGTTCCATTACCTATAAAAAGGCAAAATTCTGTCATCCAAAAGATCTTTCTGCCACTAAAGGTTACCTACTCTATCAATGGATTTGAGATGTAATGGGGAAACAATGGCTTATACAGTCTCTCTGTAATGGCAATGGCTGTCCAAATGGAAACTAAAAGACTATTGTCTCAAGCTTAAGCAGGTGATAAGGTAAATAATGTGCTGAAGCCCATGGAAGAAGTAAAAATAGATACCACTTACTTTCAACTTCCAGCTTAACTACCGAATACTTCCCCCAGCCCTTTCCTTTCATCAGAGGGGGTGAAAAAAGCTTTGCTAAAGTACTCTTCTACAATCAGCTACAAAAATTCACCACTATTACCTGAACCAGAAGTTCAACAGCCAACTCCTACCTTATCAAAGTATGTACTTCAGGGAGCCATTCCTAATGCTAAACTCCCCACTATAGGGAACACTCAGAGATGCAAAATACTGAATACATGCAATATCTGAATTCCTGCCCATCCCAGGAAAGAAACACTCTGGAAGAACTTCAATACTGCCATGGCAGCTGCATTCCCCAAACTTTAGAAATGATTGCTCAGATTTGACCTTAAACCTATTAAATCTGTGCACATGGCTTTCTCCAACCTGCCATACTTCTTGAAAGTTACCACTCCCACTATCTGCCCACTGAAGGAAGCTCTACTGAAGTGGAAGTTCTTCCAGCTTTCCACGGGAACCCAGTCCTCTAAAAGCTCCTGGAGTCAGTGAAAATGGAACAAAAAGGAAAGGTGAACAAAACAACTGGTTCACAGTAACCAAGCAGCTCTACTGAGCTGCTCTACCAATAAGTCTGAGTGGGCAAACCTTGGGCAGCAGAGCTGTGGCAAAACAGATGGAGACTGTAATTGCCTGTTTATCACAATAGCAAGCAAGAAAAACACGTGAGCAGAGCCAGAAAAACATTCTCCTCCAAACCCCTTCACAACACACTGTGCTATGTAAACAATGTTTTGTCTTCATAAGTATTGACAACAGATTATTTATGGTCAGGTTCACCCTTCCTCTTGAGGAGAGAGTCCTGCCCCCAGCAGGAGCACCTGGGGCTGGTGAACAGCTGCTGTTGGCCAGTCAGACTTCCATTACACATGTATCCACACCAAGCATGGAAAGAGCTAACCCTCCCTCCCACCAAACCTGAGGACACCAGGACACAGATGTACATTAGTAGCTCACCAACACTGCACAACAACAGCATGAGGAGGACCAACCTATCAACTGAGATACGTTAATCCTCTTTCCTCTGCAGTCAGTGAGAGCTTTGAAATCACCAAACTAAAACCAAAATATTGTCTTAGATTACAGACATCTTGGAACAGAAAAATCCACACTACAGAAGTGGTTCAGGCACATTTTTAGCACATAAAAGAGTGCTTACTAACATCATAGGCTTTATCTGACTATGCCAAAATTCCATCAGCAAAGTTTACAAACAGTTGTAGTTTTCTTACATTAAACAAGTTTTGCAAGACACTGCATACAATAAACCTTGCTCCTTCTACTCTCGGATGGGAAAAGAACAGACAAATGGCAGAGGAGATCTTGATTAAGGGAGTAAACATATATTTGTCTCAGCAAGAGTGCTGGCACATGTCTCACTGGCAACATGGACAAAAATCATATTGTCTGTTATCATCCCAAATGCCTGACATGTGAAAATATTGCCTTGGTTAACACCATGCAGTTCTCACAAGCCTTCTAATTCTTGTTGCCATAGCACTCATACATGCTTATGCAATGTACAGCTCATTTATGACTGCATTAAAAAATGAAACCCGGATGAAATATGCTCCGAGTGCTTACCAGGGAGCTATTTTAATGATTTGCAAGCCATGAGTGGATGGACAGAAAGCACAGCTCATTAAAGCAATAGCAGAGCTGACTGCTATGTCTGCATTCTTACTGAAATATCATTCAGGTAGGAGTAAATATAAATACATAAACCTTTGCAACTGAGAATCATTAGAGATATTAGAAATATGGCTACTCAAGGAAATGAAAGGCAGAATTAACTGCTCTCCTCTTTAGAAAGGAAGGAAGGAAGGAAGATGGGAAGCCTGTAAAATGTGTGCTGTTGAAGTCCCAGCATTTCAAAAGGCTGTCAAGTGGCGTACACCGCATGTCTAGTCTTAAATGACTTGCTCCAAGGACATCCAGAAAGGTTGCCCTTAGGGAGTAACAGTGCTTAAAAGGAGCAGCTTGATGAGATTGTCAGCTTAAAGAGAAAACTAATGACCTAAATCCAGGATGTGACTTTCTTAGAGACTCAAATAGCCATTTGGACATTAAGAATCCCAAGATCATCCTAACAAGGGATTCTACTGATCAAACTATCATTTCTTTGCCACTGAATATTTTGTGCAAAAACTTTGAAAGCAACTTATTAACCAGACATACACAGGGCTTCTGTACAGAATACAAAATACAGAGAGTAAGGACAAGAGGGAGGACACAGATCCAAATGCAACCACTATCAAACATGAATGTGCCGTGGTAGAAAGTTGGACCATCAATTTAAATTGCTGGTTTTCCATTATGTAATCAGTTATCTTCTTTATCCTTTACAAAAAGCAAATAAAATAAGAGTATTGTTATCTACCCTGTAGATTAAGTCACCTCAGTCAACATGTTGCTAGAAAAAGAGCATAGAGACCATCAGTAACTACCAAATACAGCTTTGTCCTTACCAAATACAGGCATTTCTGTAGTTTAATTTAAATCATTCAGTGTTGAAACACCATGGTGGCTTAAAGTGCTGCCTTTTCCTGGATTGTTATTGCCATTTCACCTATAACTGCATATATGTCAGAGAGCAATGGAGGAGTGGATACATTACATAACCATCATTTCACACATACCCATTCAGCAGACCCACCAAGGCTGACTAGCATCTGATGTCAGGTAAGCAATGAGAATCTATTTTAATCAATACATACAGTAATGGTTGACATCTTTTGCATGAACTCTGAAGCACAGTTTGTACATCTGAAGCCCTGTACAGATGTGATACACAGAGAGGTCCTGTGGAATCATTACAGGCAATTAAGGAGGCAGAAACAGGGAAATAGTTATCTCTAGAGTCTTACACTAAACCTATGACAAAAGCATTACAGATGCATAGCCAAATGTATTACATACATATGCCTTAAAATAAGGCATATGCAACCACTAGCCGCTTCTCAATGCTTTGTAAGAATTTTTTTCTCCTATCTGCATTTGAAACAATCTCTTCCACTTACTATTCAAAACATGTCTTTTGAAACCTGAAAACATCAGATTAAACCTTTCTCTATGAACAGACAAACCCCAACTCCACTTCTCAAATCTACTATGAGCAGAAAAATATAAAAGTGGCTAATTGACCCCCAATGGTCAGTGCTTCTGGTATAAGGTTTATTTAGCAACTAATTTACCATTACACGATAAACACAATCACAATTACAGGTTAGAACTGCAAAAAGTTATGCATTTACAGAACTTCAAATACATGTTCAAGTAATTGTAGATCAAAAATTGTAAACTAGATCCTCAAAATTTTACTTAGAGGATTCAGATGTATAAGCAGAAATAGGTTAAAAATTCTTTATACTTCCTTGCCTGTTTAGATCACATATAAATAAAAAGCACATGCTCCTCATATCTGTAGAAGTATTCAGAGAAAATACTATGATGACTATCATTGAGCACCTTTATTTACATGATTGCTCATTGTACACATGTTCATACATATGCCTACAAACAAATGACAGGTTTGAGAACTCAACTGATCTCTGACCTGGGGATCAAAAAAAATAAACATGACAAAAGGAAATTATCAGGTCCCACAAATACCACATCAGAAAAACCTCCTTTACCCAGATGTTAAGGTATATACCTCATAAGCAAGGCATTTTTTGTAAGTGTTCAAGAAGCTGCTTTTAATAAACAGTAAGTGCTTGAGTAACCAGTTCTGTTTGAAAACTATAAAATTAAAGAAACAATGCTAGTTCCTTCAATTTAAATTTCCCAGTATTTTAGCATCTTTTTAAAATGATTAGTCATTTTAAAAAGGATTTGCAGGATCTGCTTGAAGGAATCTGCAGTTTCACACACTAAAAGGTTGGACTTTGCTTGCTGCATTGCAGGACACAAAAGTCCTTTCAGATCAGCCTCATACTCGGGAGCAATTACAGCTCATTTATACACCTACCCACCATGCACTGGAATATGGTTATCACAAAAGAGACAGCAGCAATACAGCATTTCAATTGTCACATATGTTCAAATACAAAGAAATGTTGCATAAGAAACTTTTCATGCGTCCCTTCAGAAATGCAAATGGACAAAGGGGGAAAACAGGTCACGGAAAACTGCAAAAACACACAATAGCCCAAAGAATTGGTAAGAAAGATGATAGGAGAGGTTAAAATAAATAAGAAAGATGATATAGGAACAAAGACAATATGGGAGAAATTCAATCTGCACTCAAGTTACCTAGGAAACAGAGTGTCTGTGTGGTGAGCAGTTTATAGAGGAAAAAAATAGCATTGTTTAGGAAAAAAACAGTCTTTCAGAGAATCTCTCAAACTTAGCAAACAGACCTATGGAAACAAAGAAGCAGTTCAAATTCCCACCAGGCCTAACGACTGGCGTTTGCAAACTTTTAACTCAAAGAAATTTAAAATAGGCACATTGTAAATCTCTCAAGGCAAGCATTTATAATGGATTTAGCAGCACACCATAACTGCAGTCCTGCCCTTGCAATATTAACAATGGTTTTCAGATAAAGGTCCCTGTATAAGCACACAAAATAATCTAAATTCAAGATTAAAGAAGAGAAAGTATTTAACGTTTATACTCATGGAGTTAGATTTCAAATCCTCATTTTAAAAAAGTCAACCCAAAAATGCTGGTTTACTATTTCTAGATAAAACTATCTTTCTTTCCTTTCTCTTTTTAATCTTTAATAGTACCAACTCTGGATACTGGAGCAATAAATAATTTGAGGCTAATGACAACAAAACTCAAAAAGATTGCATCTCATCCTTCTTACCCAATTTTCTATGACTTGGGCCATGCAACCCTAAAGGGTATAGCCAGACTACTGGTTGTCACGGTTATAAACTGCATAAAAATTAAAGACTAGAAAAGCATTTTAAGCTCATGCAGCCTTCAGAAATGGTCAACACAACTCCTCTCAACTCTTCAAGGAAAAAGGTTTCCTCAAAAGGCTTGTAAAGTTCAAGTAGGCAGCTCAGGCCTCTCTGAAACTACAGGGACACATCCCAGAAACTGCATAATCCATATGTGGCTTCTCTTCATTTCTCTCAATCTTTCTCTCTTTTCCTAAATCATCTACCTTTTCATAAAGCTTTTTTTTTTTGAGTATGATTTTGGTTTTTGTGGGGGGAAGAAGAAAGATAGTTTCAGCTTTATCCTGTTGTAGGATAGAAAAAACAGAGAGGGTGGGGGGAATTGAAAATCTTGATGTTTTCACATGATGAGAAAAACATTTCTCACTCAGCACTAACAGCTAGGAAAGCATCTTTCTCATTTTGTAGGAGTGTATCATGCAGCCTGTTCTTCACATCATCTCTTCCAACTACTGTTGCTCTCATACAGAATTTCAGAGGAAATATGAAAACAGATTGCCTGTTCGCTTTTCAGGGTAAACGACAACCATTGTGTGGGTCACCAGTTTAAAAACCACAGCTTGGAAGCCTTTATCTATTTTAGGTACTACTACAATGACCACTTTGACAGTACCTTTAAAAACAGAGACTATTGTAGAATGAGGACATGCAGAACTTCAATTTTTACCTATTTAAAGAATAAAAATATTTGCTAATCTGACAAAAACCAATCTGTTCCTCCTTCCAAGATACTTCTCTGATTCTGGGAAAAGTTAACGTAAAATTTTAAAACATCAAGAAGTATGAAAATAAGCACTGGTTCAGACAGAAATATCACTACTAGAGAACAGAGAGTAGACCAGCCTTCTATCTTAAAACAGGATGGCTGAGTCACTCATAACTGCATACCAGTGCCAGAGCAGTCCATAATTTGTTAGGTAACAGGCAATATCTCAATATCCTAAGGACTCCTGACTTGATTAACTGACCCGAAGGCAAATCTCCAAAGAAACAGAATAAGCAGATGATAGTCCTGTGCAAAGCCCCACCTTCCTGACCATTGGTAGTAGCAGAAAGTGTTGTATATCCAAGATTTGTTTTTTGTGCTTGTAGGTCCCATTTCCAATTGCACAAGTGATCATAAAGCCAGCCAGCAGCTAGCCATATCCACAGATTAGTCACAGCACAGCCTCTCTTCAGTGAGGTTGCATGGTGCAACTGGCTGTGGATTTTGAGATGGGAGAATTCCATGAGTTGTCTTATGCGGTTATTTCATGTTGTGGTTACAACAAAAAAATGACACACTGCATTTGGACTACATTGGTTCTTGATGAACCACAGATTCTGCTTTGATTTCAAGAGACCCCAAGTCTGGGCAGTACTGGAGTGGATATTTGTTATTAAGAAGTCCCAAAGGTTAGAAGGAGCTGGTGCTGGGGCTGTCTCTTTCTGAAGAATTTCCATCAAATGGGGTTTATTCTACCAGAAGTGGTTTTCCCATGCACAAGGCTGTTTTGGTGATATATGCCAAGAGACTCCAGAACCACACAGATCCTGACAGAGCTATGGTCTTAAAAAAACAAAACCAAAAAACTAGCAGTTTTTTTTATGTCTATAAAGCTTTGAATATAATAACCATTGAAAAATATGATGAAGGCTAATGGAAACCTCTTGTCTTTGCCCAGTTGGCTGCTGAGAAGTGCTTTCTGTTGAGAAGCTACTGGGTGGCAGAGAGTTTGGGCATAAGAATGCTTCAAATCTGCAGAGGCTAGAACACCATCATGAAGGGGTAAACCATTTTAATGGCACACTAACTACATTTGTCAGCAAGGAAATTGGATTGCTGCTGCCTTAGACATACATCTTCCAGGACTAATAGTGGCTTTCAGCATGTGGCAGCAGCACTGCTCAACTCAGCAGGAAAACAAGCCATTACAGGGCAACCAGCAACTCTGCCGTGCTTTTTAGGAGCTGGCAAAGAGATGGTGTAGGGGAGAAAAAAAAGCCAACAACAAAGAAACCCCAGTAAAATCTCAACATTACAGTTGCTACTCACTCAACACAACACCAGAGATCAGGAAAGCTCTGACCAGAGCCACCCAACAGAGCTCTCCATGATTCAAACCCCTGACCTTCCTCCTGGCTTCCTGGTTTTGAGTTCTGAGGCAGAAAAAGAGCAACTTGAGGGAGGCTGCAACGTCAGCAGGGAAGCAGGGATATCTTATATATGAAAACTGTTCCCAGTGGAAGTGAGACACAAAAACCCACCCAATTCTGCCAACAGTATCACCAAATGTCACTCAGAGTTATTACTCCTGCCTCCATAACTCATAACCTTTGCTCCTGAAGGATTGTGTAATACATTGTGGATAAGGCTTAAAAGTACACACATTAGTTCACAATTACTAATTGAATTTTCACTTTGAAGGAAGAGAAGAAAAGAACACTGACTCACCGGAGATGTTGTTAATCGAAGGATGGCTCCATTTTTTATTTCATTACGATTCTGAAAGAGAAAAAACCAAAGGCTTTACTTAAAATTCACTCACATAAAAAGATGAAACTGAGATGCATTGAGCAGAATGTCAGTGTAAACCTGTAACAGTGCTTTCCCCTGCCTGCATGCAAAAGCTTCCCCCTTTCAGATGTAAGCTAGCATCTCTTTTCCTCACTGAGGCATATAACTGAGGCATTAGCTTCAACAAATAGGTTGAATTCACATGACAGTTAACCAACCTAAACTCTTTCAAGAATGACTTCATGTTTTTCAAAGTTTAGCTTCCACTGGCAACTTCTAAATATTTTTTTGAAATATGCTGTCCATGGTGTCTGGCTCTGGTATTGTACATACTTGAGGAGTTCGTAAGTTTGCTGAAACGTGTCATTAAGCATCTGCAGGATTTAGAATTCATCCCACTGGCTCTTTATTTTCTATAACAAGAACATGCTGACTTAAACCACTGGAACCTACCACTGAGCTCTGCCACCACGACTCTGCATTCTCCCTCAAAGTGAAAAAAGCATCACTGTTAGCAGACTAAATTTCAAACATGCCATAAGTCCTTCTTCCTTGCCCAGCCGTCAGAAAGGGAGGGCATTTTCTTTTGGTTAAGCTCACACAGCCGTGGCATAAGCTGTGGTGTACCCTTACAGCATCCTTACAACATTGTGGTCCAAGCCCACGTGGAAAGCTTCCCCTCTTTCAACAACTACCTCCTATCCACCACAGGGTAGGAGAATAAAGTACCTACAGCAATGAACATGCTGACAGGCACTGACTGTGTGCAGCACAAGGCACAGTCACAATGCCAGTCATGGTTCAGTAGCTTGTTCATGAGCTGACACCCTAATCTGCCAGAGGAATTGGAGGAATCCCTAACAGTTTGAGAGAGAAGAGCTAATTTTGTACTGAAGACCACGTTGCAGGCTTTCTGCAGACTGGTGTTTCGCCAAGAAAAAAATATGAAGGTGTATTTCTCCTCTGGCAGTTTTTCCCAAATTTATTTCATCTTTCTTGTTCCCATTCTGATACATCTCAAATCCAAAATGCTAAAAAACAGATAAATCTTGCCTGAAACCAGGTCAAGTAGTCCCAAAATAAAACTCCAGTACATTGTCTCATTCTTGGTATCCAAGTCATCTGTGGGATTGGTTCTAGCTACCTCAAAGATCACTCTCCACCCACAAAGACTTCTTCACTCTAACTGAAATAAATGAAGTGCCAGACAACACAGGGGCTACAAGAGAGAAGCTTTCTTACAGCATCGTTGCCTACATATACAGTGACTCTTCTTAGCCCTCAGCAGTCTCCTCCTGCCAGAACAGCCTCAGGGAGGCCAGCCAGGCTACACTCAAAAGAGGAGCAAAGAAGGGTGAGCAGCTAAATACTGGGTGACTTCCCACAGCACTAGCAAAGTGCCAGATTTTCTCCACTTGTAGTGGAACAGCACCAGACCCAGCTACATTTCATCATGTCTAAGGAATCTGTGTGAAGTGGCCATAGTGCATTTATGTGGTTTAATCTCAATCAGTGCTGAAACAAACTCACTTCACAAACAGTTGTGGTTGCTAAAACTGTTACCACCTCCTGGATTTGTGGAGCTGAATAAAAGTAATTGCTTTGGGACAGACAATTAGCATAGGCTGCATCTACCTCCATCAGCAGCTTAGACTAAGCTACTGGACTTCAGCTGCATTAGGCCAGAGCTTTTGCATGTACATGTACACAAGGCTCCATCAGTTTTACTTGGAAGGCAGCAAATCCCAGCATGCTACAATATGAAAACCAGGAAATCAACAAGATTTAAACAACTGGAACTGTACTAATCACATTCAGAAGTTAAAGTTCACTGACATATTTATAAAAACACTGGAGCTTAGAGGTAGACTGTTCTTAAACAGAAATAAGAGCACACAGAGAGGCTTATTTTTTTAGGCAGAAAAAATTTAGGCTTAGTTTCTCATGTTTCTTACTGCAATTAACATGAACTATCAAATCAGATGTACAAATGAGTTTGTGGTTTGTTTGTGACAAGTTAGTCTCTTCATCTGGGCCACAATAAGCATCTCTGCAAACACTCTTAGTGCACTGCAAACAAGAGGTACTGGGCATAGCATGAGCATGGTGATCTCCAGAGACAAGAGAAGGAACAGAGGAAACACAGAGGAACACACAGAGTAGTTAAAAGCATCACTGGACATTTTCTTTGGAGTCTTTCTGTTTAATCATGAAGATGAACCTAAAACACCAAAGCTTTCAGACTCAAAGGTGTAACCCTTGTCAGAGCCCACAACACACAAGCCCATGGACCTTTCATCATGTCTGGCTCAGAGCAAGGTGTGTACATCTGCCCTATACTGTAAATTCAATCATTGTATCACAACAGAGAGAGAGCTTATCTTCAACTCCTTGTTTAGAAAAAGGCTTAAGGAAAACTGCCCATGCCTTATCTCTGAAAGTATTCAAAGCATAAAGTCTAGCACAGTAAGCCAGCCAAAATTTGGAAAAGGTTAGCAGTTACCCAATTAAAAAAATATAATTTTGTTTATCCATTCTAAATATTGGCTTAATCACATACCAGGAAACAGTGTGTAAGAGTACAATTAAGCCAAGAGGCTTTCCTACATTAACTGCATGATGCAGTAGACAGCATGCCAGTTAATTTTAATTGCAACATTTACACACAGTTAATCCTCTTAGTATTAAGGACAGCATCCTGTGGATTTCTTTTCCAGGATAACAGAACATCATTACAGCAGCCCAGCTTTGGCAGTCATACTTAAAGGCATCACTGCTATTCAGGACAGAACTCACCCCCACCTATAGTAGACAAACAAAAAAAAAAAAAAANCCCTAAAGAAAAAAAAAAAAAAAAAAAAAAAAAAAAGAAAAAGACAAGAACAAGGCAAAACAAAAAAAACCCTCTTCCAAGATATTCCTGACCTGTTTCTCAAGTGTACATGAAGTTGGTAGATATTTTTCATGGTGCTTATCTGTATTAGAAAAGCTTAATCCTGAGCAATGAAGGACTAATGAAATGGTACTATCCAAAATGTCCCAAAAAAACTCCATAACAGGAAAATAGATCTGTTATAAATGTTATCCAGGACAAAGACAGCATTTATATCAAGGACGAATAAGCCCCCTCTGCAATATTTTATCTAGCAAGATATATTATATCATAAGATGATTTTTTTCTAATGGAGTAGGTAGTATTTCCAAGATGAGATTTCAATCAGACTAAATACTTTCATGAAGACACACAAAGAACATAACACAGCAGGAAGTAGAGGACACCTGGAAAGTTCATCTTGAATTCAGATTTTAGGACCTTCTTCCTTCTAACTTCACCAGCTGGAGCAACGTGAACCTAAGTGACCATAAATGCTTCAGAAGGCAGGAGAAGCAAGGAGGAGAGGCAGTGCAGTGGCCCTGTATGTCAGAGAGTTTTCCATTCTCAGAGAAGTAAGGAGGGAGGGTCAGCAGAACTGCTATCCTGGAATTCTGAAGGGGACATTTGTGCCTGTTTAGGAGCCTGGTTGACAGAATCCATAACCCATTGGGAGGCAACCCCAAGGGTCAAAGGAGTCGAGGAAGGCTGGACATCCTGCATGGAGGAAATCTTAAAAGCACAGAAGCAGGCCAATGCAAGACAGGCAGTGGGAAACACCAGCCTGGCTGAGCACAAACCTTTGGCTGGAACTAAGGAAAAAGAAGAGAGATTACAAGCTTTGGAAGAAGGGGCAGCACACTCAGGGGGGCTACTGGGGTGCTGTGAGTTTAGGCAGGGAGAAAATTAGAAGGGCCAAAGCTCAACTAGAACTTAACTGGGGAGCTACGGGCCTGACAGTCTGACCTCAGTGCCAGGGAAAGTCACAGAAAGGTCACCTTGAGTGACATCATGAGGCACAATGCAGGACAATCAGATGATCAGGCCCAACCAGAAGGGGTATATGAAAGGCAAGTCCTGCTCGACCAACCAGGTCTCCTATGCAAAAGTGACCTGCTCAGTGGATGAGAGAAAGACTGTGGATGTTGTTCACCTGGGCTTTAGTAAGGCCTTTGACACTGTCTCCCATGGCATTCTCCAGGAGAAATTGGCTGCTCATGGCCTGGACAGCTGCATTGCTGGGTAAAAAAATGGCTTGATTGCCAATCCCAAAGGGTGGTGATGAGTGGAGTTACATCCAGCCGGTTATATCTAGCAGCTGGTCACCAGTGGTGGTCCCCAGAGCTCAACAAGGTGGAGGTCAGTCTCTTTTAAGTAACAATCAATAGGGTAAGATGTGTGTTTTAGATTTAGTAGCAGGAAAAGAATTCTTCACAGAAAGGGTTGCCAAGCACTGGAACAGGCTGCCCAGGGAAGTGGTTGAGTCACTGCCCTTGGAACCATTAAAAAGACGTGGCACTTGGGGACACATTTTAGTGGTGGACTTGGCAGTGCTGTGTTAATGGTTCAACTTCATTATCTTAGAAGGTCTTTCCAACCTAAACTATTCTACGTTTCTGTGACTATCTGCCAGCAGATTCTGCAGATTCTCAAAGCTCTGCTTTTCTGTGCCACTATTTGCCCAAAACACATGCAGGAGACTTGCATCCTGCATGCCTCAAGCATTAGCAAAGTCACCATACCATGCAGAGGGATGAAGGTAAGCAAATTCACTTTTAAAAAGAAACCCTATCAAAAGAGTGAAGCTGTTTATTCAGAGCTTTGCTGCAGTGACACTGGAAAATTTATCAGGTAACATAAGTTATTTTGCTATACATTTGTCTTATAATTTTAATGATCTGTTATACCCAGCAAAACGCTTCAAGATTCAGCTCACTCTAACTGGTTGGAATGGAACCTTAACATATTTGAGGAAGATCTAGAAGCATTGGTTCCCATGGTTATAGCTCACTTAGCCTGTTCTTTAACCTTGACCAAACAGCTTTCTTCAGACTTCTCTAACAACCCCAGACAATAACAGCCAAAAAAATCTAAAATTCTTCTTGTGTTTATTACCTTTAGTAATAGATTCATCCCTATTCCCATACTGCTGTTATTTTGTTGCACCTTCCTCCAAATGGACACAACAACAGAAAATTAGAAATCCTGTGAAAATACACTAAGTTTATGACTCCATTACATTTCCACAAGGATGAGTTTGTGCAACTTGTAAATGAGGACAAAATGACACAGAATATTAGAATTATAGAGTTCATTGCTAAGTTAACAGCTCAGGAAAGAGAAGCAAAGCTCTTTCCGGCAGATCTCCCTTAAAGCAGGGATTCGGCGTGCCACAGGATCCGGTAAGCACTGGGTGTCGTCAGAGGTGGTGCCAGGAACAAGACAGACGGCGTCACTTTGCCACAACACAGGAACTCCGTGTACCCACACACAGGGCACTGAGTGCAGTTTTGATAGTCACATTTTAGGAAGGGCACAGCAGTTTCTGAGAAAATGCAGAGAAAGGCAAGTGTCCAATGGGCTTCAGCAGCTACCTCAAAAGGCAGGGTCTCCTCAGTTTGGAGGGACAAAGGACACAGAAAAGAATGTGGTGGACAACCGGAATGCAGAACTATTTTTATGAAACCCTGAAGTATGAGAAGTTAGGGGCACTTGATGTAATTGGTAGGGCGTCAGTTTAAAGCAGATAGACCTCTTCATTCAGAAGGCAGTAAACTCTTCAAGCTTGCTGTCAAAGGTTATGAAAGCAGGCTGTATCAGCAGGTTCAAGAAGAAATGAAAGAGTGGCATCAACTTTACGCAGGATATTAAATAGACTAAGTGTAGGTGTAGCCTCCAACACCTGTAGTACAAAAAATGTGAATACTGAGGAGGCATAAAGAGACAGAAAGTCATCATCAGATCACTACCCTGAACATCATTCACTACTGTTAGAGCTGGAGACAGACTACGAGATGGGATTTCATTTGGCTGACTTGGTAGAGGATTTCTTAAGTTTATTTTTAGTCACCAAAATATTTAACAAGATGTAAGCTAAGTGATACAGGTAATTACCAACATTGTACTACTTGTCATGACAGAACTGCACTGTTTTAGAAGAAATACTGATGCAATTAATCTAATGATAAAATTTCTTTTCTGGGAAGTCATTGAAAAGAAGGGATAATGTCTTCTGGTTTTTCATGTTATAATTTGATTATAACATTTTCCTTAAAAAAATAAGTAGTTTGTCTGAAGTTTCTAAAAAGAGGATGTTTTCTGCATGCTGTTTATCTGTCTGTATTCAAGGATTACAGAAGGTGGTAAATAAACCAAGTTAGACCAAGTGGTGCAGTTTCAGGCTGTACATTAGCCAGTGCAATTCTACAACCTACAAGAGGCACAATTCTGCACATATCCCTCCAGTGCAGGGGATATGTGCAGAATTGTGCAACACTTCCCTTACATTGGATCTACCACCACAAAGCAGCACAGTCAACCACCTGACCCTAAAAAGTTAACATTTCATCTCCCCTTCATTCACAAAAAGGAGGAAAATAAAAAGTATTTCAGAGTCCAGAGTTTTC
Source organism: Urocynchramus pylzowi (assembly GCA_013397555.1). Taxonomy (NCBI): domain Eukaryota; kingdom Metazoa; phylum Chordata; class Aves; order Passeriformes; family Fringillidae; genus Urocynchramus; species Urocynchramus pylzowi. Next base: position 404,292 of record VZRH01003881.1, read on the forward strand.
TTTTGTCAGATCCATGACTTGAACAAACTCACCATCCAGCAGCAGTCACTAGGATGTTAGTGAAGCAAAGAGAAAGAAGAAACAGACAAGAAAAAGAATCTTCAACTACCTATTTCTCCAGCAACCCACAGAAATACCAACTTGACTGCCATTTAAACCACGTCCTAAGAGAAAGACCAAACTTTGCATGATTTACCCATCTGCAAGTGGAGTGATCTACAAGGACATCTTTACCAGGCACCACTTGTTCTGCAGAGCAGCAGTGGTATTACACTTCGGGCAGACATCCTTCTGACACATTGAAAGAAGTTACACACAAGTTATTTTTAACCTGGATCAGTTCCCCAATTTAAGCAACCACACAGACACACAGCACAGTAGTACCAGCAACAGGGAAGGGGTGGGCCCATGACAAGCAGCCCTATCGTCCTCTGATAAGTTCCAACAGAAGAGCTGCACCCTGAAAAATAAACATCAGGAAATGACTGACTTAGCTGTGCTCATACTATTATTAGTAAGATGATGTGGAGAAATCAGAACAGGGCTGGTCTGGATACAAAAAAACCCAGAACAAAAACCCACGAAACCCAACTAAGGATTATCAAATTGAAATCAGCTCCTCAGCACAGAGTACCCACCATATTCACTCACAGCACCACTGAGGGCCAGCACAGCAGCAGTGGCTCTTTAAGTAGGTACTTAAAGAATAGCTGAACACTGAAGCCCAGACTGTGGCTCACAGTGTGGCTCACTTTTGCCAAATCAAAGCACAGTTGCCCAGTTTGCTACCACAGAGTCTTGCTTTTCAACATCTTGCTTATCCCTACTACTGTTATATGTGCATAGACAGTTGTATCAGTTAAAAAGGGAACTAAACCAGATGAAAATTTTATCATTTTGGGGTATCCCTGGTTTGCACAGTAGAAGACAGGAGTAAGCAGTATAGTATAAGCAGGAAAAGTGGGCCAGCTCATTTTGCAAGCACCACATTTGGAACCACAACACCGAGACTTGTTTAAGGGAAAGCCTGCAGGTGTTTGTGCTTCTCTAGGACATACAGCCCACTCCTACACCCTTCCTGTGCCCTTTCTCTCACTCACAGAAGGACTGCAGGTAAAACATCCCTTTTCCATTTTGACTACAGTTGGAGCTTAACAAAGTTTTGTTCCACATCAGCTTAAGCCAGTTCCAGAAACAACTGAGAGGCAGCTTACAGCTGCTAAAAAAAGCAAGGTTCCATTCTTCTTCCTACCTTTCCTTTACTTCTTTCTTGTGTACAGGCTATTCCTGGATATGATTCAAAAGTCCTGGCTCTTCCCTGCATCAGATCAAGCAGCCTTTTTACTAAGCAAATTTAATGAATTAAAGCAGCACAAAATGATCCCCTCCTTGCCACCATCTTCAAAAATTGTCAAAAAAAAATTTAAAAAAATTAAGTGGCAGGATCTCCTGGGGAAGGGGAGAAGAAATCAGAACCATCCTCTTTCAGCACTGACCTGTTATGTCTGTTCACGGCACTTTGGTAAACTATCCATCCAAACAGGTTGCTCTTTAAGTATAAAGATTAATTAAAGAGTATTCTTCTGTTGGCCAAATCTTACACAGAACTGTTTGCCATCAGCTGAACCCAAACAGTTATAATGTGTCCCTGGTATGCCATACCTATCTTCAATTGCTCTAACCAAAAGCTGAAGGTTTTCAGAGTCTTTCCTCTCTAGTGATTAATTGTGAGGCAAAATTAAAAACTTATTTCAAGAAAATATCTATACAGATTTTTTTTTAAAAAAAAACACCCCACCTGATCCATCTCATCAGTCTTAATATGGAACTAAGGAACTAAACAGAAGATTGTCATAAAAAATATTTTAATAGGAAGCAAGCAGAAGAATTAAGCCATTTGTGCTGTGGCCAGAAAGTATAACAGGTGGACAGTACATAATTATTTTCTTTAGAAAATTTAGTATACACCAGAAGTTCTACAAAAACAGTCCTAAGAGAATTAAAAGAAGGATAACCATTACCACTGTTCTTGAAATCAGCCTGAATGAAGGAGGGCTGAAAGTGATTTAGTATATGGATACTGAAGTTTTATTTCTGTTCACTTGAAGAATATACTAGTGTTCTCTAAGATTTTACTGGAGTCTACAGGGCAGTGTTACCAGCATTCATCAAGCAGGCAGGAGCATGGCCACTCAGATACCATGTGCTGCCCTTACTTCAGGGAATTTCTGCAGGGCTGTGCACATGCCCCATAATAGTAAGAAATTTGTGAATATGTGGGAAATACCACGTCTTATAAGTGGCAGAGAAAATGGAAATCTAGGCATGGTTTGATCCAGACCAAACCTACAATCTACCATTTATGTAGCACTATTAATAAAAGTATTATCAAGAGTGATGCAAAATGGAAAATGAAACAGCTCTCTTAATACATTTCTCCAGTTCCCATTCCTCATGCTACTTTTCATTCTCAGTTGCTTAAAAGCACCAGGTCCTTCATGGAATCAGGAACCTTCATTATTAAGAATGTTTTCTTACAACTCATTGACATTCAATTAATCAGTGAAAAACAGACGAATATGAAAAACGTAAAAACTCAAAAAGTCCCAACTGTACAAATGGCTCATTTCTTGTCCTGTTATTTGCATACACTCCCACACAGGGAGCCTGTAAAGGCATGGAGGAATTTCACATGAATATACAATTACAGGTTGTGTTCAGCAAAAAATAGGTCACGCGCAAAATCACCTTTAAAAAAGAACAAACACCAGGGACTTTACTCAGGTCCCCAGCACTGAGAAGATGGGGGTTAGAAAGATGTCCCATCTTCAAACACAGCATGGAGTTGAATAATTACAATAAAAGGAAGGTGGGGCAGCTCTTCTTCCAAAACAGAATTAAAAGACTCCCAAAACTAGTGGAATAAACTCATCGTCTGCTCCCTTCCACTTTGAGCAATAAGAATGAAAGGGAAATGTAGGAGATAGGAAAGAAGGGAAAAAAACTCATGGGAAGTTTTCTGTTACATCAGATGTAAAAAAGAACAAATACAACAAAATTGTGACAGTAAAAATGGCTTGCATTCAATATACAGATGAATAAAACATCCTTGTATTTAAAAGATAACAAAAAAATGTCACCATTGTCAGCTCTGCGTACTCAGTGCTGGCTCACAAACCCCTCAGCACCAGCAGCTCACCCTTCATTTCTGAGATTTGCTCAGGTGGAGAGTTAAGAGTGACCACACTCTGCCTTCAGCAGAGAAACCAGCTTGAACACCATCCTTCCCCAAGCAAACACAGGCTCTACAAATGGATCTAGAGCTGGCCACAGTCTGCAAGGCCAAGGGTGAGCAGTGATGAGGGACCAGCCATGCCCACCAAGGTGCAGGATCCGCCACTCAAATGTCTGTCCCTGCACTGCTCATACTGCCAGCAGAGGAACACAGCTAACAATTATCCAAGCTGTGGTTTTCAGCCAGGGAACACACATAGCACACAAAATTATACAGCCATTTTCTACTTTTCATATAGCACTTTCTTTTCTAAACCTGAGCTCCCCCAGGCTATAGTGTTCCTGAATCTTTGCACCTCATGTACACAAGCATCTAATTCAGGTACAGCCTGGACAGACTGAAGCAAAGGTGACTTATTTATTCTTATCTTGTAGTATCTAGCATGATAGGATCCTAACTCAGAAGTCAGGCTTTTACACATTTGACCTACCAGAGAAATGCTCCTTCATGATAAGCAAAGCCTTTAAAAAACCACACACACCTATTAACATAATTAAAAATCAAACACTTTGAAATGAGTACATCAGACAGATTTTAACTCAGGCACTATGAGTGCTTGATTTTCTTGTCCACATGCTCTCTTCAATTTCTCTCATTTTTAGACAAAAAGGCTAAAAGACATAATTAATAATTTCCACTGCAGTTTCAGGGGCACAGATATAGCCATACTGTGACCCCAGAGGCAGCAGCCAAAATGGGATCTGCTGTGATAAGCCCTAGCTCTAGAAGGAACCCTGGCTGAATCAAAATGTTTTAAAAGACCTCACTTATACTGCCTGAAGGAGTTATTACTATATCTGTAGAGGCATTTTTCCAAATAATTCAGCCAAAACATAAATAAATTAAGAGACAGAACTGCTTGGGTGTTGTTTTTATTTATGCATGGTATAATTGGGAAATACAGGTCCAGCTACAATAGATAAAGAGTTCTGCATATGACAGCCAAAACACAGATGGGCTGTTTGCCACCAAAAACAAAACTACAGTTGTAAGCCATGTAACATTTGGACATTTTCACTTCAAAGCTTCTTGCTACTGTATACAAGAATTCACTAATTGCTTTTCTTTCTGGTAACTTTAAACATAGTGATATTTTAAAGAGGCATCTCTACCTGGAAGGCAGTCTCTGCAGAAACATGACCTATAGATAACGTTATCTGCACACATACAGACACACAATTCACCTTTAAGAGCTGTGAAAAACAGTTCTTATGAGAAGCTTCACTGATGAGAGAAGCTTCTCTTATGAGAAGCTGTCACTGCCACAAAAAAAGCTCTGCTCATATCCATTAGTAAAACTTAGATTAAAGCAATGTGGATTTTAACAATTAAGTGTTGTAAGCTTCCTTGAAGTGCATGTGTTTTTCCTCATGCCTGGTGATTTTTATGTTTTAATTCGGACAGCAACAATATCCTACTGAACACAAATGAGGGAAAGTATGTGGAAGGGGTGATGGCCTATATAAGCCTCTCTTCACAGTAACTATCAAACAACCAGCTATAAACAGTGAACAATATCTAATGAAAGTCACAGACATCTGAGTAATTCTAGCGGCATTTAGAGCTCTTCTCTCTTATTTATGTGACTCAGAGTCAGACACTCTGCATATTTCCAGTAGGGAATAAACAAATTCAAAGTCCTCTCTGCAGTACAATCCAAAATGTCCTAGAATTTTCCATCCTTATTGCAAGTTAAAGGCAGCCAAAAACCATCAGGCTCTCTTTTATGTGGAACAGAAAAGATTTCTCCAAAGCTGCAGAATCCTATCCACCAAAGGTGGAGATAAAGCCTGAAATATTCCTCCAATTGCATCAGGACAAAGACCTTGAAAAAGCCGAAGTATTCACTCAATCCTCACTTCTTGGAAATACTCACTGCACAGAGTTTAAATGCCAACAGGCAAATTCAATTGTGTCTGCTTTATTGGTAAACACTGTGTCACCACTGAGGGCAATTAGCAGAACAATCTCACTATTTAATTTGGTGGAGGCAAAACACAGAAGTCAGTAATTATTTCAACAGGTTTCATTGTAGTGGCCTTTGAAGTGTCTGTCAATTGAAACTTGAAAAGAAAGGAGAGGAAAAAAAGCCAAAACAACACACAAGCAAAAAAAGTGGAAGATCCAAAAAAAATGGGACACATGGAAAAGGTTGTCCAGGGTGGCAAGCAATTAAATTAAAAACTTAAACTGATCTATTAAAAAACAAGCAAAATGAACAAACAAAAATAAAACAAAACAAAACAGCCCAGGAAAAAAACAAAACAACAAAAAAAACCAAACAAAAAAAACCCCACACAAACAAAAAACCACCAAAAAAACCACAAAAAAACCAGCACAATCTTATGAGCAACTGTTCTTGCTGTCTTGTTAAATTTAGTCTTCTCAAATGCTTAACTGTGCCTAAGTTTACTTTATTTCTTGGGTATGGGTATGAATTACAGCAAGAGAAAACTTAGTTCATGTCTCAGTCATATTAGCAAACCCTAAAGAACTGTAAAATGCAAAACATGCCTCCACTTCAGAGCAAGCCAAACTGAACTGATAACAAGGTGAGCAAGAGGCATCTGTATCTATGCAGTTAAACTCAGGTCTTTCAAGCTCAGAATCCACCAAGATTAGGGAATTTGAATGTGGACTTCAGCAGGTTTTAAACAGTGTCCTAGTGTCATTGCTTAGAAATTGTACCTCTGCAGTACTACACATGCACTCTTCTAAATAATCTTTTTTTCTGTAATTTCAGCAATTTTACCAGTAATGCTAGGAATGAATGCTCTACTTGGTCCCATTCACTTAAGCACGTCCCCTATATTTATAGTAGACATTCCATTTTTATTACAGCTATAGCCTTTTCATTACTCTGTGCTGAAATCATTGCATCACTTGATGAATCACCTATTGCCACGCTATATGGGGACAAAAAAAAGTAAGCCAACAGAACTTACAGAACTGGGTAAGGAGAAGACAGCAGGCAGAAGTGAGCAGCAAATATTACACAGTCACTGAAACTTATTTCTACCTGCTCAGACTAAAAGGAAAGTGACATGCACTGAAGGTCTCCTCACACTTCAAAGAGCCCTTCATGTTTTAAATATTTCAGTTTCCTGTACACCACTAAGCACACAAGAATATCAAAGTTGAAGAGCTCAGTGCTCAAGTCTCAAACTCAACTGACATGTAGAAATTTGCACATTTGGACTTTTATTTGCTTTTCCTAACAGAAGAAATCAGTTAAACAGTCATTAAATCAGGTTCTCCCAGTACCTACCCTCTCAGAGGCACTGTATTATGAAAAGTATATTTTCATATATTTTAATTTAAAATAAATGATTGTGGCAAATATTTTTATAGGCTATGCAAGAATTGCATTGAAGGATTTACCCACCTTCTCAGTGATGTAGAAATTAGAACTATCAGCATGCTGCAGTGCAAATTGGTCATGATTTGCAAGAGACCACCTTAGAAATATGAAAATAAATTAATCACAAAATGAAATCTTAATAATTCAAAAAGTACCCTTTACATAATTTTAGTATGACCAAACAAGCATCTATCATTCCCATGTATTTCTCCTACTTCTCATAGTTTTCCATAGCTTTCAATGATGAGTTCCAAAGTTTAAGTTAAAAGCATGCTTACAAAGGGAAAAAAACCTCAGTACAAATACGTCCTAATGATCTTTTTTGGCAGTAAGCAAGATCACTAAGTCACTAAAATTGACCAAAAAAAAAAAGTACAGTACCAGAAATTTATGCTAGCTTATACAATACTCAATGAATATAGTATTATGTTGATATATTTCATTAGGCATAAAATATAACCTTTTTAGCTCAGCAGCAATATGATGAATATAGCTAGTTTCTCCTGTGTGGTAGCACTTGCTTAGAACACTTTTTTAATTAATCCAGTAAACTTAAATCCAGGTATTTGTCTTAGGCAATCATTAGTCTATCATACAGAATTTGCAAATAACATTTCAGTTTCATATAAACAGTCACATCCACTGGACCAGCTTACAGCACTCACTGGACTCAGTGCCCAAAATTCAGATCCAGAGGCAGTGCTTTAGTCCCTTAACCCATGAACAGCAGGGACCACAAGCCAAAGTGAGTTGGCAAAATACATCTCTGTGCAGAAAGGAAGTAGTCAAAATGAGAGTCACCCCCATGATGGAGCTGCTTTGTTAGGAGCCTTATCTTGCAAGCAATTGATCCAAAATGCACTGCAAATTCAAAATCTGAAGCTAACACAAAAAGATTTAAGAAACTAATGACTAGTTATACAGGATATCTGGATTTTCTTTGGAAAAAAGTATCTCCTAGTTGGTTTAATACTTCAAAAAGCACTGTATTTAGTATGCACTATATAGCAGAACTTACCCATCACAGACTTCTTTTATTATCGAGGACAGTGGCTTTTTCTGGTAAATGAAAAAAAAAAAGAAAAAACAAAATCACCGAATTAGAATAACTCTGAGTTCTTAGAATATGATTCCAAAGCCAGTAAATGCAAAGAACAAAACTAGTAGCATTTCATTATTTATTTAATGAAATATTAAATTTCACATCAAGTGTGAAAGGATCCCAAATTTTTCTGCTGCTTTGGTCTCACAAAGGTATAAAGACAGCAATTCTAGACACATGCATTATGACATTATCCATTATTTTTGCCAACCTTAGCCCATATAACATCAACTCAGTTTTTCAATGGAGAAATCAAAAGGGTCTTTTGTGTACACTGTATCTCATTACCCAACAGAAATAGAAGATTTAGATATCAACACCAGCATTTTCCAGGAATGACATCTGAAACCAAAAGATATTCAATAATTTTAAACCTTCTTTTGTTCCTTTCAGAGATGGTCATATGATGACAGTAATCCTCTCTCTTAAGTGCTCACATGCAGGTTCCTCTCTGATAAAACACCACCTGGAAGGTGTTAGAATCCCACATGTCTCAGTTCTGCTTTTTTCTCTACATCTGTGAGCACAGGAGCATTTGGACTGACTCAAAACAGCTCTCCTGCTTTGGGTCCCAGAATAGAAAAGAAGAAAACAGTCTAGCCTGTTGATGTTGCAATGCTTTGAACATTGCTATAAACACAGGGTGCACACACCAGTGTTTTTAGAAGACTTCTGGCAAAGAGCAAATGCCCTTTTATGTCTCAAACCATAGATGAAATTGCATGGCAGAAACATGCCAAATTTCACCAGCTGACTGACTACTGAGCCTTTTTCCTTCAATACCGGGTGACCACACAAAGTCACACAAATCTGTTGCTTCACAAAAACTTCCCAAATCACCTAAACATCATAGGATTCCCCTCTCTAGTTACTTCCTTGAATGACAGTTCACTGAATTACTAAAAAGGAAACAAAACAAACAAATACAGAAAACTCACCATAAACCCACCCAATTAATTCAACGTTATTGTCAAAATAAGCTTTTTACCTTTAATATTTGTTGAAAATGATTAGTAGAAAAATTTACTCTGTATCAGGGCATGTTATGTGAAGGAAAAAATATTTTTCCCTTGAATTTCTTTTCTGTGCTTCACAACTGCATAGACAGTAAGCCAGAGACAGGACTCCTGGGCCAGGTTGGGATCAGAGAAGGATTTATTATTTCAACAGTCCAGTCAACTAAGCCAGTTAATAGACGGGCAGAAACATAACACAAGACCATTTTAATCAGAGAGGAATGAAAACACCTGCTGAAAGGATTCTGTTCCTGCTTACCACATTGCCTCAGTCATTGGTTTCCTTCCTTCTTCTATCACTGCCATTTCTGTTTTCACATGACCACCCAAGATGGTCCGCACCAGGGAAGTTAATCAAACTAAAAGCTGGCCAGGAGGAGCAGGGGACGGGGGGAAAATATTTTTCCCCAGGACCAATTTCCTCATCTGCCTGGCTATGTACCCAAATGAGTAGCAAACACCAGCACATGGGAGAAAAGGTAAAAGATGGAAACTGCTCCATTCTGCAGCAGGAACAGGTTCCTTCTCCATAGCAGCTTCTCTGCTGCACTGGCTCAGTTTTTTGCACAGCTGCAGCCAGGCTGTGAGACAGAAGAGGCAGATCACACCAGATAGAAAAAGTGGGTTTTTCTCCCAGTTTTTTGGACTGATCAGTTACTCAGAGTCTGTGGAACTGTGTCACTTATGTACTACTTTGACCTGCTGTCCTCCTCTCTGAGGTTTTTTTCAGCTTCTGTAATACTGTAAGAACAATCCTGGCTTCCAACTGCTTTCTTTCCTCTACCTTTTAAGAAACATCAACAACCACCAAACAAAAAACAAAACAAAACAAAACAAAACAAAACAAAACAAAACAAAACAAAACAAAACAAAACAAAACAAAACAAAACAAAACAAAACAAAACAAAACAAAACAAAACAAAACAAAACAAAACAAAACAAAACAAAACAAAACAAAACAAAACAAAACAAAACAAAACAAAACAAAACAAAACAAAACAAAACAAAACAAAACAAAACAAAACAAAACAAAACAAAACAAAACAAAACAAAACAAAACAAAAAAAAAAAAAAAAAAACAAAAAAAAAAACCCCACATTTTTTTGTGGAGGGACAGAGGAAGGAGCACAACTTTGTCTGCAGCTAGATAACTTCAGTTTGCCTTTCAGCACACATGTGCCAGCCTGTAGGCAAACTGCTGCCAAGCAGAGTGCACAGCTCTGCATGCTGCATCCCCCTCACCTCTCAGGATGCTACTGTAGGCCCTGTTCTGATATTTCCATATTTTGACAAAATTTTATCAGGGTTATTAATTTCTTTTACAAAGTAAACAGAAACCAGTTAGTAGATTCAATATAACAGAGAACAAAAAGAGTAACTGCTTTTTCTTCCCATGAGTTCCCATAGGATCTATAGTTTCCCATTAGAAACCATGACAAAAAAAACCAAAAACAATTTAACAACCTAAACTAGCAACAATATAAATATTCTGAAGGCTGGATTAAATTACTTTTAAAATCATTATTTTGGTACTTCTGAGTTCTCCGCACCATTAACTTTTATGTCCTTTGTCAATCCCATTCACCTCTTACACCCTTTGCCTATTCAACACCACCTTTGCATTATTATATGACAAAATCTGAAACTAAAAACTTGGACAAAAAAAAAAACCCTGCAACAAATCAATTAGAATCTGTAAAGTCCAGCTAAAAGAAAAAGCAAATGGATCCTCAATAATAAAAATTATTTATACAGCCAGCCTCTCGTGGTTCAGCTTGGTCCCCCTGCAGCATTACTACTACAGCACTGATGTGAGTAAGCACAACCCGTGATGAAAGAAGCAACAAGATGAAAAAAAGTGGAACTCCTCTGGGACAGAGAGTTTGCAATTAGCAATTTGATAACACTTTACAAATTGAAAAATGTAAAATAAATACCACCACAGCAATACTAATAAGTACTAGCAATATTAATAACCTGCTGCTCCTAATAATCCCTTGGGCTGCACTCCCCCTATGTGTAAGTCTCCAGAAAAAATTCTTTTCCCTTCCCTAGCTGGGAGATAAATTACCACCAGCTAGTTGTTCACAAGAGGGGTGTCTCTGCAAGCAGGTGAGGGCTGCCATGACTCTCTCTGTGCACTCTCCCATGCAGAAGGCTGCTGCAGGGACACTCTGGCATGCAGCACACAGAGCTGGCAGCAGCAGCAGCAGCAGCCCTGTCACCCTGCCTGCACAGCCAGGCCCCTTTGCCAGCAGAACCCTGTCTTGCTCTGGGAGTGACAGACTGGTGGGTGAGTGCCCAGTTCCTGCTGCACTTCCCAGCTGGCTTACAGCCACCCCCAGAATCCTGCCGCAGTCTGCGAGACACAAAAATAGTTTTGGGTACCAGTGTCATGACTGTCTACTGCATGTATAGGACCACAGCACTACTAGAAAACAAAGAAAAGTGAGCTCTTATTTTTTTTTTCATTTTTTTAACCATGGTAAATGAAATAAAAGTCCATTTCCATTCTCTGCAGAGTAATTCTACTTGGCAGGCCATTCAAAGTCTCCTTTTTTTTTTTTTTTTGCCCCTGGCTCTAAATTTCTGCCAAATTTCAAAA
>VZRH01003881.1:417098-474144 GCA_013397555.1 Urocynchramus pylzowi
TTCGTTTTGGTCTGGGGGGGGGGGGGGTGGGGTTTTGGGACAATGTTTGGGATATCCCTCTCCCTGTCTGACACCTTTTAACTGAAGAAGTAACAAGAAAACCCTTAACTTTGCTGTCAAAGAAAAAACCCTTAACTTTAAGCCAGTCAAAGAAAAAATAGCAGATGCAGCACATCTGTTAGTGTGAAACAGCATTAAGGAAAAAAAATTTAGTTACTGACCTGTGCATCTGTCAAAAAACAGAACTTCTAGTCAGTAAATACAACATTCTGTCTTAGAATTAATTCTATCGTGACACTAATAAAGCTTTCAGTGCTAAAGTCGTTTCCATGGCTATTAAAAAACAGAAAAATACCTCTTTTCACAATCAGTGGAAGCTTTATCTGTTACTGTCATGCCCCAGGGTCCACAGTGGACTGGTGGCAAACACCAGATGCAAGGATTCATGGATCCATGACTCACTAATTCAACACTGGTTTCATGTGGTGTAAGAGACAAGGTCTTTCTGAAAGGTGGAGATGCTGGAGTGCTTTGGACTTCAGCCTTCTCAACCTGCTCTGAAGCACTCTGGGAATCATTGACTCCAATGGAATACTGGTGAGACCAGACTTGTTAACTTATTATCGGGCATCTGTAAAAGATGAAAGGGAGGATTTCTCTAACCCAGGGGAGCACCCCAGAGAGAGAATGCCTAAAGATCAGGGACTTCACAGTGCCACAGTAAAAGAGACCATAAAACCCAGCCAAGGCCGAGCCAGCACCACACAGTTGTGCTGGTGCAGCAACACAACCCAGGGCTGGAAACATTCACACCTAAAAGCCCACTGGCAAAACCCTCAACAAGTGCAGCTGCTGCTGATGGGAGAGAGCTTTTATCAGCTCAGTTCACAGCTCTTAAGGTGGTAGTTTTAACATGTCAGTGGCAACACCTTGGTATAAATTTAGCACTAGGAGTTCCATAGAGTGCACAAAGACTTAGGGAGACCCAGGTATTCATGTCCTGTCTCCCTTCACTCCCAGCTGCAGCTTCCTCGGTTACTCCCTTCCCACCCCTAAAGAGATCCTCACTCCTAAGTCTGCATTTCACCTGATCTAACCATTGACCCACAGATCACACATTTAGGATGTTACAGTGACTGTACAACAAGGAAGCGACAAAATATAATGTTGTTAACCAAAAAACCTCAATCAAAAAAAGAAAACCATAAACAGAATTTTGCAGATACTTCTTACTCCATATCTAGTGTCCTAACAAGCCATAACACTCCCTGTTTTCTCAAGTGTAAGTAGGAACACTAAAAACTCTTAATCAAGAGTACTGAAAAGTCAAAAAACACCTAGGGAGCCATAGTTGTGGATTTCAGCATGTTTGCATGCAACATTCTTGCCACATATATTTAAAATACAGCCAAAATACACTTTTAAATACCAAGCAGGGCTTTAAGATGTGGGTCTTCACACAAGCTATTAGAGAGCATGCCTTTGAAGACTGAGTTAGGAAACCCCAAACCCCCAGCTCATGACTGACACATTTCTGGCCTACAATGGCAGAAGTTTCTCCATGAAAGCAAAAAAATTTATACTGTGGGATTTTTGGTATTACTCTCTTTTGTATTACAATCTGTATGTCTATAACTAGAATATAATTGAGTCATAAAGTGTGCCTGGATATTCCAGCTGGCCAGAATGTGAATTAATTCACCAGTCCATAACTTCAGAAATCTCATCATTATACATTTCCCTTTAATAAGAGAAGAATTAACTTAAGAGATGGGACTCCTGGTGATAGTTAAAAAATTCTGTGGATGCAAAAACCTTAAAGACTTGTTTAGCCTTCATCTTTAAGATGCCATCAGCTGCAGGTAGCAAAATTCAGGCTCCAACAGGGAGGTTCTGGCAAGAATTATGGAGCTAGTAAAATCAGACATGAAAAAAGTCAAACCAAACCCACCAAAGAGAAAACCCCACAAACTCAAAATAATCAAGGTGAGAATAAAAAATAAGTGCTTTATCTCTTTCTTAAAATATTATTTTCTGAACATCCTTTATGCTGGACATCAGGGTATTAGTTCTGTAGACCTCAAGTGTATCCTGGCTCTACTTGGATTTCTATTTAACAAAAAAAACAACCAGCCAACCAATCAACAAAATCCTGTCTACTGCATTGAACGTATGGTTCTTAAACTAGAAGACAGCACCAAGTAGAAAGCATAAACAGCATTCATTAGACTGCAATTCACAAACATTTCTATTTATTCTGCCCCTCCCTTTCTTTTACAATGTCTAAACCTTCTGCACAGGTTTACCTCTTCCATCTACTAGGCCTTGCTGCTGCCTCTGTATTAAACAGAAGCAGTAAGACAGTTTTTATGTATTTTTCAGTGATGAGGTCCCAGCCACAGTCACCACAGGACATTAGTTTGCAGCTTTGAAAGAATCCAGCCAACCAGTGAGAATGTGGCTTTGGACAAGCCAGACTAATAAAATGTAACATGTGACAATAACATTGCCTGTTTTATCCCCGCTGGCTGGCTGCCACCACATCAAAGAACTGAGGCTCTAATGATGACTACTCCAATGCCGCAGTTCCGTAAGAAAAGGAATCATATTTTCCCAATTCCATTGTATTTAAAAATTGGTTCATTATGTTAACGAAGCATTGTCTATGTATACAAGTGTGTCAGTGCATTGAATCATATCCAGGGCACTAAACAATTTGCATTATTGTTTCCAAGGTTATTCTTGCTGCTTTTACAGCTTTTACAAAATAAATAAAAGTAAAAAAAATGAGACCTTTCATTAGTCCAACAAAAGAAATGGAAAAAATATCACAAAAAATAACAGATAGGAATTCTTTACCAGCTCTATTAATAATATTTTCACTATGTTTATATGCCAGTCAGCACCTGCTTTATGAAAAGCTTCATATTCAATTTTGTGAAGCTGAAATATGACAGGTACAACAAGGAGCAATAAAACTCCAAAAGCATCTGTTTGGCACCTAAACGCTGATTTTAAGCAAGCCCTACCTTTAACAAACTGGCTTAAGACAACAAAGTGGTTTTCAATTATTTTTGAAAATTCATCCATCATTTGATTCATCCATCTTTGGGCAAGTCTTCCATCAGCAGCAAATGACATCCTCCTTCAGAAAGGGTGAGATACAGCTGCAGTGGCCAGCCCCGAGCACTGGCTCCTTCTCCTGTCTGACAGAAAGAAACTGCTGCTCCTTTTCTGCTGCAAATCCAGGCAGGGAACATTTTCATAAGTCAGTGGGGTATTTTTTTCTCTCCCCATGAGCTGCTTCATAGTCCTCTATCTTCAAGAAACTGCTATCTTGTCAGCTGTTAAAGGCACTGACATTTCCCTTTACTATAAACTCAGGATGTGCAATAACATTGGAAATCTTAGCAATATTCATACCAAAATCTTCACTAGTTCCAGCTACTGCAGTACCATTACACTTTCTGGGTAAGAGTTCATACAAATTTGCAGATTTATGGGAAGGAGGCAAGAGCCTCTCTCTTCCTTCCTTCCCTTAAGAACTAAACGCCTCAAGTCAGAGTCTGGAGCCAGAATGAAGCACAGAGAGTGACACTTCACAGTACAGTGAGACAGTGAGACATCAATATCCCTTTCTTCATCACTGCTTGAACAATGCTGGTGCTCACTAATATTGCATACATTTAGACTCGTGATGCCAGGATTGTCTTGGTATACTGCTATTACTAGTGACAGTACTTGCAGAAACTACATCTATTCTTAGTCTACACACATGGCAGAAGCGATGTGCAACTTTCTTTTCTCTAATTAAGCTTTTCACAATCCCTTTTGAACTTCATTTTTCTCCACAGTTTGAGAAACACTGCACTAAATCAATCAACAATCCCCAAGGGTCCATATTTAGGTCTGAAACCAGATTTAGGTTTGAAAGCTCCTTTTAAAAAAACCAAAACCTTACTGGTGACCTTTTAATATGCAGTGAAGTACAATGACTTCTATGAAGACAAAAAAGCAACCACAATTAAAATGATACTGGCAGAAGAGAAGAGACAACATGAAAGAGAGTTTATCTTAAAAGATAAACTTGCTGAGTAAATCTAAACTTTAGAGAGAACACAAATGTAAAGCAGCCCATGGCTCTACCCATGGCTGCATTTCTATTCACATGAAATTGTCACATGAAAATGATAATTTTCAACATTTTCCTCACCATATGAGATTTGTGGTTTGAAAAGAAAACACAGCTCTCCTCCTCCCTCCTCCCCTCCATTTCTTTTTGCTAATGTAAAGATTCACATCTGCTAATTTAATCCATGTTTAATGATCTCATAGGTAAAAGCAAACCTGCAGGAAGAGATTGTATGGCCAAGTTTAATTATAAACTGTTCCTTTCTATAGGAAAGCCTTGATTACCTCCAAGGCTGAAGAAGTTCATCCCCAAGCTTAGAGAAATCTGGTTTTAGTACAACTTGTGTTAAGACACACGAGTGGATTTGAATGGGATAAGCCAAAATAGATGTTGTCCCCAAATATCCATTTTGTGCTTCGCATGGAAGCTGCTTCTCCTGCAGCAGGAACAGTGTAACTGTAAATCTACAAAGTATGCAGGTATTGGATAAAACCAGCATTGGCTTACCTAAAATAATTTGTGCTGTAAAAAAACCCCAACAGCTAAGAATTATACATAATGGGCACAAATTAAAGCATGCAGGCTTTCACTGAACACAAGAAATAACACCCTCTTATGAAATAGCTATTTCTGGGACAATCAAAGAGAAGACAGGATAGACTAGCCAGCATCCTGGTTCACCTGTACAGACCCTGTGCAGTCCTATTATTAACATCTTCTAGAATAATCAGCCAGGAGAGTGAAGAAAAAGATAACAGACAGTCAGCATCTACCATTCATTTCTTCCCCAGACTGCATTGCTAAAAAGCCCACAAAAAGATCCCAATGCAAATTCAGACACCAACTCATTTCCATTCCTCCCCTTACATGACAGAAAGACTAAAGCATGAAAGATCAACGCTATACACAGTTCTGAAGCCACAATCAAATCTTCATGTTAAAAATTAATTTTGGGCAGAGTTTTAATATTGCTAGTACAGATTTATGGAGGAGGGAAGAGTCTGGATGCTATTTTTCTAATTTGTAATTGAGGAAAATTATGGAATTGAGGGGGAAACCCAAATAAACCCCAAGTATTCTGGAAGAGAGTAACTGAATTCAATCAAGTCCATCTCTCAAGAAGAACATGATTTAAAATCAGTTCTAATCCATACAGGCATCAGCCACCTGTGAGGTTTACTGCAACTTAATTAGTTCCCACCTGGGAAGAGAGAGAGGGCAGTAAATAAGAGACAGTTTTGCCCTCCTTGCTTAAAGGAACTTTCCAAGAAAAAAGCACTTGTGAAACCCTGACATCAAATAGTACATGTCAATGAATGAGCAGAAAATTTTCGTTACATTCATTGGAAGCAGGCATAGAGGCTAACTCCAAAAGGCACTTAATTGTATATTAATTTTTCTGGCACAGAACCTCTCTAACTGAGTGAGACTAATTTTGCATGATTAAATTTAAAACCACAATTGGCGAACCCAGGTTAACAAACCTATAGAAATGCAGTGGGAAGTCTCTACTTGAAAAGGCTCTGTGCCTCCTGAAGTCCAAGTTGTCAGGAGTCATGCAGGAAAGTGTAAAGTTTAATAACATTTGGTGGAAAAAAAACTCATGAGCTCTTTTAAGGCCAACACTTGCCAGTGCACCACCATCAATGGTTCTGGTTTCACAGTGACATTTCTTCACTTTGAAAATACTTTACTCTCTCCATTGCTAAGCAAAACATGCACACACGCAGCAAGTAAATTAGGATAATGTGCAACTGAATATAAATAAGTGCTTCCAAGTATATGCAATAAGCAACCTTAAAAAACCTCCCAGATTTTCCTTTGATTTCTTATATGGTATTTGTACTTCAGCTTTTGGAACAGCCTCAGTACCCTGAAAGATAAAATACTTGTGTCACGCTACAGTGATGGGGTTTTGTGGGTTCGTTTTTTAAGTAGTATTATAGTGCTGCTCATTTAAATACTGTTCTTCTTGATGGTGAGAACAGAGAGAAGAAACCAGTAGGGGAAAGTTTTTAGTATTTTCTGAATATATGTCAAATGGTGACTGAATGAGCAGATCCCACCTGGGACACAGGCACTGGCTGCAGTGTCTGGTCAGTGGGTAAGTCGTTTCTCTTTTCTGTCTTCCTCCCCTTTATAATCTCCGACAGCTAGCCATCTGAGGGATGAATCATCTCCTCCACTACAGCTCTTCTACTGAATAGCTGCTTTAAAGGAAACAGATTGAGGAAAAGTTAGCACTAAGTGAATCAAAGGCAGAGCTGTGTGTTCCGAAGTATGTATCACCCTATATGTTTTCAAGGTTCATTCCCACATTGCTCCCAACCTTGAGCAAGGTAAATACTCGTGTTTGTGTGCATGGGTAGAAGGAAGGGATGTTTCTTTCCTATCTTTCCATGTCAAAAAGGGGAAGACTTTTTTTCTCAAACTTCATTCCCTCATTTCCATTTCTCTCTGCATGGGGAGCATGTTGTTGTTAAAGGCTGCTGTTAAAGTCTTCTCCATTTTGGCCTTACTTTCCCTCTCCTTCCTCCTCCTACCCATAAAGTGGCTTGAGGAAGCTTGCAGATAACTTGGCAGGCTGTGTTTGAGGAGTTTTACCCAATATAATTCAGCAGTGAGCTTTCCTGTCTCCTTCAAAAACATTATAAAATTAAAAACAAGGTACTAGGAAAGTAAGCTAATATTACAGATAAGGTATGAGGGTTTTTTGAGAGTTACTTTAAGCTTTTTGTAAATAAAACCAAATAATTTTCATATTTTTTGCTGCTTTTTGAAAGGAGACTTCATAATATTTTTTCAGTTTTGTCCCCACTGTACTTGGTTCATCATGACTAACATGCATCTTTCCCTGAACACAGTGTGCAGTGTGTACCATTTGTTATATAAGAAGAAAAAAGTAAAAATTTCTTCACTCCAGAAGGCAAAAGATTTCTATGCTTACTGAAAAATTTCAGCAAATGAAAATGGAAAAGTGTGGCAGGTCAAAAAAAATCACTTGGGAACTTTGGTTTCATTTGGGAACTCCCTTTTCCTCTAAGGGGGCTTTCAGAATGCTTAAAAATCATATTGCTGTGATTCCAGCCACCCTCTAGTACCACGTTTCTTCAAATTTCACACAGGAATTTCCCAGGCATGTGCCACAAAAGGGTTAACTACAAGTGAAACTCTTTGCACTGCATGAAGAAATTACTAACCCATTTCAGTAATACATTTTCAGTGTGAATTCAAATGCTCTCCTCTCCAATAGACCTTTATAATGCACTGAGTCCCCAGACACACCAGGGTCTAAAGCACATTATAAAATGCTTTTCTTCACTCTGAATACTATTTACAGAAATAATAATAATTCTAACCAGGTAACATGCTGCAGGATTTCAAAATGTTAAGGGTAAGCTGTTAAATATTAAAGAGGTTGCTTCTAATATTAATACATGAGCCACAAAAACAATCTCAGAGAAGTCCAGAATATAAAACACAGCCCTTGTATAACTTGCTTTTGTTTGTTTCCCCCCACCACAATTCCCTAAAAAGGTTTTTAATTCATAATTTTGAATTTGTTAACTTCTGCACACTGCCTCCAATCCGTCCACGAGGCCATTGCTTTAGAACTAACCAGGCAAACAGAACAACCCCTGAGATTCCTGAACAGAACAACAAAGGTCCTCCTGCTCACAGTGCACCACTACTTAAGTTCCAAAATCTGCACTTGCTGCAGGCATTCAGTATGATTCTACTCCAAATGCAAAGCACAAAAAATTTGAAGACTTTCCACCCAGAGGTAAAACACTTCTTAGTTTGAAGAAACTAAGGCACAAAAGTGTTAAGTGGGTCACACAAGCGTTAAATGCCTTGTTCAAGCAGCTGTTCAGAAAGAAAAGCAAACGAAGAAACCAGCTAAACACATCAAAAACCTTAAGCAGTAAGAGAGGAAGAGGGTTACACCCCTTATAAAAAACACCTTCTACCCCACATACATTCATAGAAAAATGCACATGCATTGAAGTAAATGTAAATGCAGAGGAAAACATGCAGAGAAAAACTTATTCATGAACAGGGCCAGCTGAGCACAGGTACACAGGCACTTACTTGATCTATTTCCATTAACTTGGGGAAGGCACCTGGCCATTCAATTGCCACCTTCACTATATCAGCAGGAGGGGGCATTGCGACGCTGCTGTTCTTCGGAGCCAGTACAACTGGACACTAAACACTGCAGAGAGCCTCTCTCATTCACACCTGCAGGGAGAGAAAAAAAAAGAAAGAAGAATATTACAGCAGTTCAGGCAGAACTCCAGCACTGCCGCTTCAGTCTCCTACATTTCCCCTGGCTGGGCAGGTGGATGAAAATGTATGTGTGTATGTATGTGCAGGAGCAGGAGAATGGCACATATTACAGGAGCAAGCACAGGACACAACGCCACGACACGCTGCACAGCTCGACAGCCTGTTAGAAAGATGGCTGAAGCACTGAAATGTACGGTGAATAATAGGCATGCATTAGATTTAAATAGAAAAACTATTTTTAAATATTATTAAATATGCTGGTGGGGAAAAAGTGACAAACTACAGAAAGCTCCTGTTACAATGTCACTCCTGGAGTCCCAGGGAACGTGACCAATTCGGTTAATGCTGGCGCTTCAGGAGAAGAGATTGCCCAGGAAGTTATGGCCAGGAAACACGGTTTCTTTTAACTATAGCAATGATCTTCTGGGTGTTCACAAATAGATCACTGCACTATAGCAACCAGTATGTCAGGAAGAAGGCAGAACACACAGCAGTTTCCACATATACATACACACACGCACACACACATCCTCACCTCACGGATCCAGAGATACCCACATATAAATACTTCTTTATGGTACATCTCAGACATGTGAATACACAAGGATGTAGTATACATTCACAGTGACATAATCAGCTACATAACACATCACAATTCTGCAAGAATATGAATATCAGCAGGATCTTGTGTCAAATAGTGTGAGCTGTGAATTTCAAGGAAAGAGGAAAGGGGAAGAACCAAATCCTCAGGTTTTGCCGAATTGAAGTTCTGTCTCTTCTGACTCAAACTTTATAATCTCCCAATAACAACAACAAATGTTTATCAAGAGCATGTAGTGCCTCTCTGGGCTTGCAGACAAAGCTTCTGCACCCCTCTCTCAGCTTGGTGGTGGCAGGACACCCTTTCTAGTAGCAAAGCTTCGCAGTGCTCAGACACAGCAGCCCATGCACCCTTCTGCAGATGGGGAGGTTCCTGCTGGCTTTGCCAAGCCCTCCACAACAACCATGGTGTTTCCTGCATGCTATGCTGAGACCCAGCAAAGCGCCATCACGTACCACAAAACAAGAGAAGTTGTAGAAATCCCCAGCGGTGCAGTCCCACTTCTTCTTACAGAAAAAGAGAAGGAAGTGGCGAAAGCATGGAGACATGTTTGCACATATATCCTTTCAAAGAGCTAAGGCAAGAGAGGAGCTGGCTGAGTATACCAGACATCCAAAGACACAAACAGGTACAGGTTAAAAAAGGCTTTGACTACCTTCAGTTGCTGCTTCAACTAACCTGGTCTAATGACCTTTCTTCAACTGCAGCAGAAGGTGGAGCTCAGATCGGTCTGAAAAAAAATTGTGAAATCATCCCTTCATTGGGAAACATTGCACCTGTGTCTCAGACTACTTTTATAAGTGGGAGCTCATCCGGCCTTGTGGATGTCTCCATTTTTCCTTCTTTCTTGTGTGCCCCTGGTCTGCTCTGAAAAGGCTCAGTCCTCTGATTCTGCAAGCCCCGCTACATCCTACATAAGGCTCTCAACACATAATATAAAAGCAATTTATGAACTTTAGGACTCCAGCAATTTATTTCCAACAATGGCAGTTCTGACGCCGACAGGATCGCACATCACCACAAAGCAGAGCGCAAGGCAGTAAATGAGACAATGGACGGTCTATAAATAAGACTGGATTGCAGGAAGTGCCTTGAAAGACTAAACAATGTGATTAAGAAACACTGTGATATTGTCTACATTTGGTAGATGTTACAGGAACAGGGAATAAACACAATTAAAGCATGCAGCTGGCTTGCTGGTCATTGAGAAAATCAGACATTTACTTTTGGCTGTCTTCTACCCTGTAGAGCCTTAGCAGATGCAAAGTTCCCACAATTTCTCCCTGAAACATCAAACGCCCACCATTTGCATCTCCAACCAGTGGTCCCCTTGCTGTGCAGTGCACTGGCTCAATCAACCACCAAAAAAAAACCCCAAAAAACCGAAAAAGTATTTTTGGTCATCTGGTTTTTACTATGTTTGAGTCAAACAGCTACTAAGAGGTGATACAACATGGGAGAGGGGAGAAGCGAGGTTTCTTGGCAGCAATGAGCTGTTAATCCACCTCGACAGTCAACTGAAACTGAGACCTTGGCACCTTCTGCTCCCACACTCACAGTGACGGTGTTTCCCACCTCCTCAGCAGAGCAGTCCTTGGTACTCTCAGCCTGCCGATGTTTTGGTATTAAGCTGTCTGCAGTGCTTAAGTGGGGCTGACTCACCCAGTGCCTGACCGACAGGCTACTCCCTGCATTCCCTGGCTTGGCACCCCATCCCTGGCAGGAGGGATGCTGGAAAGCCTCAGATAGAGCCTGAGTTTGCTGGCCACAACACAAAAAGAGCAGCAGCAGCAGCAACTCCTGCCAGACAAACTTGACTGAGGATAGCTTCAGCTGAGTAAGCCTTTATTTTCAACAGTTTTATTTTCCCCCATCATGTTTCCCCTACACTCCTAAAGAAAAAAAAATTATCTGTTGACCACATATCTCAAGAGATAGAAGGTAGACCTATAAAAACCATAGAATTCACCTATTGCACGGGCAAACACAGTTTCTTTTGACTGAGAAGTATCTTGTGGCCCAACACCTTCCCTCCAAAGCTCTCAATAAATACTGGTGCAAAAACACTGATTCATGACCACTGGCTGTAAGTACAAAAGTAAAACAACATTGCACAGCAGTAAATTGGCAGAAAACTTCCATTTTCCCATGCATATGAGGGCATTAACCCTAATTTCGCCATAGCAAGTTGTGGGCTATCTTGACTCACACAGGAAGTGTGAAAGGTTTAAGAAAGCAGAGTCAAAGAAAGCTGATGGCAAGTTAATCAAATTCAGCTATGGAAAATAAGCGCTTACATTCCAAAGCAAGGTGCAAGAGAAGTCTGCCACAGCATTCAGCAGACAATTTCATTGTGACTAGTTTTAATGTAGGCTAGCACAGATCTCCTACATAATTATAATTATTACTATACGTATGCTTATACAGTCATAAAACACAAAGCAAAGTGACAGATCTTTAACTAATACAAATGGATGTAGTACCACTTCTCCCACCAGAAGACCAACTCAAAGATAACAATGTGGTCTGAATGCTGAAAAGCATATAAAATCATCACTTTGTTTCTGTTTCTCAGTGGCCATCCTAGTCAAATGTGCTGATTTTCTTTCCTAATTTATATTCTTATGAATCCAGTGCAACATACAAAAGACAGTTTAGTTTCATTCTACTTATGTGGCAATGTCAGAAACAAATATTCTTTCTTTTTGGGGTTTTTTTAAGGCCAAAATTGATGTTCAGTTGTCATCCCAAAAGTAGGACTGTAAAGAAAATTCTGCAACCTACAGTGCTGACAATTCAAAATTACCTACTATTTATTCCCATGGTACGCAGTGTGTTAGACACTGCCCAGCAAAATAAGGAAGGCACAAATCCTGGTTTGAAATGGTTCTAATTTAGTAAGCAATTTTCATTATGTGCATGAAGAACTAGAACTGTTTTCAGCTGCTTTTTGTTATGCCAGCAGCAGTCAAACAGTGCAAAGGAGAGGGATGTCACTGAAGGGTCTAGTTATGGAGTTTTCTCAAGTAGAATTCCTTTTTCTCTCCCAGTGGGATCTGAGAAGCACTGACATGTAACAGCAACTTTCCAACTCATTTTTACAACCTTTATTTTCAAGGCAGAATCTGAAAGCAAGCAGGACGCATGTGCAGGCATGAGTGTATGAAGGGAAGGAGGGGGTCAGAAGAAAAGGAAAGCAAATTCCCATTGTTTTTCCTAAAGCATGCAAGGAGATGTAACCTGGAGAATGTTTAAGCAACTTACATGCTCAACAGCACACTATTTTATAATTTGAGGGGGGGAAAAAACACAACCAAAGCATGTCTACCACTTGAACACACTTTCTTCCATCAACATGATTTTGCAGAACTATGACAGATTATCCCATTAAAGTGTCAATTTTTCAATTTATTGCTATGACCACATGAAGTTCATTTATGCATTTCAACCGTACTATGAAGGAATTCCTGTGGTCTACTAAGTCAGAGTAATAAAAATCCAAGTTGGAAATCAAAGTATGTTAAATTTAATGTAAAAATGCATCAGCACAGATATGCAAGCTCTCAATTTACCTGCCTGGCTCTGAAGGATGCATTCAGCACAAATGTCAGAAAAATTTATTGAGTTTTCCCCTTCTACCTATGCACTGCATGTGGAAAACAGGATTTTATTCGTGTTTGAGATTAGTTCCCAGTGGAACTCTTTTTTTTCAAACTTGTTTTGCAATTTCATTGGCACTTTCCATACAAAGATCTCAAAGTCCTTTAAATAACAAAGTTATCAGAGCACATCTCTCAAGAAATAAATTCTATTCTTACTCCACAGACAGAGGAAAAATGGATGGCTAATAGAAACGATGTGACTTGCAGCTCTACTCACAAATGTAAACAGCAGCCTAGAACAGCTTATTTCTTCTTTTACGGAAGAGAGGTAATATTCAAAGAGCAGGCCAGCTCATTTCATGAGCAGCTTGAGTAAGAAAATTAATGATTAGAAAGTGACTGAAGGAATGCCACATGCACTTGAGAATTTAATAAAACAAAGCACGTGTTTCTCCTGCCTGGACAAAAGGCAGCATATACAAGCACCTGGAGCTGGCACAGGTCCTGCCACCCCCTGACACAGGCAGGTTTTGCATGGCATTTCTTGAAGGTGATGGGAAAGCTGGGCAGTGAGGGCAGCAGGGCCAAGCAGGATGCAGTAGGTGCATGCAGGGAGCTGAGCCCTGGCCGGGCCCACAGCAGGAGAAGAGGCACAGCTCCCTCTTCTCGGCACCTTATGTAAGGAACCACTTCTTGTCAAACCTCATCAGCTTCCTCCGCTTTGCTCCCCCCGCCCCAGCAAACAGAAACTAAGTGGCAAGTTCAGCTGGAAGGTCCCTCGGGGACCAAGTCTGATTAACGATTTTAGAAAGATAATCCAACACTGGATTAATATCCCCCAAGAGAGTTATTTTTGGAGTTAAACTGCATGACTGAACAGCTGAGTCTAAGGAGCTGTAAACATGCTCTACCATCTCTACAAGAAATGAAAACAGGGCAGAGAAGCCAGGGGGCTGGATGTACACTTTGTGTACATAAAAAGGCTTTCATGCTGCCTTTTTCCTTGTTAGGCATTCAGTGCTATTCACCCCTGAACCAGGCAGGAGTCAAAGGCCCAGCAGACCCATGTCAATAAAATCTGCGGATGTTTTGACACAAATGGAAGATAAAGCTGTACAGAAGCTGTGAGCTATACTCTAGCAAGGGATGGAAAAACGGCAGCGGTCTCAAAAAGCAGGCAACCTGGGTGGGGGTGCTACCCCTCTGCAGCAGTGCAGGAACATCTGATCCCCCTCAACTGACTTCCATGGTTCAGAACAGTCCATCAACTTCCAAACAGGAACATTTATTTGATGCTGAACCCTAAGTCTGCTGATCCATAAAGCATTATTAGACCAGGAGTGAAATATTTAATATCATGTTAAAATGAGCTTTGGACCCTTCAGGTTTAAATACACCACCCTTCCTCTTTAATTTGAGAAGATTTTAAGACTGTGGGCATCAAACGTACCGAACAGGACAGTTTTTGCCACTGGTAAAGCTGTCCAAGAAAGACAACTAATATTTGTGTGGTTGTCACCTATCTCATTCCCAGCATACCCATAACCTTTCTTCACAATTTCATTCCTAGTATTTTGTCTATCCACAGTCATCTCGTTCCTCTTCCTGGGAAGCATTTTATATGGTTGAGGTTTCACTATGTTTGACAGGCCAGACCAATTTCAAATAGAGCACTCTTCAAAACTAGAGAGCAAAAAAGGCTTTAAAGAGTGCTTCAAAAGAAAAGGTGGAAGAAAACAAAATAGACTGGGTGTATTCAGAATATAAGCAAGAGGGCTGTCTGGTTATGCTTTTAAAGCACATATGAAAGCATATAAAAAAAATTTAGGTACTTCTTTAACATGAACTCCCCCACTTCTTGGAAGATCATTCTCTTTATACTAAGGAACTCCTAGTTACGTCTGTAATTCGTAAGAAGACAAAAAACTTAGTTTTGATTACTCAAGTTTCTATTTCAAACTTTATGGCAATTTAATTAGTCAGATCAAGTCAGATTTAATCAGTCAGATCAAGATGTTTGTTCACAAAAGACATTGATATCTGAGCTCTTCAAACTAGAGACCAGGAAAGTATCAAACTCAAATACTCAAAATAAATATTCCAATAAATAAATAAACTAATTTTAAAAAATCATAAAAAACCTAGACTAAACCAAAATGCACCACCACAAGCCCCCCACCAATAGCAATCCAGCAGTTAAAGATCTAAGACTTCACAAAAAAAATGTATGATTTTTCAACTATGCTGAGTACCTACCTAACATATGAAATTTAAAGACCATGGGAGGTATCTAGTACAGAAAAAAACCAAAATGCTACTCTGAATACAAGGTATAACTTAAACTTTTCAAAGTTTATCAGAGCTTGCTCACTTCATTTGGGGTTGTTTCTCACCATTTGGCTTGACTCCAGATGTTTCTAAACTGAAGCAAGTAGCAAAAAATATCCCTTAAAATCCAGTTAAATATAGTTTTCTTTTCCCACCTTTCAGGGTAGTCTCACATAAATAACCTGCGAGGTAGAAAAGGAAGTAATGGAGAAAACGTAAAACCTCAATTACAGCTAGTGGTCCTACTGTTCTTAAAGAGCTCTAAGTTAAAAATTAAAGTTCTCAGCATAAGAAATTTGGAGGGCATAAGAAAGGAAAAAAGACATTGACACTGTGAAACAACAAAATAAAGCAATGCAAAACATTACAGCTCGAAAGGATGGAGGCAATTTTTTTTTGTTTGGGGGAGGGAGAGAAGACAAAGGGGTGGTGATTTTTAATGTTTAAACTAAACACATTCCAAAGGAGTCCCATGAAACTGAGAACTGAGTAACTTTATTACATGCTGGTTGAAAACAAGCTGAAAAGAAACAGAGAAAGTTTATCAAAAATGCTGTGAATGTTGAATAAAACTCAATTAAGGGTAAACAAAATCACAGCCCTCTTTTCAACTATTAGCATGATTAGTATGATATAGGCAATGGTACCTCATACCTTCCTGGAATTTGAATAAATCAGGGGGCTAGAAAGGACACAAAAAAGAGCACCTTGAGTCAAGATGATAATACAGGAGAAGCTGAATCAAAACAAGGATGACTGGCTATATCCCAAAGGAGAAAACAGATACAGTAAGATAAGCTCAAAGTTGGGGAAAACCCTAAACTTCCTGCTGGAAGCAAGATGAAGCACCAGTATAAAAAACAAAGAGAATGTGTTACCCTAGCAATGTTTATTATACATCCAGAGGAACGAATGGAACTGCTAGGAAGTTAGCAGTCAAATGGAGGAAGAGAGGGCAATAGAGATGTGTGAATGCTGAAGGAAACAACTAAGTTAACTGATGGCACAGGATGCTGAAGGCTGAAACAAACAGCGTTATTTTCTAATGTAATCATTCTGCCTAGAAAAATTCTACAGAAAAGAGTAATATTGATATTCCACAGAGCATAAGCATAATGCTCATCCTAAGTAAGAAAAAACAGCAAAAGAAAGGGTGGGTACTTCTTGTGAGTCTGGGGAGGGCACAAAAATTTTGAAGACACCAGCATTTTGTCAGGCACTGACACTGCTCTTCAGAGATGTGCAATTTTGAACGCCACAATATAAAAATCATAAAGCTACTAGAAGCCATCCAAAGGAGGGCTGTGAAGAAGGTGAAGGATCTAGAGGGGAAATCATATGAGGAGCAGCTGAGGTCACTTGGCTTGCTCAGCCTGGAGGAGACCTCACTGCAATCAGCAGCTTCCTCGTGAAGGAAAGTGGAAGGGCAGGCACTTATTTCTTCCCTCTGGAGACCAGTGAGAGGACTCAAGAGAATGGCATGAAGCTGAGTCAGCAGAGGGTTAGGTTGGATATTAGGAAAATGTTTTTCACCAAGAGGGTGGTTGTGTACTGTAACACACTCCCTAAGGGAAGTGGTCACAGCACAAAACTCCGTCTGAGTTCAAGAAGCGTTTGAGCAGTGCCCTTGGGCACATGGTGTGACTCTTGGGGTGTCCTGTATGGGCTAGGAGTTGGACTCAGTGATCCCCGTGGGTCCCTTCCAACTCAGAACCTTCTATGATACCGTAAAAGATAACAAAAAACAAGAAAAGGAAAGAAACCACCTGTCAGTAATCTTGCAGCAGAAATACTTACTGCAATCCGTGCATCAAAACATCTAACACTCAAAATGCCCCACGTTTTTCTGACTTCCCAGAACTACACAGTCTCTGAATCCACCCCTGCAGGCTCCTAGCTCTCTGTCAGTTCACTCTTATGATAGTCACAAAGAATAATTTGTCCTTAACACTTCTGGACTTCCCAGTGCTGGCTCTCTGAAGGACATTCAGCAAAACTAGACAGCATATGGAAAAAACAGTGATGGCCACTCAGGAAAAAATGTGTGGCACAGTTAATATTAGAGACTTTGCCTATAGCTAACATTTGTTGACTAGCTTGAGCTATTCTGCATTAAATAGAATGTCAAGACTAAGCCAGAGTTTTAATGGACATCATAAAACTTTGGAAACAGAAATACTAAAGAACAAACACAGACACGGTCACATCCCAAAACAGCTACTGTGCATATGCTCATCCTTAACACTGGTGCCACTCTGCTTTGCTGAGTACTGCTCAGTTGGTTTACCTGCAGGCCTGGAACCCATGTTCTGGGGACATCCCAAGGAGATATCACCCTCCTTTTTAATACTGATACATACCTTGGGGCTGTTGTTTATAATTCTAGATCAAGAGGAGCTTGCATACCTGAACAATCATTTCAATTATACAATCAGGTTAACCATAAGATCACTGTAAGGCAAGATACAAGCAAAAAGATAGTAAAGACCACAAGAAGAGGGCAAACTCCAGGTTCACACAGCCAGAACACTGATTGTATTTTGGAGGGATCCAAGAAACCTTTTGGAAAAAATCTGACTGCAAGATATTAGCAGTCCCAACACTGCTCACCCAGCCCATTTCTGGGGGAGATTTGTCCTGCATAAAGCTTGGTAAACTGCATTAAATGTGACACTTAGTAACAGGAGATCGAGGTATTTTAAGATGAGACTATCCCTTACTCATCTCTCTACTGCAAAACTGTGAGCAGCAGATGACCCAGTTTGAGCAGGGCAGTTGGCCAGATGACTTCCAGGAGTCCCTTCCAGCCTCAACCATTCTGCAACTCTCTAAATACACTGATGTGTTGTCTCTAAGCACTCAAAGTTATAGCCTGCCCATCTCTGCTCCAATACTGTGCTTTTCTGTACTTCAGCATGCACACCATGAGCAAAAAGACCTGCTTTTGTAGCAGGTTGCCTTCCATGCCAAAATAAGATTCTTGCAACACACTAAAACCAGCCGTTGGTTACAACTTAGGAACAACAATCTCCATAAATCTTCCCATCTTTTGGGAAGAGTTTTTGGATGCTTTTGGCATCCAAAAGCAGTCATCAAAGAATATCCCAGGCTTCCAGCACTTGAACTAAAATTTTAAAGATCAAGGTGGAACTTTACCTCTGACAAGAAAACTGCCATAAAATGTGTTTGTGTTACAGACTAGTACATGACATTCAAGCACTGGGTACAATTTGTGGTCACCCCATAATTTTACTGCCCTCTTTATTCAACATTAAAATCTGCATGGCCCAGGGAAAGAGGAAAGAATGATGCAAACATCATCCTTTATTGGTCTGAGTCATAAACTCTAGGGAGTCATGCAGTTTAAGCAGCAGACAACAGTTGAAAAGCTTACTGTCTTTCCCTTTTAGCAGGGACAGCAAGACAGGTAATAAGTTCACTCAGAAATTACAACCCATATGTGGACTTAAACCCCAATTGAATCTAATTTATGCTATCATGCTGGGCTATTAAAAAAAAAAAAGGGGAGATGAAAGGGGGAGAGGATAGCCACCACTTCAGCCACTGCAGTTGAAGCTATACACAGGTGTTATTAATATCTATTGTCTTACTATTAGAAAAAAGTGAGAACACTTTAATAAAGAACTTGACCCATGAAAAATACCAGCTTGTCTAGTAAATATGTTCACTTCATTGCTCAGGTAAAAAGTCACTGTCAATTAAAAAGTCGTCTTCTTAGTAGTACATAGGATCTGTTTCTCCAAGTCTCTTCTATTTCATAAGGAACTATAATTTCAAAGGCTCTCTAAGACTCCTGAGATGACTAGAGCTAATACTCTGTCAAAAGTTGATGACAGCACAGCTGTGTTTCCCCATTGCCACGCTCCAGTTGAAGCTCCAGCTCCAGCCTCGCTGGGAACATGCGGAGTTATGCCAAGAATGAGAAAAACACTCACTGTTTCCAAATTGGCTAATCAACGGACTGAGTGCTTAACCTCCCCACAATACATGCATCCAGACAAGCAACAAGCACTGAGGACTGAACCGTGCCAGCCACATTATTCAGCAAGACGACTCGTGGCAGTTTTCTTCCCAGGAGCCAGAACATCAATTGTCACCGATGATGCTGCAACTCAATCATCTTCTATCAAAACACCCATTCAAAGTGAACCAGCACTTGCTGTGTGATGCTTTACTCTATTATCCTAAAAACAAATAAGAGTGCCTCAAATAACTCCTGCGTGGAACCAACCAACTTGGTTCCATGGAGGAGTTATTGATCAGCATTTTACTTGCTAAGAACTTAAAATTGCTAACTGCAGAACAGGGAGATGCTGGCAGCAAAAGGACACTATGCTTTTGCTGAATAATAACATGCATACCTCTAACTTACTATGTAGCTGAAAAAAATGGATCCTCATAACTCTTTCATGTTAAAAATACTGTAATACACACACATCATCCTGAGCCACCATCCTTACGTTCTCTGGTAAAACAAAATTTTTCTGCTCCAAAAAGTTCTCTGAATGCCAAAGTCCAGTTCCATAGCGGATCTGATGTCTGCTTCCCCAATGTCACAGATCTGCCTTCCTCTCCCCAGTGCCAGCACTGGCACTTGTCCAGCACACCAGTTCAGAGAGATGGAGTGTCTAAAAAGTAACCCACAAAACAAAAACAAAGACAGATTTTCAGACAGATTAGCCCCTTGAATGTGTTCACCACTCACTCACCCAAGCTTCAGGACCACAACAAGCAATGTGTAAGGCCAAAGAGGAAAACAGGACTATAACCTGCACATTTTAAACTTTTTCACCTGTGCAAAGTTCATGGCATACAGCTAAGATTCAATATCATAGAGAAGAATGATGTAAAAGTATGCAATTACTAAGTTCATTACAGTATGTCTCATTAATTCAATGAGCTGCTTTATAATTGTAACAGACATTAAAAGATTAAAGTATTTGGATTAAATCCAAGTACATTTTCAGTGCTCTGATAATTGCCAGAGTCTGTATCTTCAGAAATACAGAGTAACACCCCTTCACCAAGTACCCTGTGAGAGAAACCATTGTTTATGCTTCTCGCCTTCAGATTTCAGTGCTCCCAAATTAAATTTTCCCATTGCACTTGGGGTGAGGGGTGGCAAATCTGTTCAGGTAACTGTCTACTTCAGTTTGACATGTTAGAACTGTTTCCAAATAAAGCTGTCAACTGAAGTTGACCATTTTGAACTTCCTGGAGGGCTAACACCTGGCTGGAAAGTCCTTTGTGTGCACACAGCAACACAGAAACAAAGCCAAACACAAAACTCTATGGCACCTTTCATCTATAATTCAGTAGTAGTTTAACATCATTAGATCTCTGCTGTTCAAGCAGTAAGGGTGATTTAGGTATCAATCACTTTAAAAGAGAATATAGTCCTCTCTCTGCTCTTCAGTCAAGCATTTATACTCTGCTGTGGAAACTAAAGCACAGCTTTACAGGTTTGGCAGCATGGTGACAATGGCAAGCACAGAGCCCTACCCAAAATTACACAAAATTAAGCAGTATTCACAGGTTGCACTGAAAGTACAAGATTTCCAAAAAGCTACAGTGCACATCTCTACTGAATGAATACTTCATTTTCTTCTCATTGCCTATCCTCAAGTTGCATTCTCAGAATCAGACAGAGCCCATCGGAAGACGTTAATCTGGAGTAACGAGTGTGATGAGGAAAGAGATGTCCCATTTCCAAAGCTGACAGACAACCTGCCCTGTAACAAGTAAGTGGACTCCCCATCTCTTCTTTTCCCCTTCTCCTAACAAGGTATTTGGCTGTTCTGTCAGAGCTGGATCTGACTTCCTTCTATCTTGCCTGGAAGATACATGCAGGGCTCACAATGACACGTTCTCCACAATATGCAGCTCCCAACTGCTTCTTCTTGATCTGGGCATACAAAACCTCTTAACACAAGGAATAAAGGAAAATATTCTTTTGAAGCTTCCTTTTCACCTGTCTCATTCTCTCGACTCTGGAGCAGATTCCTATGGGCCACATCACCTTCACAAGCTCTTTTGTCAGAGTGTTAAAGAATTCGATTTTTTTTCAGCTTCATCTCTTACTTTGCCAGTCGCACCCACTGTTCCAACAATTTTGACTAGGACTTGGGGGGGAGGGGGGGTCCTGGAAAGATTACACTAACTCTAATTAAATTAACTTGGGGAAAATTCTGAAGCAAAAGTGTCCATAGGTAAATATGCTGCATCAGTGTCCAGGACAAAGTCTAATGTTCCCATATAAACAAGTCATAAAAATGTATTCTAGCATTTGCAAAACAAACCTCTTGAGACACAAGAGCCCCAGATTCTCATTTGACCTTGGTGTCCTTGAGAAAATGTAATCATTAGCAGCTAGTATAAGAGACAGACCACTAAAAACAAAATTAAAAAAACCCACCTGCAAATTGACCCTATATCTTCCAAGTTTGTTCCCCAAAGCACTAATTAAAGAGGACTCTCTACCACATGTAGCAATCATACTGTTTAAATGAACAGAGAGTTCTGCTTCAAAGACAAAGATGCTAAACTTGGAAGCAAGAACACTTGTGTTTAATTTTCTTTTATTCAAAGGATTGGTGTGTGGCCATGTACTTGCCCTTTGGTTCTCTGTGCCTCCAACCACCAAGCGCAAAATGGAGCACCCCACTTCCTCAGAGCAGTTGAGAGGCATTGAGAGGCTGCAGAGGATTTTATCTAAATCATGCTGACAGATTACCCAGAATGGGCAGCTGTCTTATTTATTCATGTGATTGGACAGACTAGTCCCCCAGATCTTCCTGTATTTCACCCTTCCTAGCCCTCAAGGCCCTGAAAGTAGAGACTGACTTACCTATTTCTTGCCACCATCCTTAGACTCAATACAACACCTTCTATTAAAACCAGATGTACAAGTGAAGATGCAGTTTTGGGGTCTGCTGGAAATGGTCTGTGCTCTTTTTGAGCATTTCAGAGCAATTATCCATCTGACAAGGCTTCTCACAAGGACGCCAGATATGCACTCTGGGATGGGACAGAAGGGAGCAAATCCATTTTTGGCTATATTTATCTTCCAATGTGTTTTAATTATCCTACTCTGCCAAACTAAAAGATTCATTAACAAGACAAAAATCACAAATATACTTCTAGGTGACTACATACTTTAAACCAAATCAGCAAGGGATACTATTTTCCCAAGCAAAACAAAAGCATCACCATTATTTTCATTTAAGCCAAGACTGAAAGAGCACACAGAACATGCTGTAAGTACCAAGCCTGAAATCTCATTGCCATTTTCTTTACATATAAAGCTGTTTTTCCTTACATTAAGCATCCCCAAGGCACACACAAATGTCTGCAGAGCCAATCAAAATGCAAATACTGTGAAACAGCCAAGCAAGCAACTACTGCTTGCCTCTTTATCACATTCTTCCTTTTATTCAGGCTTTCGTCTTTGATTACAAGTGACTTTGCCAAGCACCGTGTGCTTTGGCTTTAGAGCACTGAAAGTTTAAGCTGATCTCTACTCAGAAATAATCTGTCATCTGGTTCTTTCGTTCAGCCATTCCTGGCAACTGCCTTACTTTTAGCACACCCATGACAGGAAGAGACCCCTATCCTTTCACAACTACCTCTTTCTGGACCCAAATAATCTCTGTAGTTTTGCACAATGGGATTAATGCATGGCTGCTGGCTACCCTACTCTCCTGCCGTTGCTTTTAATAATTTCATTGCTGAAGTGGAAATACAGATGTTAAAAGAGACAGGCACATGACAGAAAACGCTTGCCTCTTGCTTTGAAGATGCATAACATGACAGCAAGATGAAAAATCCCACAGCTATGAACGATGCCAATTTTCTCAGGAACTGTTTCATCTCTAACAAGATCAAACTGAACTATTGCCAGTAAATTGAGGAGGTGCCTGTTTTAACAGTTCCTTTCCTAAATCTGGTACTATTTCCCCTGGTTCATTAACCAACCTTATTTAAGAAAGAAGAATCCTATCTCAAAAGGAAGAAGGCAGCAAGGTAGCTTAGCATGCCACCAGCCAAGTCACAAGCCAAGTATTTATCGCTGCTTTCTGTTAGGAGAAACTTAACCATGCCAAAGGTTGGCAGTTTCCTCTAGCAGCTAAGAAGTAAAAAGTCTTGTTGAGCACATTTTCCTTTTGAGCTGCCACAACACATGCCATGATGTATTCAGCACAGCTATTAGGCTGAGTGTGAGAAGGAAAGGCTACAGGTCTCTGCCGGCAAACTGTGGCCCTCTAAATTTTCAAATTTCCAAGAATATATAGCATTTCTATACAGATGACAAAGATAGTAATGATATCCCTGAAAGGTGTTTTCAAGCACTTTTAGGTTAAATGTTATCTAAGGCATAATTTGACCTTGATTTGCTTTTAGATTTTTTAATTATTGACTTATGTGCATTAAAAGCCACTGGAGAATAAAGCATTTGTATTTAAGATCCTATTTTTGCTTTTGCATGACTTTAAAGTGATGACAGTTTTAAGACCCACTAGAGTAAGTATGGATTAGATGTTAATGTGCTTTCCTTGCTTTTAGTACATAAAATTTTCAAATGATCGACTCTTAGAAAGAATAGTGACTGTCAGGAGTTTTACCATGTCCTTTTTAACAAGGATGAAGAGGGGAAATATTTGTTTATTTATTTTTAAGCAGGACATTCATTCATAGAAGAAATCTAAGCATAATACATATAGCCTAGGCTGTACAATTAATCTCTCTCACCTTTGACCTTTTTTCTCCTTTTCTTTTCTGACAGTGTTTTGTTTCCCTTTACATGACCCATTCTATAAGCCATCTTCCACTTCCTCAAAGATATTACATTCACACACATGCCAACCATTTTTTTCCACGTGGAGATTTTGTACCAACTGCTGAACTTTCATCTCAGCCAAAGTACATCCCAACTGAGATGCAACAGACATATTTCAACCCTCACCAATATCGCTCTGCACTTTTCAGGCTTTTAAAGCACAGGGAAGCAAAACCTTCACGGCCAATTTGGGAAATCCAGAAGTGCACATTGATATTTCATTCTTCCTATATATATATTTTTTAAATATCAGATTAAAACAACCTATGCTTTGCAGAAGCCAATTACAGTAGCTTTTGTGAAGGTTAGAAGTTCAAAAAGGAAAGCTGGTTTCTTCATTTAGCAGCCTCTTTCAACAAAACTGATAAAGAGACACTGAAGGGAGAGCGTTTGTGTAGGTATGACAGCAAGGGGTATGAGAGGAGGGGTCTAAAATTCTTTAATTCTCTTATTTATGACTCTCTCTCTCTCTTTGACCTTACCCTCTTCAGGGGACACTGTCCCAAATCCTAACAACCTGCAATGAGAAAAAGCTACCAGAAACACACATTTCCGGCTGTCTTCCTCAACACTCACAGAGCAAACAGTCCCCAAAGCACACTTCGCCCTGCAGCCTTTGGGGAGACATGTCCCAGACACACAAGATGTAACCATGCAAATTATAGCTCTTTCTCAAGCTTGCAGGCTCATTATGCCTTCTTTCAAAATCCCCTTCCTGCTGACAGATATAAATCGAGCAAGCAAACTCACTCTGAGAAATCGAAACTTCACATGGCCACAAAAGGCTCTCTTTTTTTGTTTTTTTTAAAATATTAACTTTGCACATGAGCATAAGCACCAAAAGGAATGCACCAAGTATTATCTTGCATTGGTTTTTCTAATCAAAATACATGGCAACCACAAAAGGAAATGCTTCCAGACCAGTAATGAAGGGACTGATTCATATGCCCCAGAGAACAAGTGCTGAACAATGTCCACTCAGTAAGGTTTCAGCTTTATCCCTTATTAAAATAAAACCACGTGTCTGATCTTTAACCCACTTTGATTTATAAATGTTTCTGCTTCTCAGGATTATGAAAGTAAGTATGAACAGAGAAGTTAGAAGAAAACAATCCATCACAAAACCCTTATACACCAAATGTTAGAATTGCCATCTATCTTACTTCCTTTTGCAAAAATGTGGATTTATAGAGTTGAAGGACTCGATGGGCATTCCAGTTTGAAAATCAAAAAGTAGGCTGAAGCAAACAATAAAATACTACATCCCAAATGTAACATAGCCTCAGCTACTGTACATAAACATCAGTTGGTCATCTGTCAACCAACTGAAATGCCACATGCATTTGAAAAATGTTAAAATATCAGCAAGAAAAAAAGAAGAGTCCTTTGAAAAGGCCAGAGATTTATCAATCCCAAGTTGTGCATAAATAAATTCTCAAATCCAACTGTGTGGCTTTACATCTCAACATCTTATGTTCCAGACACTTTTCTGACCAGTGTTCTTCACTAGAATGCAAATCTGGACTAAAGTCACAATGCAAAACAAGGGTTTTTTTCCTTTTGGTTGTGCCCCATTGCAGAAGATATTTGTTCTAAATTTTAAAGTGTGTCACATTTTCCATGGGGCATTCAGGAAACTCCTAGCACAAAAACAATGAACAGGATGTGGCAGGTCAGGATAGAGCTACACACACTGAAAGAGAACATTTGAGGAAGGGGAGGGGGACACTTTGCAGTCTTTTATTACTCGGGATCTTCTTGGTTCCAGCCCTATACAGGATTTGGTTTTGTGGGATAGCATGCAGATCTTGCCTGGCCAGAGCAATCTCTTGATTTTATAAGAATTCAATGCCCTAGACAATTTTATAGGACACACAATTATTAAACAGCTGTGACACCTTCAGCCAGTCCACCCCAGTTCATGCTCTTGCTCTTGGACCATCTGTGAACCTATCATGAGCATGTCTGACAGCCAACCTGAACACAGGACAGGCCTGTAAATTTGCAGTTGTTTTTAATATTCCTGCTAATAAAACAATCACTGCTCAGTATTATTCTTGTAAGTTAAATCTGATCTGTTACTACATTGCAACTATCCTGTGTCTGGAAATAACTGGAGCATTAATATTCCCACAGCAATAGGATAGCTACACAGACTGCAAGAGCAATACCTGTATGGTGAAGTTTTCTGAGCCCACAGGAGCCCATAGCTGGTGCTCTACCTCCTCACTGGATCTTTCCTATATAGGAAGGCCTCTGCACAGTACTTCAGTTGGGTCAAAGTTTATGCAACTTCCAGAAACACCTCCAGATAAACCCCATGCTCCCAACTCTGCTGGAGTCCGTGTAAAAACAGGTGCTGTGAGACCATGGGACAGATCATAGCTCTCATCCTCCCCCCAGCCATGCTGGCTGTAAGATGAAGGAATCACTGAGAACTCTAGTTCTTTAAGCAACTGCTAAGATCCAAAAACCAGTGGCATTTCTTGAAGACCAGTAAGCTCCTGAGCACTGCTCTTGCTTTAGTAAAGTTGTCACCTTTGTTTCACAACAATGAAGTCCCAAAAAGCTTTTTGCAGCAGCAGAAGCAGCATGGATTTTAAGCTTCTGTATTTCAGACCTGCTTTTATTCATCAGACTTTCCACATGGTAATCCTAGAAAAGCAATTCTAATGCAATATTTTCAGCATCAAATTGAGAGGCCTAATTTGTGGCTACAGCTGTGGCCTGTTATCTATACTTCATCACTCCAATTCAGCACAACACAAACTCCATAATTCTTCAAACTTCGACATGCCTCTACACCACAACAGCAATTAATTTGCCTCTTCCAGCCTCTGCCATTAAAATAAAACTGCAACATACCACAATCTGAAAATAAAACTAATTCAGTCGCAGCCCTACCCAACCTCTCTATCATTTAAAGAAAACCCCTGCAACTTCAGCATTTAAGAAGTTGGACTTTTGTCAGAATTTTTTTTTTTATTCATATGCTTACTTTAAACATTACTTATAAATCTGACACAGTAACTTCCCATTAGCACCTAAATACAACATTAGCTAAACTTTTTACAGGGACTTGGCAAAAAAAAAAATCTTGCCTCATCAAAACAAAAATAGAACTTGCTGAAATGTTTTCATATTGACCTGAAAAACAAACAAACAAAAGAAAAGAGATAAATGAAAAATCCAAGCAATTCTCTACCCAACAACTATTGCACTACAAATAATTTGAGATTAAATGACAGTTTCAAAGCCAATTCAGAATAAAAAATATCATCCTATAAATCTGTGAATGGGGGTTTATTTGATAATGCTATCACTAGATAAGCTAGGGTCATTAAAGCCCTTTCCAATTAACACAGTAATTGGCTTTTCATATCAAGAAAAAAAAAAGCTTTACCTCTCATTTGCAAAGAAAACTCTAACAGTAAAATAATATGCATCAGATGGAATAACATTTCCTTATTATATCATAAACACAAACCTCACTTCAAAGTAAAGATGATTTTAGACTTGAAATGAGTACGTTTTTAATCAAAAATAAAATTCAAATTAAAGCCACTGTGATTTTATTTGAACTTTTATTTACTAAGTTTACATAGCTGCATTGTACCCTTTCGGAAGCAAGTATAGCTCACATTATTTCTCTTATGTTCCTTGCTGGAGCATAGGGTAAAATCATTTTGATATTCCCCTTGGCAATAAGACTAGCAAATCACTCAGGAGTCTAAGAAAAAACACACCGCTTCCAAAATAAAACTGCATTTCATAAAGTAATTAAACATCCTGTGCATGTGGCACAGCTATACCTCTCAAGAAGCTCCCTGACTTGAGAGTGACCTGGGAATACAAGCTGTGCAAAGGAAAAAGCCCAAATATGGCACACATCTCCTCATAAACAGACACACGGCATTGTGAAGCACTAAGGCATGCCCTCCCAATTAGCTGGACCTTTTTGAGTTTTTCTGAGGCTCAACCAAATAGTAAACATAGCTGCAGCAACCTTCAAAATTATAATTTCGAGTTTTCCTAAATGCCTGTTTCAAATCAACTGTGACCTTCTGTAACAGGTGTATTCTAAAGGCACTTAACCCTAAAGTTTGCTCCCCCAGTATCTAAATATAAATCAAGAGCTACTTTTCTCATGTGGTATTTGTTGTCTTCACTACTAAGGTGACTACTAATTCTTGCTGTTTAAAAAGAAGATAGTTACTGTTTTATTAATTAGTTTTACATGGCAATTTTAAACGAACTATTGCTAAATGCAGAAAGTTGTACCAGCACAAACTCACATGGGTAATAAGAAAAAAAAAATTATCACTGGAGCCTTAAAAAAAAAAGAAACAAAAACAAACACAAAAAAAAAAAAATCCCTCACAGCAAACCCCACCACCAGCCTTCCAGAAACAAGCCTTAGATCATAGCTTTAATACATAACGAAAGATGAGATTGAGACAGTAGTTTCATTGCACATTATAAAACATCTTCATGTTTTACAGACCATATGTTATTGACTCACTCCTTCCCATACACAACAGCCTTCTTCTTTCTTTTACTTTTCCATCATGCTCTTTACTCTGCAGCTATCAGCTATGCTTTTCTGTCAGACTGATACAGACCTCAGCAAGTTCAAAGCATGTGTTCTCTAACTTTAATTTAGCTTTCAAGTCTGCTGCTTGCACTTCATGACAGAAAACACTTTTTTGCAACTTAAATTGTTTACCTTCTTCAGCTACAGCAATTAGACTAATGAGAGTTACTACCCTCCCAAACAAATTTTTTTTTAATGCAGTCATTTAGCCTGACAGGCTTGCCAAGCTGGTGAGGAGGGCTTTAAACTAAAGCTGCTGGGGGAGGGGAAATTCAATCCATCTCTCACAGAACACTTCTGGAAAAGCTGTCAGCCCACAACTTGTACAGGAGCACTCTTTGGTGGGTTAAGTGGGGTCTGGATGGCCAGGCAACAGAGTGGTGGGGAATGGTGCTGCATCCAGTTGGCGACCTGTGGTGTCCCCCAGGGATCTGTGTTGGGCCCAGACCAGTTTAATATCATCACTGATGAGCTGGATGAGGGGATCGAGTCTACCATTAGCAAATTCGCAGATGACAACAAGCTGGGGGCAGGGAGAGTGTCAATGTGCTGGAGGACAGGAGTGCTCTGCAGAGAAACCTGGAGAGGCTGGATAGATGGGCCAAATCCAACAATAGGAGGTTTAACAAGACCAAGACCAATAGATGTCTCTCTCAACTTGTCCACATCCTTCTGGATGCCATCTCTTCCGTCCAGCCTGTCAACCTCACTGCATAGCTTGGTGTCACCAGCAACCTTGCTGTATACACTCAATCTCATGGTCCATGTCACTGACAAAGGTGCTCAACAATGCTGATCCCATTAAAGACCCCTGAGGAACGTCACTCATCACTGCTCTCCACCTGGACATTGAGCTGTTGACCACAGGTCTCTGACTGTGATTTTGCACACAAAGTCATTGTCCACAAGTTGGTCCATCAATCAAATCCATGTCTCTCCAGTTAGAGACAAGGATACCGTGCTGGACAGTGTCAAATGTCTGCACAAGACCAGATAGATTTGATGTCATTTGATGTCTTCCCTTTTCCACTAATGCCATAACCCCTTTGTAGAGGGTTACCATATTTGGCACAAATTGCCCTTAGTGAAGCCATGTATGCTCTCATCAATCAGCTCCTTACTTCCCATGTGCCTTAGCACAGTTTCCAGGAGAATCTGCCCCATGGTCTTGCCAGGCACAAAGGTGAGACTTGCTGGCTGGTACTTCTCAAGGTCTTCCTTATTTCCCTTTTTTCCTAAAGGGCAGGACCCTTAAGACCTGTTGGAGCAGGTCCAGAGGAGGGTCACAAAGATGATCAGAGGGATGAAGCACCTCTCCTATGATGACAGGCTTAGAGAGTCTGGTCTGATCAACTAGAAAAGAGAAGGCTCTGAAGACCTTAGAGCAGCCTTCCAGTACATAAAGGGGGCCAACTAGAAAGATAGGGAAGGCATATTGTGATAAGACAAGGAGTGATGGCTTTAAACTGAAAGGTAGGTCTAGGTTAGATATTAGGAAAAGTATCTCTGAGTGGTGAGACACTGGAACAGGTGTCCCAGAGACGCTGTGGATGCCCCATCCCTAGCAGTGTTCATGGCCAGCTTGGGCAATGCCTTAAGCAACCTGGTCTAGGGTAAGGTGTACCTGCTCATGGCAGGGG
This sequence comes from Urocynchramus pylzowi, assembly GCA_013397555.1. Taxonomy (NCBI): domain Eukaryota; kingdom Metazoa; phylum Chordata; class Aves; order Passeriformes; family Fringillidae; genus Urocynchramus; species Urocynchramus pylzowi. Next base: position 447,143 of record VZRH01003881.1, read on the forward strand.
GATTGGAACTTGATGGGCTTTAAGGTTCTTTTCAACCCCAACTATTCTATGATTTATGAGCACAGGCTTTTAGAATAGCATCAAGAGTAGATATTTGCAATTAAGCCACAGGAGCTGTTCCACTTACAACTTTTAGTGACCCCAAAATCCCTTACGAGGATGTCGTGAAACATTCCAGTTTACATGTTATTGGCATATACTATTAGATGTGCAAATATGTATCATTACCCAGGTACAAAAAAGTATTAGGATTCATCTATGGGCTTCTACTCACAGCAGCAAGGGCCAATTTACACAGCATTCTAGTACTCTACTCCCCTTCACAAAATTGCTCATCCAAGACTATACACGATATAAACTGATGTAAGAAATACAGCTGTGGGGCAGAGGTTCAAGGCAAGACTACAGCCATTGTGAAGATGCATCTTGCTCTGATAGGCCATCTCTATTTTGACAAAACATTGAAGGATCTCACACATCCTCAAGAGTTCTGCCACACAGGAGGAAAACATGAACTGCGAAACATATCATTTGCTTGTATGCAACTTTGGCACGTGTCAGCCCATGATACATTCCTGTTCTGCAGAACAAGGAGCAGATTATCTGCATAAATTCTGCTGATAAGACCTTCACACCAAGGTCACACAGAAAGTCAATGTCAGGGCTTAAAGTAGAAAATGAATGCAAATTTCTTTGCTTTTGGTTTCCACAAGGGAAGGATTTCACCACTTAACTCCCAGCTTGAAAACTAGTGCTAGTGCCAGAAGAGCAGCTTCTTTCATACAAAGCAAGGAGGCAAGAGAGGTGCAAAAGAAGACCAATGAGCTACTGAAATGTGCAAAATCTTTATTTCTTTAAGATATTGCATAGATTCTGGAGATGACTAAGAATTTTATTCATGAAAAATCAACCTCAAATAACTCAAAAGAACATTCAGCGTGGGAGGTTCTTTTGCAAAAAATTAAATAGCAATTGTGATGAAATAGTATCTTCTACCAAGTTACCAAAGAATTTACATTTTGCTCATACTCTTACCTAACTGTAGAACCAGGAACCATACGCAAGGGATAATAGCCAAATTGTTATCTCAAGATGTAGCATTATTTCAAAAACGTGGGTGGGAGAGCAGGAAGCAAAAGCAAGGTTAATTTTAAAAACAATCTTAGAGCAAGATTCTTATTTCAGACCTATCCAACAGAGCTAACCTCCACTACACATCAGCTGCAGATATATACAGAGCTAATTTTAGCAATATTTTAGCTAAATTGCTGGCTAAGTGCAGAGCACGTTTGATCTACTTATAGTCAAACTAGCCATCATTTGACTTACCTATACCCACAGCTGATACCTCCTGGCTTAAAACCTGGTACTTCAAAAATGCTAGAAGTTGACAAGAAAGGCTATTAGCACAAACCAGTATTTGCTAAGTATGCTTTTTGTATTCTTTCCTTCTCACTCACCTGTGCTATATTCACAGGAATGTGACTTGAATAAGCAAAGTTATAAGCTTCTGCTTTTAAGGTGCACCATCTAGAAGTTTTGTGAACATCAGCAGGTACACAAAGTTCCAACTCCTCCAATTCTATCAGCAGAATGTGTGTATTTTAAGTATCTTAATTTCCGAAGCTGTTGATAACTTCTGGACTCAGTGATCCTTGTGGGTCCCTTTCAAATTATAATATTCTGTGATTAAATCTCTGATTACTTTGCTCAAATCCTAAAGAAAAAGAAGACTCAGCTATGTCCTGGTTTCCCTTTGAAAATGTACAAAATCAATTCTCCTGTTTAAAAGGTCATTAAAAAACATTAAAACAATTCATTTGTTCAGTTGAAGAGATCAAATACTGACTAACTCCATCAGTTTAGGACAATGTGCTATTATGCTTCAAAGTCACATGTAGCTCATATCAAATGAAACGTCAGAGAAACAAGGCATTTAAATGCATATTTGACATACTTTCTGCATCTCAGTACATTTCACTTCTCAATGGGGCTGTGGGTGGGAGGGGAAAAGGTTGGTTTCTTATAGATTTGACTGTAAAGGCATCATTTGGCCATTTAAATCATCAGATGTTACAACTGCCCACTGCTAGATGCTGCCATGTACAGGAAAAAACACATACCAGAGATCACCCTTCTGCATATTCAGAAGGAACACTTACAATCCCTGTCTGTCTCCTCAGACAGCAGCATTACACAGCCCTCATACTGCAATGCCAACATAAGTAATTAGTCATTAAACTTTTGAGCCACTCATTCATATTTGTGCATAACAATATTTACTATTCTCAAGTACCCTATGTCGCTGAACATGATCCAGCCTCAAACAATGAAAAAAAGAAAAAAAAAAGGCAGTGTATTTTAAAAGGTCCAAAGCTGCTGCTGCCATTTTGCACACCAACTTCTACAATGTTAGCTACTGGTCAGCCAGAGCAATGTTTCTCCCACATTTTGTCTCCATTTCTGTAAAGGATACAAACCCCCATATTTAACATCTGTTGACTAATGTTTGTATGCACCCTTCATCTTAGGCTCTACAAAAGACAGAGCAACATTTTATCTCACACAAAGATACTAAGCCAGGTGCACCAAAAGCAGATGTAGATGCCTGAACTCTGTGTAACATTAAAACAACAGTTTGTTTGTGTCTGACATAATTTCACAGAAAAAATAACTATACTCATGGGTAAAGTTCCTGTAAATCATTCATTTTCCCCAACTCAACCCTCACTGTTACAGTAATGAAAAAAGCCAAACTTCAGATTTCTATCTGGATGTTAATCAAATACCACCACAGCCATTGCTTAGTCTTTCTCATATGCAGAGCTCTTTGAGGATATAAAAATCATTATCGACAATTTGCAAGTGAGGCATGTGAGAATTAGAAGAAGAGTAGAATCAGTAAGTGGAGAGACAGGGTTGGTCAACCTCAGAATGTTAGTGCACAAGATAGAAAAAACTATGAACATACACTGAACTGGCTAATATTGACTTCTGCTTGTTTGAACATTCCTCCAATTTGCTTACAAGAAAAAAATGAAAGTAAATACAGATAAACATTACTAAAAGGAGGGTAATAAGATTACATTAAACTTCAACAGGCATTTGAGTAAAATTTAAATGTCTTTAATTTGATTTAATGTACTTAACTAAGGAAGTAAAGAAATTAAAACTAAAGCCATCTAAATTCTGCTTAATGTCCTTGTATAGGAGTACTATGTAATTTAATCCACTTTCAAAGCATATCTTAGTCTGGATTAATTCTTCCAAGTGTTTCTATGTAGACAAGCCCTCAGCATATGCTAAATTGATTTCTCAGAGAAGATAAACTATCTTATATTTAGCATAAAAGACTGAGATTACTGATGAGTTGCTGGTGACCTATGAATTCCCTTATAACACACCAATACCCCACTTACATACACTTAAGTAACAGAATTCAGATAAACTGAATATCAATGTTTCCTATCTACTGGAAATCAATTTTTTTTTTTTGAGCTTGTAGCAAAAAACAGATTCAAAGTCTTAACCGGATCTCTCAGTTTTACTGTCCCTTAAATCAAAAGGAAAGATTTCATATTGACATCTGATTTACTTTATTTACTACTGTCAAGTTTGATACTGCATACAGATGGGATGATACATCTTGTCAAATTTAGTTTCATGTAAATTTCTTAGCTTCAGACAAATAAAATATGCCTCCCTCACCAAATTTGAGGTTCAATGATGTCAACCTTGCAGAAGGTTTTTGGAGGGCATAAGAAGTGGACTGACTCTTCTGTGGGCAAAGCTTCCTCATGTTCCTAAGAGTCATATCTACAACCCTTCACCAAGACAACTTGCCCTATCCAAAGGAGAAAATGGGCCAGTGGCCAAAGGTGGAGGCGAAGGCAAGAAAGCTCAGCTATTAAACGTGGCAGGAACTAATGCACAGCAAGCTGGTATCTGAGGTCTTGGTCCTGCTGTGAAAAACCTACAATTCCAATATGGTCAACTAATGAAAGTAAAACACTTATTAAAATAAGTTGTGGAAGCTTGTACAGAAGACTATAAAGCATGTTTCCACTAAGATTTTAGCTTAAGTTAGTTAAATTAAGAACCCACCCCTTTTCATAGTTAATTCAAGGATACAGATGAAACTAGAAATGCATCTCCTCCCACTCCTATCACCAACCCCCAGAGAAAAATATTTAAATAGCAGATATTTGTAATCTAGAACAGAGAGCAGTATTCTCTGAAGTATTATCTAATTTAAATAAGTCTCTCTCATTAACTTAAAGGCATTCTAAACACTTCATCAATGCTTTGTTGTTAGTGCTATTTCACACTACATTTCCCCAACATTAGTATACACATTTCTATAGACACAAATGTGTAATCATAGATTTATGGTATTCAGTCAAATAATGTATTAGAAATTGTAAATTTATTCTTAATACCAGTAAAATTTTCTGTAGCTATGTAGTTGTTTTTGTTTTTTGTTTTTTGCTGCAGCTCCAGTAACTGAGTACTCTATACTGTTTGCGAAGTCACAGAATTCCTGAATAATTTTAGCTGCATACATGCAAATAATCTCTTTGCTTCTAAATTCTTATGTGGGTCATTATTACAGAATTAAATGCTTGACTACTTTTCATGCATTTGTCCTCACAGTGCCTCTCTCAGACAGGAATACTAGACAGCATTACCTACTAAATCAATAAAGAACTAGTAAGTAATCGCTAGCTTTAGAAGCATACAGAAAGAAGAGAATACAGAAGCAAAATCAGCATTCAAATGGATCCATGATAATTTAAAATTACTCAACTTTGGGAGCAAGAAACAAAACTCAGGGTCTTCTCCTGTGACGTGATCCCAAACCTCAGTTGTTTTTGTGAGAATTACTTTGGGTTGAAAAGGTCAAAAAGATACAACTTCTCACCAAACGTGCAAGCAATATAAATGTGACATGAAAAGCACTCATCCCGTGCCTATTAAATGTACCTGGGAACAAAATCTGGCATGAAACAAGGATAAGCATATGCAACTTAACTGAATATGTACAAGATGATAACCCAGAGAAATGGATTATTTTATTCCATCATATGCCTGGAATAACTACTAAAACTGTGGTGAAACACAGATGGATAACTCACAGAGCTCATGGGGTGTATACAGTACAACATGGAGCAGATGCTACTAGGACTGCTCACTGCATAAAATACAAAGTATTTGCAAATACTTGTGCCACACCAAGAGGTACAAGATGAATTACATTGCCTTTGCAATAGAAAACTAATCTCTCTTTCCTGATGTGACTCCTTTGATTAAGCTTGGAGAATATTCACTCCCTGACCAAAAGACTCCTCCACAGTTAAAAACAGACTCCTCCACAGTTAAAATGGTGTAAGTGGTGGGGAAATACAGAAAGTTCACATGGAATGAAATAGCCATTAGCACAGGTGGCCTGACAAGGCACAGATGTCACTGAAAGCCTTTGGCTGGATCTTCACCTAAAGATAGTTCTAAGCTCAAGTCACACTGTGATTTCACCTTTAATCTGTGAAATAATGCCATCACCTTCGGAGGCTACACCAGTAGAAGAAAACTCCTGTGTGGAGGACAGATGGGATCAGCCCTCCACAGGCCAGCCAAGATGACCATGCTATACACCTGCCTCACAGCTTGGGTGTAGTTGTAGTGCCTTGGTAAATTCCCAGTTCAGAGTGGATTGATGTTCCTCCCCACAGTCTTTTTACAGTAATTTTGTGAACACAGGCTCCAGCAGAAGAAAATTAATTAGAAAGCATCAGAAATACTTAATAATGCCTAGAATTCAGAGCTATATAGAAGATAAGGGTAAGGAGATCAATCAGTTCCCCAACAACTTTCTTGAAGGGGCAAGGTTTCTCCTCCCTGACCCAGCTGGCTTCACAGCTATAGTGAACTACATATGAGGCGCCATCCAGTCACCATTGTAATGGTAACATATCTTGAACCTCAGTGGTATAAGCAATTAGGAAAAAACAAAAACAAAAAAAAAAAAGAAAACCACAAAAACCAAAACAAAAAACACCAAAAAACCCACCAAACAAAACCAAAAACCCCAAAAACTCAAAACCAAAAAACCCAACCAAAAGATCTTTCACAAAACTGGCATGACCAAAAAAACCCCATAGAAACATAAGAAAATCTACTTGTAATACACCTAAGTCAAAGCATTGTTTTATAGTGCTAGACTGCACTGTGCAGTCTATTTTTAATCCAACTCGCTGTTTTGCAAGGTGGATAAAAAATAGGAACAGGAAATATAAAAGACACGTCTATGAGATTTGTGTAAAAACAGGCTATTATGTGGATATAAATTATTTGGTTTGGTATTTATTAAGTACCTGTAAAGTGCTCAGTGCTAGTCAAATTACAAAGAAAATTATCTTTTGCTTTAAGAAACTGACAATCTAAATGACAAAAGGGAATAGACAAGATGCAGCAAGAAGGCAGTGATGAATGAAGAATATTTTGATTGTGTTTTGGATTTGATAGCTTCCTGTCAGCACCTCTGAGCTAGAGTTCTTGCTACAGATTTGCTGACAAGTAGGCAAGTGTGGTGGAACAGAATTTGGTAAGGCAGCACAGAGAAGTAGAAGTAGCACAGAGAAAGCCAAAGTCAAGATGAAACAAAACCCAACAAGCTTGTAATCACTATTAGTACAGTGATGAGAAGCATGAAGGATGCCTTAAGTAGCCTGAAAAAAGTGTATGATGAGGACAGAAAACTGAAGGAACCCAATACTTAGAATATAAACTTAAGACAGAACTGCTGTAAGAAATCCCAGCTGAAACTGCTGTAATGGCAGAAAGACAGACCAGAAGAACCCTGCTTTACAAAACTTTTGGAACAACCAACATGGATATTTGGGAGACTCATCTAAGATGATGAAGAAATTCAGTATCAGCTGCTTAGTGTAATGCAAATAGTTGCGCAGCTAGGAAAACAGAAATCAATCATTTTTATGGCAAACCTCTCAGCCTTGGGAGTATGTTCATTACTAGAGAACCAACATGTCACATTTCTTTATAAAGTTTCTGAGAGAAGTAGCCAAGACTTCCTTTGGCAGCATAAAAGCAGTGCTGTCACAGATGTACTTAACACAAATGGGTTTTTGTTTTATTAATAAATGTTGTTTTCCCCCCTACTCTGAAGTCCTTCACCTATACCAGCTCTCTTCCTTTCTCATCTTACTTACAAACATAAGAAAGAATAAGACATTGTTTGTTTGTTTTCTTTTCTTGATAGGAGGCTGGTTTTTCTCCAGTTTGGTGGTACTCCAAGTGAAAAGGACAGCAGATACACTCTTGGCAACTGTACAGGGTGGGGTTTTTTTTTTGTTTGTTTGTTTTTCCATAAAACACTTCACTGTGCCAGCTTCATGAGTAACCTCAGAAATAATATGCTTTTTCTGACAGATGACAGCAGAGTGGAGTTAATAAACAAATTAGACCCATATGAAAGTGTGATTCATACACAATGTCACAACTCCAAAGAATAAGGTGCTACATGACTACCAAAGAGGCCATCACTACACAGATTCACAGAATACTGAGTTGGAAGGGACCCACAAGGATCACCGAGTCCCACTCTTAATTATGCATAAGCCTTCAAATGAAAATTGCTGCCCAGACTTTTGCAAAGCTTTTCCCAGCTCTTCAGCACTTAACAGTAGCTGTAAAACTCTTCTAGCCACAGAAGAAACCCTCTATAATGAAGCATAAAGGTCTAGCATGAAGCTAAGTTGAACAAAACCATCCCCTCACAGCAACTCATACACAAAGAGGTATTGCATCGTTCCACTGAAACTATATGAAAAACAGAGTTTGAAAAGTTTCAAAAAGTTTAGTTTTCAGGTTTTCCTTTTTGCATTAAAAAAACCCAAAAAATGCAGAAAGATGCAAGCAAGCACAAAACTTTGTTATGGTAGCAACACTGTTACTACAGAATGTACAAACCACCGTTTCCTCCTAAGTCTGGCTGCAGTACAAAAGGTCGGTAGCACACACTCCTGTGGAACAGTTTGCACTAAGGACAGAAGGATTTGATAGCTACCCTGCCTCAAACACCAGTACAGCAAGGGGTGTAAGGCAGGCAGCAGAGGAGCCCTCAGCCAGTCAGGGTGTGAAACAGATCACGCTCTGCTAAAGGATTTTCATCCCGAGACCTGGCGCGTGTGCACTGGAGGTGAGGAGCTGCTGCTGCCGGCACCACCAACCAGAACAAACATCGGTGACAAATGGGTGCCACACCCAGAACAAGCAAATGCCAAGACACCACGCACTACACAGAAAAGTTTATAAACAAAATCCCTTGTTGCTTCCCCCTTCTCTCTCCTGTGTTGGTGGGTTCAGGTCCAGCTCTAGGGGATGAAGGGGATTACTGCGGAAAGCCAGAGATTGGCAGTGTGACAGGGCTGGGAATAGGAAATCTAATGGACATGGGAGACCGGCCTCGGTGACTGACTCAGCTTCTGACCCACATACAGAACTTGGCCAAACTGCTTTTTGCTGCCACTGCTCCTCTCCCAGACTCTGTATGGCCTTATTCTGTATGATTTTGTCCAATTAGGTCAATATCTTCAAGGCAGTGACTGCCTCTTGTTAATTTTGGTGAAAAACAGCCTATAGGCTGGAATAAGATGTTAGAGAAAAAAAAAACACCAAAAAAAAAAAAGAAAGGGGGCTGATTTGCTGATTTTACTAGGATCTGCCATGCCAAGAATAAAATCATCTTTTCACTTAAATAATGAAGAATACCCACACAGTTAAACCTGTTAATATTATTTAAAAATATGTACAGCTGGAAGAGTGGCATGTTGCTCTCATTCACAAGTTTGCTACATCTTTACTGACGCCTACGATCTCCCCTATAGGTCTATTTACAGAGACATTTCTCCCAGGGGCCAAGTTTTCCATTCATGTCCTTTCTTCCCCCTTCTCTTCTGCTTTATCCCCTCCCTTTAGCAGAGCCTTTCAGTCACATTAGGCAAAGCATTTGTGGTGTGACATGGGGAACAGATCCAAGCCTCCAGCAAGCAAAAAAATAAGCTGAATAAAACGAAAAATTTTATTTTTAACCTGGATGGGTTCCCAGACTGAGCTTATTCCCCACCACAACAGGTGTATCAACACACCTGGGGAGGAAACTGAGCAAACCAAGCTTCAACTCTTGCTGACATAACTACTGCTGACAAAGTCAAATGTATATATTAGTAGGATAAGGACATTTTTAAAATATTAATACTGGAGTGGGGGTTCTTACACTGGGGAAATCTTTAAACATCATAAAATGGACTTAATACATATTCCTTATGTTGTTCACAGTTTCCTTTGCCAGTTTGGCTAATTATATGATATTTAAGTTTAAACATATGTTGCCTCCCTTGCAGTGAATCCTCTCCTCCTACATGATACAGCAGTGAAGTCATCTTGCTGACTTCAAGTTGAATCCTGCACCCTCTTCAAGTAGGTGGGCATTTTTAGCTTATCTGGAAATCAGTCCAGCCCTGGGAGCACGGTGATTCTCGTTGTAATAAGCTACCAAGAGCTTGACCACGACAAATATCCTGAAATACATACTCCAGATGCTCTGTGTATAAGAACCAGCATAACTTCTGCCATTCTGAACATATGGTTCTTAAAACACGTAAGAGATGCTCAGGATGCATCTGCACTGGAGTGAAAGGTGAACCAGCAGACCAGAGGCTTTACTTTTAATCTTCTTCCTTCCATGCCATCGCCAACTGACTTTAAGACTTTGGGATTTTTTTCTTAAAACCAAGACACATAAGATACAAGGAGGTTCACAATGTAAGGAAGTGGCAAAAGATTAAGCAAAAAAAATTTATTTAGAAAGGCAAAAAAAACCCCTGCATCCCTTTACTAGCTTCCATGTGCTGCAGACAGGAAAATCTCTATCAGATAGTGTGTTCCACATTACAACAGCCTTTAGTAATCAGAGAAGCAGAGTACACCACAAAAACTTGTTTCATTAGCTTAGCACAGCAGAGTATAGGATTTAAAGGGAATAGACAGCAGCTGAAAATAATTGTGTGCATTAAATTAACATTAACCCACAAACCCAGAAGAGGCATATAATATTCAGGACTGCTAAAGAAGCAGTAACCCAGAATTAATGTCTGTAAAAGACGAACAATCCTGCTTTAACTGGGATTCAAAATCCTAAAGGAAGAAAGTTCACCTCAAATAGTGTTCCCTGAGGTGGGGGGAAGGAAAGAAAGGAAAGCATGGCCTAGTTAAAAATATCAGTAGGTAGGAACACAAACTGTAAATTGATGTGGTTCCCAAAGGACTGACATTTTTTATGGTTAATACACATTCCCACACATTCCTTCTCAAAAAGGACTTTGAAATTAAATCTAATTTTAAGATCTGTAAATGAGATGGACATGTGAGAATTTAAACACTTAGGGCAGAAAAGACAAAACCTCAGAGACTAAAGCAAGAAAGGCAGCTGGGACTGGGGTGGACTAAAACACAGCCAAGAGAGACAGCTATATTTCAATTGGTGAATGAACATTACAACAGTCTTGGTACTACAAGGCCTTAGAGTAGAAGAGTATGACCAAAAAAAGATCCTTAATTAATCGAAAGTGTTAGAATGGGGAGACACATAAACTCAAGGGAGCATGCTGTGCTCAAAATGAAGAGGAAATTCATGCTGAACATGGGGAGGAGAAGTAAATATTTTAGAAAATTGAGAGATACTGACCTGCAGCACCTACTCATTTCATCTGTAAGCAGGTACCACAAGAAAGCCATGGCACTATTGGCCAGGAGGAAGAACAAGACCCCCAAGTTCTTTCTCCCAGCACCAGCTAGAAAAGTCAGCTTGGTCAGGCCCTTGGCTAGCTGTAGGTCAAAAAGCAGGACTAAACCACCAACTAGGGCCTGAGGAAAGTTAGAGCTGGTCTGATAGTAGCAGAAGCTAAGACCTCATCTGGTGGCTTGATAGCCCCAACCATCTGAATTTACATGGTTCCTCCAGTTGGAGATAAATCCTGCCTTATGAGCAAGCCAGCATTTGGAAACAATTAACATTCTATTTTCATTAACCACCCTATTCTTCCCTTCTGCATCCCTGCAGAATTTAAAATGTTTATAAAAAGATAAAAACCGACCTGTGGACTTTACTGTGACAGTAAAACTTAGCAATGTGTGTTTCTGCTTTAGGATGTTTTAAAGCTACAAACAATTGCCTATCAAACACAAAATTAATTTGTAATCCATCCTTACTGGGCAGTGAAAATTTCTTTTTAGTTGAGCTCTTTATTACAGCAGGATTTTATAACTGTTCCTCTGTATTTGTCTACCATCTGCACAGCACTCTTCCATATGGACGCACAGTACCTCTTTTTTGGTTTTGTTAGGTCTCCTTCATTAGCAATACTCTTTCATGAGCAGAATAGGACTGCCTAAAAGTGTCTAAAATATAGTGCTTCATTGGAATTTTGAAGTTTTTAATGTTTAAAGTGAGTGCTTGCTAGTATTTTTACTTAAACACTTTGATGAAATTGCTAGAGCAGCCTGAATCTCACTTATTTAGAGGTTTCCACAAGTATTCTGACAATGAGGCTTTGTGTAAAGTCACACACTGCAAGTTTCAGAGTAGAAGTCAGATAAGTTAAGAGATGACAATCTAATTTTAGTACAAGTTTTGGCTTTCAGGACTTTGATTTTATTTTTCCTTAAAAAAAAAGGCAAAATATTTTCTCACATTTGTCTAACCAAAGAGAGCAAAGAGCTTCCACGTGAGCAGCAGGATCAAGGCAAACCCATCTGAATTCCTGGTGCCGGTTTCTAGCTGTTTAATAAGGTTCACCCCAGAACTTCTGCCTTAGAATTTCTACTCTACCCAGTTTCTACTTTCAAAAATCTGTCTGAACTTTGCATCTTCAGGACCTCTATTGCTCTATGGACTTGGTTTGAATCAGCTGACAATTTAGAAGTAGAGTAGAAAAGGAGAAAAGAGACATAGATCCCATACATAGAACCAACAAAATCTACTGCTGTTTCTTGGGGTACCAAGCTAAAACTTCAGAAGGTGGCAGGAATGACCCAGCTCTTTCAAGCAGCAGATCTGCTTGTCTCCATACCTAATACAATACCTTGCCAGCAGAAATCCATCCTGAAGTTTTGGCTTAGCATGCTGGAAACACCAGTTATACCAAATGTTTTCTTTTATATGTGCTCTCAGCTACTACTTCCATTTCATTGCACAAGATCTCCTTTCAGCCATAGCAAAACACAGCATTTTTGATTAATCTTACTTTTAAATAACTTTTCAAATAAATAACTGAAGCTAAAAAACTCTATAGCTGTTGCTATTCACTCTTACACTTCCATCAGTTATTTGCATAGTCATTCCCACTGATTTAATCATTCCTTTCATGACTGTCTAAGTCTACATTGAAAATGAGAACAGTAAATCAAACTAAGCACTTGGCAGGCATGTACTGGTGAGATCACAGCAAGATCCTGGAATAGCACAGGCACTCTCATATGGAAAAGGCTTGTGGAGTTCCCATGCAGTTCAAGCAACCATCATCTGACTCAATGAGCAATACTGAGACGAACACAGCCCTCTGTGGAAACTGGCTGTTGACTTGGTGAACACCCAGGGAGGTGGCAGAACTGGCATCCAAAGCTTCACAACTAATGTGCCACATTATGTGACCCAGCCACATTACTGCATTAACAAAACCAGCACAGTTTGGAGCTTTTTAATCTAATCACACAATAAAGCTCAGAGGCAAAAAGTCAGAAGCAAGAATATGAAGTCCCCATTGAAAGGTAAGCCTGAATACACAGAGGGGGTTTCATTCCTCTGACTTTCAGTTAAATGAAATACAATGTTTCATTTCTTGTTTAGAAAAGGTGTACTTGGCCCAAGGAGAATCACAAAAGAATTACTTAGAATGTGTTTGTGATTCATCATGGTTCAATAACTTCTCATGAATGCTAATGTGTTTCAGAGAGATAGAAAGGCTTGTGCAGGTGTGACAGAAACAATTAGTCAGTTATTAGTAAGTGCTGGCTTCACTGGCAGCCACGCTGCTGGAGCTCCACATTACCTGTAAGCCTGCCAGTAACTCTCCACATGCTCCTGATATTTAGAACTGCCAAAGAGGCAGGACAACAAGTTAGACCTGCAAACACTCATTTCTCTCCCCTCATTTTGGCCTGCCTCCATAACAAAATCTGCAGTTGAAGTAAAATGCTACATGCTTAAGACAGTGTGGCTCCTCTTTAGGAGTAAGTGTAAGGAGAGAATCTAAGTTTATCCACATTCAACTAATCTACACACTAACTCACTGCATTTCCTCTCCAAGGCCTTCTAAAAAGGTGCTTATTTCAGAAGTATACCTACATGGATCTATCTATATGGAACAGAACAGACAGCTTTGTTTAAATTTAAACTTCACCTTGCTTTAGTGTAACTACTCCCTCCACCAGTAGCTTTACAGCAAGCAATAATACTTTATTCTCTTTTAGCACTCTGGAGATCCACTCATTTCCAGAGGCCTTGCAACAACATTTAGAGAAAATTTTCAAATGTGTTGCCTATTACCCTGATATCTGGCATCCTTTCCAAAAGCAGAAGTCAGAACAGCATGGAGGACTGTTTAATTTAATTTCCTTTCAGCTTTTAAGAAAATACGCTAAGATCCTTTAATTACAAATGATGTTCAACGCTTAAAAGCCGACCCTCCAACAGATACTTAGGGAGAAAACCCCGGCATATTCTGAGAGCAACAGTATAATCCAAGCAATCATGCTCCAGCAGCAAGCCAGAGATGTGTTTACAGCAGCAAAGAACAGCCTGGCTTTGACTCTGTGCCTCACTACACACCCGAGACACTCAACTGCTCCAGCATAATGTTCATCCTCACTACGAGACAGACATCACAATTTTTGTAGCACAGTGAATCTCTGAACTGAATAGCGAATAATTCACTAGTGGCTGAATTTATTAGCCATACAAAATTCTCAGGGTCAAAGGCCAGTGAAATGAGATGAAAACCATTAAGCCAGCAGACTTCAGATTCTTTTGATCAAGAACACAGCCATATGCCTGTGTCCTTTATCCGACCACAGTTCCAATTAAATTTGCAGGAACTCAGTTTTTCATCTGGTTTAGTGGCTAATTTCTTAATATTCACTACCACTAAAATAGTAAGCATAAACCCCACTGTGCTGTTATACTGCAGGTTTGCACACATGCATGTGTGTGTATGGATATAAAAGCCAAATATTTTGATTAAAGGAATGCTTCCTGAGTGCAGATTCCAGTCTCTTGTTGTTTAAATAGCAAAAATCTTCATAGGAAGGCTTTCCAAGTTGTTCAGAAAGTAGCTATGGTCAGAAGCATAGCTGCACAAGATGGGTGCTTCCCACCCCATTGATCTGACCTGCGCATTCATTTTTTCCATTGTTATCCATACCTGTACTGCAAAAAATAATATGACCCATATCTGTCTTGGTTTGTGCTGAATTAACAGGAGCAAAAGTTAAGCTAATATTTAATTGTAATTTAATAAGAATCCTTCCTGTCTTCACGCCCACCCACCCACCTTAAAGGACCTAGAATAATCTAGGATTGGCCTTAAAAGCTCAGGAGCTTCCTTACTCCCACTGCAGCCTTATGGTAGACAACCCGTAATGCTGTCTGCCGAGGACTCAAACAGGTTCTGCAACAGCAGACAGAAAGGATGGAGAGGGAAGAAGTAAAAAGAAAAGGAATGAGAAAGCCCAGTGACCATTCTGAAGCAGCAGCCAGTTTGTATGTCCCCTGACCTGTAGGACAATCCAAGGTGTGACCTGGGCTTCACCATTCTCCCCAGAGGATGCAAAGGTTGTTTGCAAACCTGTTACATTCCTTCCCTGCCACCAGCTAGTGATCCTGCATTCAGCTGAGCAACATACTATATAAAAATGAGCATGTGTTAGAGCTGTAGAGGACTGAGGAATACTTACCTAACGAATGCGCCATTGTGTTCTGCTCTTCCACTCTACAGTCAGTTAGAAATTACACAATGGCTCAGATATTCCATTCAGTTTCCATACGCCTGACAGACTAAGCTTACGTGACTTTGTGTGGGGGAACCCCCCAAAATTATATATCATATAGATTTAAATTACTAAACAAACTCTGGAGATCACAAATTCCCTCTTTCAGGCTGATCTTGCAAAAAAGACAGGACCTAAATAAACTCAACAATACCTTCCCCTCCTCTTTTGGGGCCTGCTAATGCTTCCCCCATCCACTCATTTTATTTCTCTTTTCTCCTCCTTCATTCAAACTTATTCTACCATCATCAAAAGCTTCAAGGAGCCTGAATGATTTTTCTGCCATTTCTTTGCAATGCCAAGTTCTGCCTTTCACTGCCAGTCTTGATATCCTCTCCCCCCTCCACTAGCCCTTCCAAAACTATAATCCATTCTTTTAAGAGCTGCATTTTCTGTTGATAGTGCCAGAGGCCAGGAAGGCTCCTGGCAGTACAGTTCCAACAAAGAATCTGAAACTGAACAATCTCTAGGGATAAGGAAGTCCAAGACACGGTTTTTAAAATAGGAATAATAAAAAAATAAAAAAAAAAAATACGCCTCTGGCATTGGCAGCTTTTAAATCTAAACACATAAAATTTCCCTTCCAAAGAGGCAGGTAACGTACAACTCTTTTCACCAGCAATGAATACCCGCTCCTCCTACCTACGTAAAATTCTCTGCAGAATAGAAGTAAAACACATTACAATGGGGATTCATATTCCCACAGATGTAAATAACATTCTGGTATTTGTAGTCCATTTCTGCAGAAGCAAATGGTGATGCCAAATGCTACAAATTTCTGCTTCCTAATACAGCCTTGCTCTTCTTCTAACAACTGTGCAAGGTGAGCCATTTACAACTGCAGAATGACACTATTTTTTGTCAGAAATACTTTAAAATTATTACCACAGAAAGGCACATTATTTTATGCCAATGTCTCAGCAACCCAATCTTTTTGTCTGCAGGGGTAACAACAGGGAAACTGCTGCTCCTCAGACAAAGTTGCTCTACTGACAGAAAATGAGAGAAGCCCTTTCTCTTCCTAAATACATACTCAGCTTTAGTAGCATACCATTGGGAAAGAAGCAGCTAACTTCTCCCCTAGAGGTATCCAGATTGATGTGCAAATAGCAAAAGCCTTTGCAATTATCACATGCATCACACTCGGCTTTCACTGATTTCCTGAGTTCCTCAATGGGACCAGAAGTAGCTGAAGACCAGTTTTAGACCTTCGAAAGGAAAAAGTAACTCAGCGTATTTTAAGTCTGCATCAATTTCTTACACAATTCAAGGAAGGTGCCTTCCTTTCTTTGACCTCATTTTTTTCATTCAAGACTTTAAGTGCTGAACTGTGACTATGTGGACTAATTCTCTGCACAAAGATGTTACACACTGCTCACAACTGAAGAAGGAATATTTACAGCACTGTGTAACTGAGGTAATTCTCTTTCTTCTATTTCTAAAGGCCAGCCTCTAGAGGTTTAGCACCACTGTACTGAGTTACTTCACTTTAGCAAGATAAACTGAGTTATGCCAGCTGTTCAGAATTATTTGGTTAATATTTTTAGTGGAAGTATTATGGCAAGTTATTACCTTCTTTAGTTGTACAAGACCAAGATAACCCCTGCATAGTTTTCTCTATTAAGATAGCAAAAAGCTACAGATTAAGTTTTTCTTTTGAAATGAAACAAACAAACAAACCCCAATCCAAGCACACACATAAAAACCCCAAACATTCAGAGTTTTTTTCAGTTTCAAGTGTAGATATCCCAACATGAAATCAGTATGAATAAAAAACAAAAAAATTATGGAGTATGTCAAGGGTTAGTATTTTTCATGAAATCATATTGCTACCTCATGGTCTTTTATCTATGGACAACCTTTATTACAGAACAATCTGCTCTAATTCAGAGAGGAAAGAGAGATGGTCCTTCACTCATGAAATCTAGATATTTCCAGAGTCTTTATGTACACTCCTTTAAGAGCTCATGCCAGTTGCCCAGTAATATTTTAAAATACCTATGTTCATTTCTGTTGACAAAGTGCCTTCTAAACTATTCCTTTTTCTTTGGCTTTATCTTCACTAGGTTTTGTGCCACCATCAGAGTAAAAAATGCAAACAAAAGCAGGTTTCTCAAACTGAATTTAACACTTTTTAAATACTTTTTTTTTGCCTTTAGCATATACTAAGAGTTTGAGAATTTCTACCTACAGTTGATATATAGGTTTATTCAATAAAAATACTGGACAGTCAAACCTTAATGAAGCTGCCCTGAGCTTTTCCCAGTGTCTGGTGGAAATTCCACTATACAATCAATAGATAGAGCAGTTCAGTTCTGCCTGTATCTGAAAAAAATTGATTGCAGATCTTTTCTGCCCTGTTTGGCTAAATCATCTCACCAAAGCACTACAATTACAGCAGGAATTTCATATTACAATCTGGCACATATTGTCCATGCTGTCCCTAGAGAAGGCAATTCCCAGCTTTTATTCAGAAAATAGCTAGCAAATATATCTCTTTGTATCTACATTCGGCCTACTGTCTACCTTTGTATTGTTAAATTAAGAAGATGGTCAAAACAACCTCCAAGTTTCCTAACCACTTCAGGTTATCTTTATCAATACAGAACACAACCTTGCCTTGCTCCCACTTGAAACTTCTCCCATAGAACACCTAAAGATCAAGTGAACAGACTGACCAGACTTACCTTTCTCTTTCAATAAATACAGTAAATTAAGAGATCTTCCTGCAGCTCTCACAAGCTAGCATTTGACTGATTAACTCTTTTTTCCAGTGGTACTACTTTTGGGGAAAAAAAAAAAATAGGTCCTGGAGTTCAGACTACATGATCTTTAAAGGTCCCTTTCAACCCAAAATGTTCTGTGACCCAGAATAATTTTTAACAAAGATATTTTTCTCCCAAGCTTCTCTAAGTTGTCTCTTGTCCCATGTAATGTGCATATGAAATGACAACACACATGGACCACCATACTGAAAACCCACAATTCTCCTTCCCCTTGGCTACTGCTGATAATGCAGTTAATTAAACGTGTAGTTGTAATTTTACATTCCTAACTAACACTTGTCTGTCTTGACACAGAGAAGGCTGCTGGAAACAGACTGGGATGAAGAAGCTAGAAGATGTAGAAAACATTTTATGAGCTCTGTCAACTGCTGTTATGCACTTCTTACCAGAATCTGCACTGTGTGGCACACCTGAATTCCCCTCTCCGTCTTTCCTGTTGGAACACTGCTTTGAAGCATTGGAGGGCACCATCCTGAGGATGCACTCATTCGGGGCACCAGGCTTTACCTGATGCAAAGACCAAAACTACATTCTTCCAATATCAAACCAGTGATTTACAATGTCTCTTCCATCTCTTCCATAGTTGCACAATGTCATTCCACTACAGTTACACATCTCATAGACAGAAAACATTGGACCTGCCCAGGTACTGACTGAATTCAAAAGCAAGACATCAGCAGTATGAAAACTGTGCTAACTTAGGCTTAGCATTTCCAAATTAAATTAAAACTACTGGTCCTCCTAAATGACTCCAAATTGCTAGCCTGAGAGGCTACCTCTCCGTTCAATCCACATCCACAGCTGGGGCTTCTTTGTTACAGAGGAGACAGCTACCCACAGGACATTCTCTAAAGGGGGCCCTCAACTCTGAATTTCAATAGATCAAGAGAAAAAAGCCTCAAGACAGGAAAGCAAGGCTTATCCCCTTAGCCAAGCTTATGAAGACCAATGAACACAGCAAGAACAATTAGTTGGAAACAAAGGACCTATGGATTGACTTAAGTGTGATTTTCTAGTCTAGTTTGGTGGACTATGTACTGATTTAAGGGAGGGAAGTCCAACTGCTTTTTTCTTTATGCCATCATTCCTTTAATTAGAAAATGTAGCCTATAGGCCAGTACAGTTGGTTTATTTTTTAAAAAACCTTTGTATATTAATTATACATAATTTATTCAAAGCTAAAAGCCTCTCCATCTCTAGAGTGAAATTAATAATTTTACAAAGTTTAAGCAATTTAGAGCATATAGAATAAACAAAATCTTAAAACCTATTGGTTTAATTTCAATCCACATGCCCCTGAACTGTGGATGTTTTGATCCCTCTGGCCTATGAGCTGGGAGACCAATGTAAAATCCCAGTGTAAACAGCCCAAGACCATTTTATTTATGCATTTGTATCAAAATAGAACACAAATTCCAACTTGGATTTAAAATTATGCAGATGATTTTTTTCCCTTCTCTCTCAGCAGACATTTCTCCTTTATCTTAATGTGTCTTCTGAGTCACTTACAGCTGCAGGGGATGAAGTCTTTGCAACCTCTACCTTCCAGAAAATCATCCCAACACAGATGACACGACCAACTCTTGTTACCCCAACACACACCCAGACACTCTTCCAACAAGCTGAATTCCTAAGGTAGCTGAAGGAAAAAAATGGTCTATTTTTAGCAGGTCAAGAAATAAAAGCCCAGACTACTGGATATTAAAAAAGTTTATGAGAGATGCTGTACATGGTTATATCTTAAGGCTAATCCAAGAAATACAGACTGAAATCACCATTTCATACAGAGGGCAAAACAGATGCCCAAGTTTCCACAGTTTGTCCAAATATGTCAGAGAAAAAAGCCAGGACAGAAAAGGCTCAGAGCAACACAGGGCAGCAAGATTATTTTCCTCTTTGAAAATTGCTTTCCACATTTGCACTATTGTAAAAGTTTCAATTTTAGCTGCAAAATATGAAAATCAGTCTTTTCAAAAAAGGCCACATAAACTGACCTGCTTCTAACACTAGTTACAATTAAAAAAACACACAAACAAACAACACGGTATTTTTTTTCAAGGTCTGAATGATTTTTTTTCATGCTCTTTCCCTCATTTTCTGGAAGTGGCACTAGCTGTCCAATCTTTATTTGCCATAAATATGGTAAAAATTGTATTAAGTGGTCCAAAATGAAAAAGACCTTCTCATTTCATTTTCTAGACCTTTTGGTTGACTGGCTCCTTTTTCTCCATCTTTCTCCCTTTTCCTGAGTAGTTACAACCACCACACTAAATGTGTCTTTTGGTGTCCAATGGAACTTCTAACTTGTTCAGATTTTTTTTTTTTTTAAGAAAAAGAAGATTAAGCACAACAAGAGAAGTTATGCATATCTGTAGAAGAGATTTTAGACCTACATAAAGTAGAGCTCAGAATCAGACCCCACATCTAGGCCTGAATTTTGTGAGTTTGATGACCAGAAGAGATTTCAGCACATGTGTGAAGAGGGACAGTGGGAGGTGGGGTGAAAAGGTTGATAGGAGGAATGTATTTGAACCACAGGGGGTAGAGCTTCAACAGATGAGTCTGCTGGTGCTTGAAGGGAGGAGAAAAAAAAGAAAACTTGGGAGGGGGAAGAAAAAAAACCCACAAACACCAATACTCCAACATTTTTACAGCCTAGAGACCAAAGGGTACACCAGATAACTTTTCCAGAATCCAAGGACAAGTACTTACGTTTAGGAATTTTTTTTTCACTTGGTTTGGCTCAAACTTTTTACTGAAAAAGTTTGTCCAAAAGTCCATGTACCGAGCCAACATTTATTAGGTTTCAATTTCCAGCTGAAGCCACAACTGCTGCTATGAAAATTAATGTGGCAATTGTACAAGAAAGCAAAGCAATGGAAAAGACTGCACTGGTATGTAACAAGTACATTCACTGGCACCAAGAGAAAAAATTGTATTATATCAACCTGTGTCATAGACATTTGTCTCTTCTCATTATTAGAGAAAAAATGTGCAAATCAAATGTATTGTTTGGCCAGAGGGTATTAATAATAGTTATAAATTCCTCATCACCCAACCTCAGTAGACTACTGCCTGTCCTAAAATATGCAGCATCAATTTAAAGAGTAACCCCTGCTATGTTCACATCAACAAGATTCAATGAAGACTACTGCAAATTGCCAGTCAAACCAGACAGAAAGCCTGAACTGCTCACATGAGGTATCTTTGCCAAACTTCTGCTGGACTATATGATAAATGTATGTTGGCTGAAGAGAATGAAAAATGGGCAAGAATTAGTTTTACTTCAGCTACAAATTCAAGCAGCACAACACATGCATGTACTGAGAGTATATGAATAGTTAGTTAAAACAAATCTGTATCTATGGAAGAAAGTGTTAAAACAACCACGTTTTGTAAAAGTTGCTTGAAACATTGGTTTTGCTAAACTCTTTCCATCCATAGGATGGAAAACTCCAAAACATAGGAAAAATTGTTTTAACTACATTTTAAAAAATGAAAATCACTCTCCTATTTCCCCAATAGTTATGCATCTCCTATTACTATGTAAAAGATCAAGTCACCATCAGAAGGAACACAGATGGGTTTCAAGTCCGCAAACAAACGCACAAAGTACTTACAGCATGTGTATGGTCCCAGGAAAGGACAACTACATACTGAATTTTGCAGAAGTTTCCAACAGACTACATCAGGAGACCTAACTCTTCCCATTTTTACTATGAGGCTGACAATGAGCTAGAAGTAAACCATCCCTGAATAGCACTAATCACCTAATCTCAGACAACACATATAAAAATCTCAGCGGAAGGAGGTAGGTTGAAGTGCTGACAGCATTATTTGAGCCTGTTGTCAAACCCTGCATATCCCTCCTCTTGTATAACTTCAAAATGTTGGATGTATTTGATACGGGTTGTCAACTTCATGCATTTTCATTAAGGAAAATAAGGTCCACGTGGAGCATTTAGTCCAGGTTCATGCACACTCTCTGATTTCCAAAAGAGCTCTGGCAAATTAGATAATCTTCAGGCAAGCTTCCTCTGCTGTATTAAAGAATGGGAGTTTAATGCCATCACATCTCCAGAATCTGAAGTTGTCCTAGAAGCAGTGACCCATCATCCCTTTCAGTTGAAGCAAGCTCAACAAGAAAAAGAGCCAGGTTATTATGTGTATATTCATGTAGCTGATAAAGAAATTACACCGTCCCTGGTGACGCAGTATTTCAGAGACAGATTTACACTTCACATGCCAGCCATAAATTAGGAATGTACAATAAACCCTTTGAGCTAGAGATTTTAAGAACATAGGAGATGATACACACTTCAGACCACAGCTTTTCTTGGAAATCTTAAATAGAATTATTTATGTGAATAATAACCTAAGGGTTCCCACAATAAAGAATTTAAGGACTGGGCAAAGACCTTGAAATCATGAGGGTTGGGATAGATAAATACCAAAGAATAATTTACCAAAGCAGAAGTGGCAAACATTGAGGAAGAAATTACAAGGAGAGTTTAACTCAAAGAAATAAAAATCAGAAGGAAAGCAGAAGCAAAAGAGAAAACGGACACAGCCAGGACACAGATATAGTTTTGTAATAAACCTATTTGGGAATAATCTGTTTTCTTATTTTCCACCCTCTCACACCTCCACCACCATCCCCAGCCTCTTTACTGAAGATGATGTTTCACAAATATTTTAAATCAACTTAATTTCATCTGAAAGGGGATATCTTTCCCCTAAGCATTGAGGTGTAGTTCCCACTCCCTCTCTTCTGCTAGTGCTAGCTTCTGTGGAGTTTTGCAGGGCTATTTGACTGTAAATGGAACACAGCAGAAACAGTAGTAAGAAGACTTATATCCCCAAAGGTGGTAAGAACAGGTCCTTTATCATATTTGCATAACATCTCCAGGTAGTACACACAGCTTTCTAAAGAACTCCGTAGCCTACTCCCTAGAAATGCAACAAAACTTATGTTTTATGTATCATTGATACATAAACTAAAACACTTTTCTATAGGGGATCCCTACAAGTCTTCTTTGCAGTGTCATTTATTGCAGAACAAAAAAATGCCTTGTCTCCTAACTTCTTGCAATTAACTTTCCTCTCCTAGCAGCCATTGACAAGAAGCCTGCTGCAGAGAAATCAAATATTCACACTGGAAACCTGCCATTTGGAAAAATAAATCAATGCACTTTCAAGGGTTTGCAAACAAGCACCATGTGAATCCCTGTTCACCGTGCTCTTGAGTGCAGGCATGTGCTTTACAAAGCCATCTGCCCAGCAGCTTGAGAAATCTGTACTTTACTTACTGATGGGCGCCACACATGTGGCACCAGCCACTAAGTGCCTGCCCAGAACACAGAAGTTTCCTCTGTCAGATTTGAAATGGAGAGGAGAGGAAGCATGCTAGCTATCCCCTGGAGCGTAGACTTCTCAGTAATATTCCTCTTCAATGTTAACAGTGATCAGAAAACAGAGGAAGCTAGCAGGAAGGTTATGACATTATCTTCAATCTTTCTTGTGTCTCACACTTGCAATAATGAAAGATCACACCACAGAGCCAAATTCTTGCAAACAGCTTGATGCAAAAATGCTGAGCGAAAAACAGCTCTGCTACTTTGTGACTCTTCTTCCATTAATCTCTCTAAAACCATATTCATGAAGTTTATTTAAGTGTCACATATATATTATCACCTCTTAGATCAGTACTATCAAACCCTTGCCAACATTCTGACTTCTGCCAATTGCTTTTAGTTTCTCTTTCCTTTTCCAGTGCTATATTTGAAGAGAGAGGAGAAAAAAGAAGAGAGAGAGGAGAAAAAAGAAAAGGAAAAAAAAAAGGTGACTGACTTGAGTAGAAGAAAAATTATTCTAAATCCTTTAAACAGTTGCTCTGTTAAATTGACACAAGTTTAACAACATGTACTTGGCACATTCCTCTTGCCACGAATACAAGAAACTTTAAAAAAAAAAAAACTCACTCAAAGCAGGGAAATCTTTTAAAGATACTGCACATACCTTGCTGAACAGTGGTCTGACAGCTGTTACAAAGGCATTTGTAGATTCAAGTGTTTGAACAACAACAAAGACAAAATAACTATAAACGCTTTTTCTTTTTTTGAAATCACCTTTTTAACAGAATGATGGCTGAATGGGGAATCAAATCTTACTAGCCCATTCTCACTCAAATTGTACATTCCAGACAGTGCAGAGACACAGCAGAGAAGAAAGTCTACTAGACCCAGGTATAACTGTGCAGAAAAATAGAGCAAAAGAGAGAACAGTATTTTTGCTTGATTCAAGGGTACATGATGTTTTCTAGCTGCCAGGGTTCCCAAAATCCCATCACCTTCTACAAATGCGGAGAGTTCTTTTAATACAAGGACATGCTGCACATTCACAGCACAGTATGACAAAGAGAGCTCGTAAATTTTAAAGAGATTGTTTATTTCAAGGAAACTGACTATCAAGTGACAGCAAAATCTCAGCTCAAGAGGAAAACTGTACTTGATGACCTCATCTAAGTCCCAAGCAAATCCTTATTTGAGAATCACAGAATTATAAACACTGTGGCTGGCAATAGATCAAAATAAAGCAAAACAACAACAACAAAAACTTGTTATTGGAACAGGAGAACACTGCATGTTAACGTGCAGGTGCACTGGCAGAGACCTGGGGAAACCTTTTCTGAGTACCATTTAAATCTATAGGCATTAGACACTCACTCCATCACATACTGAAGCCATCTAGAGTATCAAAAGAAGAAAGCAACAAGTCTTGCATGTGAACAGGGGAGCTCTGCTCTGTGTATCAACATGGAAAACATGAGATCATATTCCAACACCACTTTGTAGGCTGGACATTGTGAGAACGCATGTCCGTGAGCCCAAACCTTAAAATCAAAGGGACTTCTACTAGGTAGACAAAAACAAAGAGCGGAAGGAAGGGTGGAGCATGTTACTCTTGATCTGTAATTTGCTACCTCACAGCATTGCTGTCAGGAAGTTCAATGCACACAGCAGTGTTTCAGCAACAGTTACGCTTTTATGTACCATAATAAGCTTTTTTTGATGAGAACCAGGGTAAAAGGGCATTAAAAAATAACTTTGTAGGACAACACAGTATGTGGCATCCAAACAGCAAGAATACAGAAGTACTTGCTTCTAAGAGCACCAATGGTCAGGTTATATAATGACAACTGCAGAGCTACAAATACTTTTGGTTACCAAGATTGCTACAAAGTAAGCAGGTGAGAGTTTTTCCTCTCCCCTCAGCAAAATCTGCCTAAACTCTTTACCTAGTAAGTTTTTCCTGGCATATGGAGAACATAATGGAAAATATCAAAATGCTAAGTATAGAAACCAGTTTTCTTTACTCTATGCCCCCCTCCCCCCCNCTCAGACAATGATACTCAAAGCAAAGCTGCAAACTGCAGAGAATGCAGGTGTATTGTAGGGCACAGTGAGTTCCAAAGAGATCACAGAGAGAAAAGAAAGTCAACTACCCCTGTGGAACCTTTCCAGTATGAATAAATTGTGATTCAAGTTTGCCTCTAGACAAGTCAATTCACACACTCAGATCCACAGACTGCACTGACAGTATTTTTTACTAATACCCATTTCACATCATGTTCCTGTTTTAACCATACTAATCTTTCTTTTCTCTGACTAGTGAGTTTTAAAAGCTGCTGCAGTACTTTTAACAGCATTATGACGTGTGTTAATGGATATTTTGCTACCAGTACACAAGAGGCACTTTTACCAGCAAGCTGTCACCGCTGCTGTTCCTCCTCCTTATCTAGTTACCGGTCATCAGATTAGATCCCTACCACCTACTTATCCAGCTAAAAAAAGAAAAAAAAAAAAAAAAAAAAAGGAAAAAAAAAAAAAAAAAAAAAAAAAAAAAAGGACCGGGGGAAAANNAAAAAAAAAAAAAAGTAGGGATCGGGGAAAGAAAGCCTTCAAAGAAAGCAACCTTGCAGTTCAAACTGGAAGAACTTTATGTAAATTTCAAAGTATTTTCTTTCCTCTGTAATATTCTGCCTAAGCCACTCAATCAAGCAGGAATGACATGGAAAGAATGGGACTAATGCGAACAATGAATGATCCATAAATGTCTACAAGATTATATAACTGAAGATGAGATGGCATGCATGTGTGCGTGAATTTGGGGGAAAGGAGGAGAAACAGACAAGGAGAAAGAGGAGGAAACAACATCCCCAGTCACAGATACAGGACTCAGCACAGTTCTTACTCAGTTTCCCTCTCTTCCCAAAAGACAAAGGGCAATCAGGCAGCTGAGGGATAAAAGCAAAAGAAAACCTATTTGGTAATGAATACACTTCAAAACATCCCTGGCTGAAATTGCACCATAACTGCAGTATCATGAAACACAGCTCATAGACAATCATGTTTATACTAAAGCAATTAACACACGGTACATTTCCTGCACTGTTATTATCATTGGCATTCTCTCTGTGTTTGTTACACATTTTGAGCCTTGGCAGGTTAAGAGATATTCTTATGAAGTTAACAACTAAACGTTGCTGATTTGAAATGTACTCACTGTTATTTTTCAGGAACTCCTATATTTACTTTACACCATTCTCAGGGGAGGGCTGAACAGTTGTATTAGTTCTGCAAGGCAAAGATATTCAAAATAAACTTCGCAAAGGCTTTGAGCCAAAAAACTTCACAAATGTAACTTTTTAGACCCAGTACCCACTTGCTCTACAAGGCTGCACACTGTGGCTTTGCATAATCACCACCCACATTTCAGAACAATAATTTCATCTGAAATTCATCAGCGGTTTGATCACTTGTGTGAGCATAAACTTAGGAAAAGGAGCACAAGCACCCCCTCCCACCCCCCTAAGAAGCTCTCGGCTGCCGGGTCGAGGGGAGGCATGCCCTCGGAGGCGGCGGCTGGGTACCAACGCCGAGCTCGGTGCTGGCTGCCTGCGGGGATGCACTTGCTTCAAAGTTGAGGCTTCTCCTCCCGAGCGGCGCCGGCGGCAGTGCGGACACTTGCTGCGGCCGCGGTCTCCGCCCGGGCCTGACCCCGCGCATTAACCCACTCGGGTCCGGCCGCGGCCGC